>JAODAL010001697.1:0-219745 GCA_025379985.1 Phyllomedusa bahiana | reverse complement strand
CTTTAAAAAACCCCCCCAATTGTAGCCAGGTAGAGCCCCCATTGTAGTCAGGGAAAATGCCCCCTTTGAGCCAGGTAGAGCCCCCATTGTAGCCGGGTTTTAGATGTCCCCTTTGTAGTCAGTAGAGCCTCCCATTGTAGCCAGGTAGATGCCCCCTTTGTAGCCAGGTAGATGCCCCTTTGAGCCAGGTAGAGCCCCCCTATAGCTAATAAAATAAAATAATAAAAGCCACTTTACCTCCCCAGGCTCCCCTGCAGCATGGCTAGGTCCAACCGACTCAGCGTCGCAGGGGGGGAGTGAGTGCACCGCGCGCGCTCCCCTGCGACACTAAATCTGTATGTACAGCGCACACCGGCCCCTGTACATACAGGAGGGAAGGGAGGAGGGGAACGATCCCTCATGCCTCCTCCTGAAACAGTGAGACTCGTCCGGGCTGGTGAGCGGCCGCCTCACCCGCCTGTAGGAACGGCCCGGCGGGCGCCAGAGTAGCGTCCTGACACTACATGGCGCCGCGGCCATTCAAAGAACCCCCGCTGCCTGCTGGCGGCGGGAGGTTCGCCAGCTCTGCCAGGGTGGCGGGGGGTGACACCCATTAGCGGGACCCCCCCCGCCAAAAGCGGGAGAGTTGGCATGTATGATTTAGGGCCCCTTTAATTTTCCCAGAGCACTATATGAAATAAAAGGAGCGCTCTGATTGGTTGCTATGGGCAACAAAGTGAGTTTTAGACCTAGACAGTTTTCATACATGTGGCCCTTAGTGTAAAAAATCCTGTTGCTATGAATAGTGACCACCAAATATTTTCCCAACTAAACTGATTATGAAACAATGACTGCTTTAACAAAGCTAACACTTAACTTTTAATGCTATAAAATTAGTTAGTCTGTGCTATACTGAAACTTGATGGGTTAATAAAATTTATGCCTGAGAATGCACCATCCAACATTTTATTAATTGTCAGTCTACCACAGTAGTATACAGTGCAAAATGCCCATGTCCTAAAATGTATGTGGGCAAGACGATCCAACATCTACAAAGGCATATCTCAAAACATGTCATCTGCATCAATACATACTCTGACACACCTGTGGCAAGACATGTCAAAATTTATCATGGCAGTGATCCCAGATCTTTGCAATTTTGGGTCATTTGGTCTAGGCAATTTTTTTTAAATGACAAGAGCTTAGCAAAAGGGGCTTAGCCTCATACTGCCAGACAAATTTGCTAATGTTTGCATCAAAAAAGGCACAAATTAAGCCAGAAATCTGCTGCCAGTCCCAGGCTTATTTTTTTTTAGACAGGAGCACCAGCACTGAAAGAAGCACCAAATTTATAAAACCTTGATAAGTTTGCCGCATTTTACTTCAGTACACTTCTCATTAAGACAGGGGTATATTTTGCCAGTCTTTAAACATTTTCCCCATGCTGTCTAAGTATCAGACAAAATTAAAAAATTTGTCCCATTGTGCTTTTTCAACAGGATATCAAAATTTTATCTTGTATTCTGTTCCTCCCCTAGCAATGTGTAAAGTTCAAGTACCGCATTCACCCCTTATTCACTCCCATAGGACTGTCGAAGCTATAGTAGCCAGATACAGCTCTTGGTTATCTTCGGAGTCCCATTGACAATGAATAGGGTTGGAGTGTGCATAGTCTACCGTTCCATACATTGACTTCAGCACCTTCATTCTCTTGTTTGGGTGGGACCCCACGTAAAAACCCCTTTTTTAAACCCTTTAAAAAATTTGACTTATTAGGGGGAACAACAAAAAAACAACTAAAATAAAAAAACAACTGATTTATACATTACAATTTTGCAATATTGAAGCTGGATCCTCATAACTGTGAATAATTCATTACTGAAAAATGACCTTATGACTGCAGTTTTCTTTGAAGAGGCTCAGTATACCTCTTTAGGAATAGGGGGTGAAAAAAGAGATGGTAACCTCCAGTCAGCCTCCCATATATCTTATTACAGCAGAGAAACACAGCTTTGCTTTGGAGGCCTCACTGGGACCCTATATAACATGGTTGTTTATTAACTTGTGTTTATTCATCTGCAGCCTGTCCCAGTGATTTCCAGGGGTTTAAAACAATGGACCCCCCATCATTGCTTTTTTGTCAAAAAAAGTGCGAAAAAAAAAGTAGTTTGCCCTCAAATGACAACTTCTGTATCAGCTGGTTCACTAACAATTTTACGTGTCATTGGCATCATAGGTGGGAATAGCAGACTATTTCTGCCTAGTAATCAAATAAACTAATTTACACAACAGGTTAGCACTAGCTATATAAGTTTGTATGGTATAAATTAAAATGTATGACATGAACCATGATAAGAATATGCTGGGAACTTTTGTTGGAAAAAAATGGTACTTCCCATTATTGCTGCAGACAATATAAGTGAATACAGTATTGGTCAGGCACAAGCAGAATAAACATTTCCTGTAGGTTCAAACCACTGAGTTTCAGTAATGAGAATTTCAGTGCTAAATCTGCATAGAATCCATGTCTAAAATCCCCGTCATTAAAGGGGTTTTGCCACGAAGTGAGTTCCTTTTTCTCTTATCAGCTCAGGCGAGAATATAAACAAATAATGCTGAGTCAGAACTCTCAGGGAGAGGGAGGGGGTAGCAAAGCGAGGAAACGGGGGCGCCTCAAAATTTACTTTAAATAATAAATTTCAACAGGGATTCCTATAACAGACAACTCATACAGCACCTTCTCCCCGCCCCCTTTCAAACTCCTTCATTTTTCTTCATCAATAAGAAGTGCAAACACCAGTCGGCCAGACACTCTTATCAGGAGGGTGGGGTTCTAATTTAAACTTTTAAGAAACTAAGGGGAACTAGCAATGCTGTAACTTCATGGCTTACTTTTTGTTTTAAATTTCATTTTTTTGAAAAGTGATTAAAAACCCCTTTTTGGAGGATCCCAGTCAACTAACATAGGGGAAAACCCCTTAAGCTGGATTTTTTAAAATGGGTTTGATGCTGATTTCAGAGGCAGTTTTCAGCCTCCATTATACTATGTGAGGACTCAGCATGGAATCCCCCTTAGGAACTAACATGTCAGTTCTTTTTTCAGCGCGTTGTATGCACTGTGACATGGATGTTCCATTAGAAACAATGTGAGTCGGTTTGCAGTCACATTTGGATGCTGATTCTGAGGTGGATTCAGCCTCAAATCACTCCAAATAAGTTGGTGAACAAACGGGAAACCCACGGACGGTTTCGGCCGGTTTTTCAGACCACCTGAAAAACCAGCTGAAAATGAGCACAATTGTGCTCTCTGGAAAACCCGTGCAGCAGTCCCCACTGCACGGGTTTTTTCGCCCGGCGGCAAAACAATGAACATGCACTATCTTCCGTCCAGTTTCCGGACGGAAGATGTGCTGCTCAATGGACGGGGGGAGGGCTCTTCTCCGCTCATCGCGGAGAAAAGCCGTCCCTCCCGCGGCCGAGGGGACGGGCGCAAAACAGGACAAATACCGGCCGGCAAACTTTGTCCTGTGCCATGTGAACGTGCCCTTACAGTCAGTGACAGTGATGTTGTCTTT
Source organism: Phyllomedusa bahiana (assembly GCA_025379985.1). Taxonomy (NCBI): domain Eukaryota; kingdom Metazoa; phylum Chordata; class Amphibia; order Anura; family Hylidae; genus Phyllomedusa; species Phyllomedusa bahiana. The sequence goes on along the minus strand of JAODAL010001697.1, from coordinate 216,191 downwards.
CATTGATGTTGTCTTTCATTCATATTTCTATATCACAAGACATTATGGGAAAGGAGCTGGAAAGCTCACAGCGCCCTCTATAGGTTGTAACAAATCCTCAATTTACTTCTGATTCACTGAATCTTTGAGAAGCAAAAGGGAATAATTGTCAAGCCAATATTGCTCATCTACATACGCGTTTCGGGGTTTTGCCCCTCATCAGTGTAGAGCTGAGCGATATTGGCTTGACTGGTGGGAGGCAATGAGTGGGTATGAGAAGGCGAACATCTCTCCTTATGGAGAGCACCAGTTAAGGCATGTAGTGAGCATTTCCAGCTCCTTTCCCATAATGCCTTGTGATATGCAGATGCTTAGTAGTGGCTAAAAGGCAATCAAAACAATACAACCCCCTTTAAATGGTGCTCTCCCTAAGGAGAGATGTTCCCCTTCTCATACCCACTCATTGCCTCCCACCCGTCAAGCCAATATCGCTCTTTCTCTACACTGATGAGGGGCAAAACCCCGAAACGCGTATGTAGATAGCAATATTGGCTGACAATTATTCCCTTTTGCTTTTCAAAGATTCAGTGAAATCAGAAGTAAATTGAGGGTTTGTTACAACCTATAGAGGCGGCAGTAGCTTTCCACTCCCTTTTCCCCTAATGCCTGTGATATGCAGATGCTTAGTAGTGGGCTAAAAGGCAATCAAAACACTACACGCCTTAACTGGTGCTCTCCATAAGGAGAGATGTTCCCCTTCTCATTCATATTTCTATTCAGACTGTCATGATGATTTTTTCCACCTAAGTCTTGTTCTTGCAGTTTGCTGCCCAAATGTCTTTAATTCCTTACTTCTGCAGCTGATTCTTACCCTTTACACTAAGGCAAATTCCTTAGAATCCCATACACTGCATCCCTGAATATAGAACCTTCACACACTGTGATCTGTGAAGACAAAACTGACACATACCGTGCTCCTCTGAAAACAATACGTGCACACACTGTGCTGCCTAAAGTCAAAAGTGCTGCACGCTGTGCTCCTGAATTAAATACTGCCACATACTGCATCCCTAAATATGAACTACCACATACTGTGCCATTGAAAACAATGCTGTCACATGGTTTGCCCCTGAGTACAAAACTGACACACACTGTTACCATTAAAACAATATTGCCAAACACTGTTCCCCCTTCCACCTCCCTCCTGGATATAAATATGCCACAAGTTATGTCCTCTAAAAATAGTCCCAAAGACTATTTGCCTTGAAATAAGTAATAAAATACACAGAGCCCTCCAAAAAATGCAATATATAGTGCTCCTTAAAGGGGTTTTCTCACCTCATTGACTAGCTGTAAACATGTAGGCAAAGACTATTACCAAATACATTACTGTTCTGATTTTGCATCCTTTCAGAGCTGGAGTAGTTCTTTATCTTCTGCTTATGTACAGAAACTTCCTTATATTACCGACCACCCCTCTCTGCTCTAGCAGACCTGGCTGCAATGATGATGTCACTCCCTGTTGTTTTTTATCAGCAGCATAGAAGCTTGTTTAAGTTTCTTATGGACAACTTTATCCCCTTAGAGCTCTGTGGCCACGTGCCCTGCTGTTTAAACCATTCCATCACCAATGTCCCTCTGATAGGCTCAGCTAGGAATAACAGCTGATATTCCAATCACTGCTGTAGACCCACCCACAGCCTAACCAGAAAGTGGGAACCTTGAAGCTGTCTGTGAACAGCAGGCTTTGTAAAACAGTATGTTAAAGGGGTTGTCTCGCTACAAAGAATAGCTTTCAAATTGTAGGGAACACAAAATAAAGACATTTTCCAAATATATTGCTTTGTTCCTCTGTTTTTCCTAAGGAGATACAAGTGAATTTATGACCTCCCTGGCTATTTCAGCTCCCTCAGTAACTGACCTGTAAACAATTCCCTCCCTGCTGTTTGTTCAATGAGATAACAGTGAGTGAAGTCATCACACAGGTCCTGGCAGTGTCCATGCCACTGAGCAGTAAAAAGCTTGATTTATGTAAAATAAACAGAACTGTAATTAGGACTTTTGTTTTGGGGATCAGATAAAGCCTTCTGAGAGCAGTTTGAAAAGCTTCTCAGCTAATCTGATTTTTAGAAACGAAAGCAGGCACAGGGGCTGTATGAAAATTTAGTCAGCTGAACCGGGAAGGAAAGTTTTCATTTGCATTCTATAAAATCTGTAGGGAGACAACTCCTTTAAGTAACCCCCTTTAAATAAATTCAAATTTAAATGACCCTTTTCAAAAATCACGATAATTTTTCCTTGAAATACTGTAGTATAATATGCCCCCCAAAAGAAAATACTAAAATATCTGTCCCAATTAAAATAAATTTAATTATACTGTGCCCCTAAAAAATATTTTTAGAACTGTAACCCGAAAAAATTTAAAAATTAAAAATTTTAAATTTTAATTAAATGCTTCCTGACAAAATAAAAAATGTGTCCCAGTTATCGTGCTGCCAGTGGAACAGAGAGATGACAGAAGTCGCTTGCCAGCTAGCACCCTATTATTTCATTGTATACACTTTTGAGGGTTGTGGAAACAATTGAATCCAGGGCATTCACTGGAAAAGGTTCAGGATTCAGTATATCAATTTAAGGAATCATCTCAACATGCTATTTCACAGAGCCACAGGTAGCTTTAGACTCACACTTTTTGGTTAGGCTATGGGTGGTTCTGCGGCATATCAACTCTTCCTAGCTGAGCCTGATGGAGGGACAATACTAACAGAATGTTTTAAACAGTAAGGCAAAAGGTTACATAACACTAAAGCGTTAAAGCTTGTCAGTAACACAGGTGAGACATAGCAGGGAGTAATATCATCATAGTCAGATAAGGCTGTTAGAGCAATGAGAGCAGAGCTAGAGCAAAGAGAGGTGGTTAGTAAACTTTGTGTACACAAGCAGGAGATAATATTTTATCTCTAAAACAAAGGAAATCAGAACAACAAAGTATTTGGAACCCTTATTTCCCTTTGCCTACTGTTAAAAGAAAACATTGGGGGGAAAAAAAACCTTTTTAAACAACTTTTTTGGCGTTTTCTCTCCAGTAGACTTCAGAAAAGAGACACAACTTGTCCCCATGAAACCCTCTGGAAAGGCCCCACCCCAGCCTCAGTGAAGGTTTTATGACAAAACCAGAAGTAGAAAAAACAAATCTGTTTTTGTGCTCCTGTATATGGTTTTAACCCCCCTCTCCCGACCCTACAAAGCACATCTTCTGATTCTTCCTGACAATACCAAATACAGTCATATGCAAAAGTTTGGGCACCCCTTTTAAAATTTTTTTTATTCAAATATTGGGGTTTTCCCCACCCCCCATTTTTTCCATTAAATATTTTTTTCCAAAATTCAATTTGTATATCAAATTGAAATGGTGTTGCAAAAACCCCAAAAAAATTGAATAAAAAAGTTTTGATTAATAGGGGTGCCCAAACTTTTTCATATGACTGTATATGTACTTAATTAATGTCAGACATAGCTATAGTTCCCAAAACTGAAAATAAGTAGTGCACAAAATGAATTCAAAATGAATCCTTAAACTGGATATATTACTACTTGTGGATTTGGGGTAATATAAGTCTACATGATGCAGCTGTATTATTTCATAATGTGCGATGCCCTTGTAGAACGTGTCACTAAAATATTTTCTATATACCAGTGTGACACCAGTGAGCCCATGTCACAAGTTTCTGCAGCAACAATCTGAATGCAGCAACTGGTAATTTTTGCATGGTCATGTTTTTCAATTAGTGATTTGAGTGAATGATCAGCTCCCGATCTCTTTGGTGGGATCAGACTGTCACAGACAAGATGATCTATGTAATGGCAGGGCATTCTAGTGTGCAGTGTGTCATTTTACATCAAATGTATTTATGTGTTCTTACTCGTACATGTAGTACTTGCTGCAGGACTGTAGAAGTTGTGGTTATGCAGTTTGTTGATATACAGTGTGTATGTCAGGAAGTTTTATGTGCAGCTTATCTATAGGCAGCTCTGTATTAGAATGCATTAGAATATTCTGTGCTATCTGCTTTAGTGACTGGTTGGCATACGTACTGTATCCACAGAGGTGCTGTCAATGCTGTTATTTCTGAATAATACATTAGAAAAACATTACAGCATCTTAAAGGGGTTTTGCCACGATGTAATGTTGACGTGGGATCCTCCAAAATGGGTTTTTAATCACTTTTCTAAATATATGTGATTAAAAAAATTGCAGTCTGAGAGAGCTACAGCCTTCCTTACATGCCCTTGGTTACTTCAAAGTTTGTATTAGATACGGCCTGACAAGAGCTGCTGGACGGGCTTGGGCAGAGAGAGCTTCTTATCTGATGAGACTGAGCTGCAGAAATTTTCAAGGCACCGGGTAGCAATATGTTTTCTTTTGTATACAGAATAAACTAGTTGTAGTGTGATTGGATCCCTGCTTTATCTGATGACAGAGAACATGAAGGAGCTTTCAAGCTGCTGAGGAGAAAAACTGTTGTCTTTTGTATACAGAATCCACAAGTTGCAGTTTGATTATTTCAGTGAACATGTCACACGATCCCTTATGCAGCTTTGTGCTCTGGCTGTATGCGGCTCTCTCTCTTTCAGCTCCGTGATTTGTTTACATTAGCTTCTTAGCAGATAAGGCTCCTCCTGGCAAAACCCCTTTAAGGTGACATTTAGGGCCACATGTTTGTAAACTGTCGAGGTCTAAAACTCACTTTGTTGCACATAGAAACCAATCAGAGCGCCTTTTTCATGTTTCCAGAGCACTATATGAAATTAAAGGGGAGCTCTGATCGGTTGCTATGTGCAAAAATGTGAGTTTTAGACCTAGACAGTTTTCATACATGTGGCCCATAATTTGAAGTAATGCCAGAGTGCAGGCAGCACATGATTGGAAACAATGAGGACCACATAGCTCTCTTGAGTATAGATAAAATCTCCTTATGTCAGAGCAATTAGAAGTGCTGTAAATACAGAACTAATATGCTTATTACTGCTACAGAACCACCCACAGCATTACTAGGAGAAGAGATGATGCACGAATGTAAAACTGCGTGTGACTCTGAAACAACATGGCAAAACAACCCCTTTAAGTTTCAAAATGTCCTAAACCGAATATTTTTACAAGTTTGGTCTTACCCATGTTGAATCAAATGGACAAATTTGAGCAACAATACTGTTCACCATGAGTATTTGCAGAATGGCTATATATTCCCTATCAACTACATTCTATTAAGTTGTAAAAGATTATAATCTCCAAAAAAATGTTTCCTTTGGTATGTTAAATTAATATCTTATTTTTAGAAAATGGAAAGGGGTTTGTTATGACACTATAACAGGTAAGTGGGTTCTCTAAGTCATAACTGGTATGATGCTAGTTAGAATACATTCAAAGGAATCACCCTTAAAGGGAACCTGTCCTCTATCTGATCTGTCAGGAGCATGTTAGAGAGCAAGTGGAGCTATATAGTTTTGTGGAGAAAAATTTAGCTGAACTTACACTCACCGGCCACTTTATTAGGTACACCATGCTAGTAACGGGTTGGACCCCCTTTTGCCTTCAGAATTGCCTCAATTCTTCGTGGCATAGATTCCACAAGGTGTTGCAACGATGCTAAAATTGGTACCAAGGGCCCAAAGAGTGCCAAGAAAATATTCCCCACACCATGACACTACCACCACCAGCCTGAACCGTTGATACAAGGCAGGATGGATCCATGCTTTCATGTTGTTGACGCCAAATTCCATGTTGTTGACGCCAAATTCTGACCCTACCATCCGAATGTCGCAGCAGAAATCGAGACTCATCCAGACCAGGCAAACGTTTTTCCAATCTTCTACTGTCCAATTTCGATGAGCTTGGGCAAATTGGAGCCTCAGTTTCCTGTTCTTAGCTGAAAGGAGTGGCACCCGGTGTGGTCTTCTGCTGCTGTAGCCCATCTGCCTCAAAGTTCGCCGTACTGTGCGTTCAGAGATGCTCTTCTGCCACCTTGGTTGTAACGGGTGGCTATTTGAGTCACTGTTGCCTTTCTATCAGCTCGAACCAGTCTGCCCATTCTCCTTTGACCTCTGGCATCAACAAGGCATTTCCGCCCACAGGACTGCCGCTCACTGGATGTTTTTTCTTTTTCGGACCATTCTCTGTAAACCCTAGGATGGGTTGTGCGTGAAAATCCCAGGAGATCAGCAGTTTCTGAAATACTCAGACCAGCCCTTCTGGCACCAACAACCATGCCACGTTCAAAGGCACTCAAATCACCTTTCTTCCCCATACTGATGCTCGGTTTGAACTGCAGGAGATTGTCTTGACCATGTCTACATGCCTAAATGCACTGAGTTGCCGCCATGTGATTGGCTGATTAGAAATTAAGTGTTAACGAGCAGCTGGACAGGTGTACCTAATAAAGTGGCCGGTGAGTGTATAATTATTTTATTTAAATTTCTGCTTTTTTTGGTTAAGAAGTACGGCAGACAGTCTTATCAGTGACTGACAGCCTTCCTTGTATCAGTGTGCATACAGAGGTAGCTGTCCATCACTGAAGACCGCCCACTGGACTCCATAACCAAAAAACATTTAAATGAACGAATTACATGTTCCACTCATTCTTTCCCCCTTAAAGATTGATCTGCTCTATAACATGCTGATAGTGTGTTTTCAGTGTGACAAGTTCTCTTTAAGTGGATGTGCTAGGAAAGATGTTTATCACCTATGACCGAACATGCACATTGCTGCTCTATTCAAGGTCTGCGAGACTGCCGGAGATAGTCGAGTACAACACTGGCTATCTCCATCAGTATCAAAGACTTTGCATGGAACAGCATTTTAGTGATCGGTAGGTAGGTGACAAAATGTCTTTGGTGGCACAGCCCCTTTAAGATAGGATAGAAACATAATTAGGAATGGCCCTCTGAGTTGTCTCCAGGAAAACGGTCAGAACACAATAAGGTAGTAGAAGGATACCCAGAGTTTAGAATGGACATCAAGTGACAGGTGATAAAATCTGAAGATAAAGACAATAGTCGTATCCATGAATGGATTTCATGTTCAAGTTAAGGGTCGGGAACAGTATAAGATTGCATCAGGCTAATAGAGGAGCAAACCCAGAAGAGGCTATTATATGGCAAGGGAGGTATGGCTGGGGTCTCTTTATGTAGACCACCTGACTGATGAGTGCTGGTTGTCATGACAACTAGACAATTCACAGTACAGAGCTGGGAGCACAGCATGGCCACAGAGCACAGAGAGGAGTCAGGTTGCTAAGCAACCTAACACAGCTTACGGCTGGCGTCATGGCCACCATCGGGGCCCAGGAGTAACAGAGTTGTCTCGCGATATACTTTTCTCTTGAAAGGAAGCCCCCTGATGATCAGCTGAGCTGTCCTATGTGATTGGCTGATATCTCCAAGCCTCTACTGGGGAAATATAATTACATGGCACCCATTTAAATGACATGGCCAAGCTGAGTCACTCCTTCTTGCCAATATAGGAAGGTACAAGCAGAGGACCGTACTGTATAACATCCATATGCCCTAGCAAGTCACATGACTGGAAGCTGTTTTGTTAGGACAACCCCCGTACATTGATATTACATTATTAATTAATATAGCCTCTGTAGGTATCGTATCTTTTTTTCAAATTGCGCTGACCCTAGTCCCACAAATGAAGCAAGTCCTGAAATATTGCAACACCTGCAACTTTTTAAAAAATACAATGTATTGGGGGGGCGTGGCTCGGCATGGGTGGGGCGTGGCTCGGCATGGCAGAGTGAAGACGTGTGTTCTTGTGCTCCTCTCCAGCTCCAGCATTATACCTGGCTAAAATCCACACAGATCATGGGCAAAACGGGCAAAAGACAGGGCTCTCGTGCCCAGACCCGCTCCACATCATCTCAGGGCGAAATTGTGCGGTATTTCGGCCGTTACACGGCCCTGATGGACGACCACTACCCAGCTGCTCCGGATGCCCAAGATGGCCGCCCTGCGTCCACACCAGGATCAAAGGCAGCCTCCCTGCAGCTTCCCCCGAGCGGAACTCCTGTCAGAGCAAGACGCGCTAGAGGTGAGCCGGACACCCAGACACCCACCCTGACCCTCAGCCTACCTGACATTCGACCGGCGGGGTCCGACGCAGGGGAAAAGCTCCCGGACACGCGCGCCGCGTCTCCTTCAGCCGGGCATTGCGACTCCGCTCCTCCATCTCCGGCACCCGGCAAGCGCCGTCCGGACAGACTCCCGACGACAGCCGCCCACACCTACCACATGACTCCGGTCGCGTCAGCTCGGAACCTCGCGGCCCGCGGCTCAGCGCACCAGTCGGCGCCATCTTCGCCCACGTGGCATGGCGGCGCTCCTTCCCCAATGAGGGCGCTGCAGCAGGACGCCCATCGCTCAGGGCCGCCGGATCACGCAACACCAGCTGCCTCGCCGGGACAGGTATGCTGGGAGGGCTCCCGGGACTCCCTCACAGCTCACATGTCCCCACATCTCCTGCCTCATCAAGGCCTAGCCACAGCCATGGGAGCAGCTGCAAAGGCCACAGGGGACTATGAAAGTGGAGATTCACTGTCTCCATACCCTCCAGCTATCTCAGGCCCTCACTCTGAGGCTCCACTCGCCTCCCAAGACATGCCCCTGAATGAGGGGGTGAGGGTGAGTGCCATCTCCTCCTGTCATATGGACACAGGCAGCCCTCCACCACGCCTGATGCCCTCCACCCAGGTGGGCACCCCGGGAGCCTCAATGCCCACATCTGCACAGCCTCCTTCTCTAGGTCACAACCGGGACATGTCTGCACCCTTGCCTAGCGCTTCTATAATGGAGGCCCTAAGGGCTGGCCCCTACCCTGTGAGAGCTCCCTCTGAGGATGGCCCCTGCAACATGGGCGTGCGACACGGCTCCATCGTCTCCCCCGCTGCGCAGAGCTGGTCCCAACCCTTAGGCTCTGTACCTCCTGAGCTGTCGCCCGGATGGTCCACCGGCTCCTCCTGGGGGACCGTGACCCCGACCAGACTGCACTTGGAACCACCAGTGGGCTCCCGACAAAGCCCTCACTACCAAATCTCTGTTCCATCTACGCTACCTCAGCTTCAAGGTAACTACCCGGCCGACTCGGTCCATCCTACACAACAGGATATCTCGCCTTCCCTGATATCTCCAGAAGATGCTAAACCCGCTACAGTAGCAGATTTGAAAATGTTAACACAGTCCATGAAAGCGGACATCTCCACGCTTGCTCGCCAACTTCTCGCTGAATGCAAGCAAGAATTCACTACCTTCCGATCTGAGCTATCACAGCTTTCCACCAGAGTTGACTACATCTCTCAAGCCCAGGACAATACCTCCTCCTCGGTGATGTCCCTTCAAAGCACTGTCCGACAGCACTCCGAGCAACTGTTTGCCCTACAACAGCATCTGGATGACGTCGAAAATAGGAGTAGGAGGAACAACCTACGAATTAGGGGATTGCTGGAATCGGTTCCATCTAGCGACCTCTTCAACGTCTTAACCAATATTTTCAATAATCTCCTAGACCGACCACCATCCACATATAAAAGGGGGATCGAATAGGGCCCACAGAGCCTCAGACCACCGAGCTGGACCCTCTTCGCCTAAGAGACGTTATATGCCTATTCATTTACTACGGTCTCAAAGAGGAGATTTTCGGCAATCCAGAAAAAAAGCCAGCTTTCCCTACAAAGATGAAATCCCTCCAAATCCTATGGGATCTCTCAGTCATACACGGGCCCCAGAGAGCCATGCTCAAGCCTCTACTTGCCATCCTGTAGGAGAGAAACATCACATACAGGTGGGGGTACCCATTTTCTCTCATCTCCCGCATTGGGGATCAGACATTTTCCATACGCTCCCCCGAGGACATTCCTTCTTCCTACAGGCCCTCCAAATCCAGGAAAATTGCCTTGCCAGAAAGGGCCCCATCTATGTCATCCCCACTTCTAGGCCCGTAAGCGGGTCCGACATCAAGGAGAGCTCCGCGAGACCTGGAGGGGGCTTGCCACCGAGAAGATCCAGACCTCGGGCCACAGACTTGATGGACACCCCACCATTCCTAATAGGAGCCAAGGCTCTCCCCCTTCCCTGGACTCTTGAGGTCTGCTATGTTCGCCCCACTCTGTGCGCCCTGAATTCTAGGGGCGATTGTCAACTGTGGTAGGGACCTTTACTTACAGCTCCTTATCTCCCCTGATGACCCTCCATGCCCATGTTGTATATTTTCATAGTTACAGATGTTAGCCAGGTTCTCAGTATGTTTCAATAATAGGAGTTGCCGCTTCTGATGTGTGCTTTTCTCGTTCCCCCAATAGGTAGGGGACCCTCCCCTGAGCTGCCTGTAGGCTCAGTGGCCTCCCTGTTTTGCAGATGTCTGCCCTCTTTAGTACTAACTATGTTGGTGTCACTCTTATCCATGTTTCTTCCCATATCACTCCCCCCCCCCATTTTTTTTTTTTCTCCTTCTTCCCTTCCTCTTCTCTCTTCCCTTTCCCTTGCGTCTCTCTCCCGGCCCCCCCTGCCCCTGTCGGTGGCGGCGGCCCTCTCGGCGGCCTGCTCACATGACTCAGCCCAACCATGGGGGATCTTAATATAGCCTCCTTCAATGCAAAGGGACTCAATTCACCTATGAAAAGATCGCATGTCCTGCGTCACTTTCACCACCAAAAAACACACATCTTATGTCTCCAAGAGACGCACTTCAAGACAGGACATGCTCCGGCTATTAGAGACAGGTTTTATACCCAGTGGCACTTTGCTAGTTGCTCCCATTCTAAAACGCGAGGGGGTAGCGATAGATATACATAAAAACCCTCCCACACCAAGGTCCTGGATTGTGTAATAGATTCAGAGGCCAGATAGATTGTCATGTATATTTCTATTTATGGCCAAATCTTCACGATTATTAATTTATACACCAAACCAAGGGCAGGTCTCCCTTCCTCACTTTATTTCTTGACAGAATCTCCCCTCTTTGAAAGGCCACGATTCTCCTTTGTGGGGACCTCAATTTTTAAATTGGACCCGACATTGGACAATTCCACGGGTAGGGCACTATCCCTTACTCCGCCATCAAAAAAGTAAAAAAGCCCTCTTACAATATCAGTGTGCGACGGCTGGAGATTACAACACCCCACTACAAACGACTACACCTTTTACTCAAATCTACACGGTACATACAGCCACATCGACCACATCTTAGTCCAACACAATGCCCTCCCATGGCTACGATCCTCCTCAATAGGTAATATTCTTTTATCAGATCACGCCCCGAGATTCTACTCTTTCTTGGTCCCCTCAGTGTCTAACGTAGCTAAAACATGGAGACTAAACGACTCCTTTCTCTCTGATGTGGCTTGTGTAGAGGAGCTTGAATCTACAGTGGAAAACTTCCTGTCGGACCACGCAACTGATGCCACAGCACCCATCTATAAATGGGAAGCTCTCAAATGCGTGCTCCGAGGGGTTCTCATCAAACATGGTAGTAGGTTGAAGAAGGCGAGAGCTCAATCCCTATCATCTACCCTGCAAAAATATCCTCTCTGGAAATACTGCATAAAAAGCTCTACTCCTTCTATTTTAAAGGACTGCTGCTGGCAAGATTTGGGGGCGAAGCGTCTCTTGAGATTTCGTGGGGCTGTTACCTCCAGTCGTGTCGCAGCTTGTTCTACGAACACGGAAATAAAAGTGGTCGCCTTCTGGCTAGGGCCACGAGGGAGAGGATTTCTTGCTCCTTCATAACTTGTATCAAAAATTCAGATGGGGACCTACTCCACACCACACTAGACATTGCAGGAGCTTTTAAGTCATTCTACTCGAAATTATACAATCTACCAGACCCTCCAGCTTCCCCCCAAAACCACCCTCCCTCCCCCCTGCTCTCTCCCGTCCCTTTCCCCAGGAAGCAATCCAAAAGTCTGGAAATTAACCCTTTTCACCCGAGGAATTGCTTACAGTTATCCGTGACCTGCCCAGAGGTAAAAGCCCAGGCCTGGACGGATATTCAGCAAAATTTTTTCAATGTCTGTCCCAAAGACTCTCCATCCCCCTTTTGAATGCATTTAATAGCATCCTTCCACATCACACTTTTCCCGTGGCCTCCTCCCGGGCACACCTTACCGTCATCCCCAAAAAGGGTAAAGATCCCCCAAATTTTGCGGTAGCTACGACCTATTTCAAATTTCTCAATGTTGATCTAAAGATTTACGCTAAATTATTGGCTAACCGCCTCACATCTACCTCCCTGGATAATACATCCAGGGCCAGGTCGGTTTTGTGCCCCGGGAGAGAGGCAGGGACAACACACTCAAGACCCTGGACTTAATCCATCATGCCCGAACCCATAAGATCCCATTAATGATTCTTCATTAGATGCCCAAAAGGCCTTCGACCGCATCTCATGTCGCTCTTACCCAGACGCTAGCTCGCATAGGCCTTGGCCTGAATTCACATCGAAAAATTCTAGCACTGTATCACTCCCCCTCGGCCCAAGTTAAAGTGAACGGCTCTTTTTCAGAAGCTTTCTCCATTCACAACTGTGGATATTGTGTTTTTAGACTTTGCAAAGGCATTTGACACTGTCCCTCATAAGCGTTTGTTGGGTAAACTAGAATCCATTGGGTTAGAGATAACAGTGTGTAATTGGATCAAAAACTGGCTGCTGGATCGTACCCAGAGAGTGGTGGTAAATGACTCCTACTCTGAGTGGTCCACGGTCTTGAGTGGTGTGCCGCAGGGCTCAGTATTAGGTCATCTCTTATTTAATGTATTTATTAATGATATAGTAGAAGGGATCGATAGCACCGTCTCGATTTTTGCAGATGACACCAAGCTATGCAGGGTAGTGCAATCTATGGAAGATGCTCATAAATTGCAAGCAGACCTGGACACACTGAGTGCTTGGGCATCCACTTGGCAAATGGGGTTCAATGTGGATAAATTTAAGGTTCTGCATCTGGGATGAAATAATCTACAGGCATCATATGTCCTAGGGGGAGAAAAACTTGGAGAATCGCTTGTTGAGAAAGATCTGGGCGTTCTTGTAGATCATAGACTACAGAATAGCATTCAGTGTCAATCAGCTGCCTCTAGGGCAAGTAAGATATTGGCGTGTATTAAAAGAGGCATGGACTCGCGGGACAAGGATGTAATTCTACCGCTGTACAAAGCATTGGTGCGTCCTTACTTAGAATATGCTGTTCAGTTCTGGGCCCCAGTTTATAGAAGAGATGTAATGGAGCTAGAGAGAGTACAAAGACGAGCTACCAAACTTTAAAGTGGAATGGAGCATCTTAGTTATGAGGAGAGGTTAGAAGAATTGAACTTATTTAGTCTTGAGAAAAGACGGCTTCGGGACATGATTAGATATGATAGAAAAATCAAGAATAAGCAAATCTGCATGGGATAAATATACATCTATCCTAATATAAAGGAAATACTAAAAGACTAGATGGGCCATGTGGGCTGTTTCTGTCATCAGTCTTCTGTTTTTCTGTATTGCTAATGCTTAGGGCATCTTCTCAACAATATCTATTTGTGTTATGTTTCATCAGTTCATATCTTATCACTGAGAACTGCACCAACAATGACAACACAATTAAGCCCTTCTATATAGAAATGAGAACCACGTGGTTTGAGTAGAGCATTAGAGTCTTTAGAGACAAAAATGACTAGGTGATCATACAGGGAAAAACCCCATTATATAGGGTTGAAGTACTACTTTATGTTCACTTATACTCTTTGTTGCAATTCACAGATTTTGCTAGAGATGGTATGTAAGGGTTTATTTAGCTGTGTGATGAGCTACAGAACCTTTGTTTTGATAGCGTAAAGATTTACGCACTCTAGTAGTACTCATAAGTGGCAACAAGAATTTATAGTAATTGTAGCTGGTGTAGATTTTTCTTTAATGTAGTCTGTTTACAGTCCAATAAATCCTCTCTTTTCTATTTTTTATCAGCTTGTGTTTTGTTGACTCAACAGACAGTAAGAAACTGATAAATAAGCACATTAAACTTCTGCCACCTGCTGAAGTCCACATGCTGTTATTAAAATGAAAATATATTAATTACAGAATGTTTGCTCGGAATTTCTTTTTTTTTATATACTCTCAGTCTGATTTTTTTTTCTCACTCCTGGAGCTTTAGTCAGATTATGCTATTTTTAAAGTTCTATTTAATTTTAATGTGTAAATTGCACATTTAGTGTTAAATGATATGTGTATTTCCAGTTTATTGCACAGCAGGCGAATGTCTGCAAGGAGGAGCCTACATCAATGCAACTAAATGGAGTCAGACCCGTCCTTATTTACTAAGATGAGTCTGGAGCTTCCTTTGGGAGCAAATTTTAGCAATTTTAACAAGACTGAGCCTTTTTTATCACAATACCCAGACTTAGACTGGCCCACAGGAGAGCAGGGGAAACCATCGTGGGGACCTGGGCATGGTGGGCTCTTAAGCATTGTGAGCCCTTGAGAATAGCAGGCCTGGGGCTTCTTTTCAGGAAGAGAGACAGAAAGCAAGAGATATGTGTAGTATGTGCAGTCATGTACAGTAGCTGTAGAATGGTCTTCAAGAATCAACTCGACCGGTGGGCCCCAGGAATCAACTTTAATGGTGGTTCGTAAGAGTCAACTCCACTAGTGAGGCCCTAGAATCAACTTCACTGTTGGGACCCTAGAATAAACTTCATGGGTGGGACCCCAATAATCAACTCCATTGGTGGGCACAACAAAATAGCTCCACTGGTGGACCCCAAGAAATAACCTGACACTGATAACATCTAACTGAAAACTGTTCTTTTGCTTATAACAACTAGCTCATCTTTCATTTCTTAAAGGGAACCTGTCACATAGATTATGCCTCCCTTGCTGAGGACAGCACAGGTTAGTGACAGACATGCTGTTTCCATTTCTGTGTCCCTTATTCTATAAGATGCTGTAGTTTTAGAGCATTTACCCCTCAAATATTATTCATGACCAGATGTTAGCCCCGCCCACCAAAGGCTAACCTATTCAAAGTAATAGGTTTATCAGTTGAGGTGGGCGGGGCTAGCCTCAGGTGGGCATGGTTTGACTCTTTACTGGCTGAAAACTGCGGATTTGAGCACTAAATACTTGAAAACTACAGCATCTTACAGAATAATGGACACAGCGCTGGAAACAGCAGGTATGACACTATCTTATTCTGCCTCCAGCAAGGGGGGAATAAACTATGTGACAGGTTCTCTTTAAAGTGAAATCTCACCTTTTAACACCACTTTATTTTAACCAATTCCTGACTAGGATTGTTTTCATTCTTTTTAGTACAAGTGGGTTTTAACGTGCTTTTTTATTCTACTGATTTTTCCGCTCCTTTTCTGTGATACATATGGCTTTATATTGCTCCGTTATGTTTTTCAAATTTTTTCTTTATTCATTTTTTTCAACAGCAAAATTGATAATAAATTGAGCTTTGTAATTGTGTCATTCATACGTCACAGACATTTAAGTATAGGTGATAAACAGTGTCTGGATAATTGGTGGCGGGGCCAAAGTTGTGATTTGGGACATCAGTTTCTCTTTATTACTATTTTATTTTTTGTGTGTTATTTTATTAGTTTATTTTATTTTACATATTGTGCCCAGATCGGTCAGCATAAACCACCTGACATGTTCCCTTTAAGGCTGGAATTCACTTTAAACAGATCAGCAAAAACTAAAGATGCACTATAATTGGATACTATGGACAATAAGGACAGTTCTGTTAGGCAGTTCTGATGAATAAGGCTCATTCTTCATGTAGTTACTTACATGTTTATTTGTACATAATCCTTTTGATTATACTAAAATTTTCTCTAGTATTAAAACAGAAGAACTGGCAGTACAGGGAGACTAAAGGTGACATGTATGTACAGGGCTGTGCCAGTATTCTGGTGTCCTTTCAGCCCAAAAACTGGCACAGTCCTGTTCTCTAGATGTATGACAAGGCGCACTCCAAAATTAGGCACATTATGAGGAGCCTGCGGCACTTTGTAACGCGTCTAAGATGTGGGGGTGTTCTGTAGGCGTGTCACACGACAACCGTATGATTCTACACATTTATAACTGGAGGACGGCAAAACTAGGCACATTACTGCTGGAACAGCCAGACCAAGTTAAGAGGGGTTTACCTGACCTCGAGTTGTCGTAGTGGAACTAGAAAGCCCCAAATCTATGACCCGCAGTAGAACAGGTCCATACATTCTGACGCATTCTACACTTCTAATGCGTGCAATAAAATACACTACTAATGCGTGCAATTGACATTTGGGCATCAAAACTTATACGTCACCCTAAATCTTTAGTCATATCTAATTTTTGTGCAGTTGAATGTTTTGGAGGGCCTTTTGCCTAGAAGTGCCATTTATCAGACAATTAGACAAAACCTCTTAACATTAAACCTGGCCATACACTAACGATTTTGGAGAGTTAAGAAGACCAATTTAGACCTTATTTTGCTGTTCGTTGGCACTTTCTTGTAAAATGAAGAACCTGTTTTGGATCTTTCCATTCGATGTTGGGTACCAGGGCCGGGACAAGGCATTTTGGTGCCCTAGGCGAGTATAGCCAATGGCGCCCCCCCCTCTCTCCCCAAAAAATCGCACCCCCCCCCACACTAATTCCTCTCGCCCCGCGCCAGGTCTTGTCACTAACTTTCTGCATATTCCACATAGATCCTGCCCATCTCCTCAGCAGTCACTGTATAATGAAAATCAGCGATGACAAATTTGCTTTTTCAAAATCGCTCCCCTCCATATGACAGTGTAATACCCCTAAATAACAGTCACTAAATAATCCACCTATACATGGAGCAAATCTACCAGACAAATGATTGTTACTAAAAAACACTCCTACAAAACCAAGACCCAAAACTATTACTACTTAAGGATCAAATAATCCTGCCAGACCCTGACCGAACGCAACCCCCACATGTGACTATCAGTTGTACACAGGCTCTGATTACATATACCACCGCCATACAGGGACCATATAGTGGTAGATACTGTATGTAGATGCTCTGCAGAAATATAAGTGATTACACTGATGTTACATTTAGTGACTCACAGGAGACATCATTTCTGATCAGCGTCGTTCACTTCCCCTTTTCTTCTCCATCCGGTTCACACCTTCATGCTGATTGCTTCCGGCCAATACTCGTCCCTGCAAATTTGGACACAAATATCTTAGAATCCTCAAATTTCCAGTAACTCCATAATTATAGGTATATACGTCCCCTCAATTAGACAGGTATATACGTCCCCTCAGATAGGAAGCTATATAGGTCCCCATCAGTTATGCAGGTATACAGATATGCCCTCTCAGTCAGGCATGTGTGTATATATATATATATATTATATATATATATATATATATGTTTTCTCAGTCAGGCAGGTATATAAATATAGGGGCACTCAGGCAGGTATATAGAGATAGGGGCTCAGGCAGGTGTATATAGGGGCTCAGGCAAGTGTATATAAGGGCACACAGGCAGGCATATAGAGATAGGGGCTCAGGCAGGCATATAGATATAGGGGCTCAGGCAGGTATATATAGGGGCTCAGGCAGGCATATAGATATAGGGGCTCAGGCAGGTATATATAGGGGCTCAGGCAGGGGTATATAGGGGCTCAGGCAGGGGTATATAGGGGCTCAGGCAGGCAGGGGTATATAGGGGCTCAGGCAGGCAGGGGTATATAGGGGCTCAGGCAGGCAGGGGTATATAGGGGCTCAGGCAGGGGTATATAAGGGCTCAGGCAGGCACGGGTATATAGGGGCTCAGTCAGGCAGGGGTATATAGGGGCTCAGTCAGGCAGGGGTATATAGGGGCTCAGTTAGGCAGGGATATATAGGGGCTCAGTCAGGCAGGGGTATATAGGGGCTCAGTCAGGCAGGGGTATATAGGGGCTCAGTCAGGCAGGGGTATATAGGGGCTCAGTCAGGCAGGGGTATATAGGGGCTCAGTCAGGCAGGGATATATAGGGGTTCAGTCAGGCAGGGGTATATAGGGGCTCAGGCAGGGGTATAGAGGGGCTCAGGTAGGCAGGGGTATATAGGGGCTCAGGCATAGGTATATAGTGGCACTCTAAGGTAAAAATAACAACATTAATACTTACCTTACCTGCTTCCCGGTCGCACGCTCCTCTTCTTTACCAGCCGCGCGCTCCTCTTCAGTCCCACACCGGAGACGTGATGATGTCATCACGCTTCCAGCGCCGGGACGCTCCTCCGGTAGCTCCTCGGGCGCACAGCCTATGATGGGCTGTGCGTCTGAGGAGAGGCAGCGTCGCGATGACATCACTTCATCGCGACGCTGCCCAGCTGAGCAGCACGGGGCCGCGGCGGGTCCTCAGCGCTATGAGGACCCGGCAGCCCCGTTGTGTCGGCCCTGCGGCTTACCGGAGGATCCAGCAAACCTCCAGTGAGCGGGTCCGTCACTGTCTGCGGAGCAGGGAGCGCTCGCTCTATGCTCCGCAGAAGCCCGCAGCATACAGGGGCCACCGGCGCTTCAGGCCCACGGCAGCGGCCTGGAGCCCGGGAGGTTCGGGGCCCCTGTCTGCGCCCCTTAGAGACAGGCAGAGGTAGGCGCCCTAGGCGATCGCCCACCTCTGCCTACCCGTCGTTCCGGCCCTGTTGGGTACTGTACATGGAAATTCATTCATACTAAATGACAAATCAACATCCTGTCAATTGTAGCCCAAGCTAAATCACATATCATGGTAGACATTGTTTGGAGATTTGTTGTTTTAACTTATGACATTACATCCAAAGCAACAACAGATCAACCATAAAGATTAAGTAGTTTAGAAAATGAAATACTACTGTCAAAGTCCTCTCTCGATTTGTTTAGAGAGGACTTTGACCAATCAGTTATGCCTGACGAAGATCCAAGTTTAAAACTGAAACATGCTGCTCCTTGCTATATACTAAGATGATCAATAAATGAAGATTTTATTACCTTTAATCTACCTAGTACCTGTCATGGTAACTGTATAAAGAAACATAAAGTGACATAAAGGACATAAAGGAATGAACTGGCAAAATCCGATTACTTGGAAAGATTGAGAATGAATCCTGACAGGATATTTACCTTGCCCGGTTATAACAAAAGAAAAATGGCTCAATAGAATTTTTAGCAACATGACAAAAAAGAAAAATCCAAGCGCTTTTATATTTGTTTAATTTAGCTTTGTTTTACGGATTCATCTGGAAATCACTGTTACTGTTATCTCTTTCCATAGTCATGGACTTAATATAAATGAGACATTGTATGAGGTCTGATTTTCAGCTTGGTAATGCATATTGATTTTCTGCTGGAAAGAAGATCTTGCCAGACAGAGGGGCTCTCGTGTAGAAGCTATTCTATCTGTGTTATTTATTAAAGAATATATCTAATTGTACCTATATATCTGCCTCATAGTAAATCAGCTGTGCAAGGCTGGAGTTTCATGTTAGTGGCAGTAGAGTAGATCCACTGCTTATTTCAGCAGAGAGCTAATATATTTCATATCGACCGTCTGTCGTATGTCACCCTGTAAGAGGTTTAGTTGTATGCTTGTACAAAGACTTATACATAGGTGGGTAGCCATATTTTAATAGTGTATTGCCTTTACCTAGTGTAATATCTATCTATCTATCTATCTATCTATCTATCTATCTATCTCTCTATCTATACATTCATATGTTTAAATATTTGCAAACTGTGTATCTGCTGGTATTTTAAGTAGTGGTTCATGTTAGCACATAATAAACACATTGTAGATAAATTGTTACAGTACTCCTTCAAGTTACATTGGCCTCAGGATACAATATTTTCAGTAAAAACACATACAAAAAATGGGACACAGAAGCTTGTTTATATAAGTTAATGACAAGTTTTAACCATTAGCCTTGTGCAATACAGATTATACTGTAAACCTCCAGCAGTCATGTCACTGTAACATGAATAGATAGGAATGGCAGAGCTAATATGGCAGTCACTGCTATAGAACCACCCATAGCCTAACCAGGAAGTGTGAGTCTGAAACTGGCTGTGGCTCTGTGAAACAGCATAGTGAGAGAATCCCTTTAAAATACCTGTTGAATGTTCTTGTCTGTACTGTGGTGATATACAAATAAAACAATTTAACTTACTCAAGCATGTTCTGGATTGTTAGAGTGGAATTTCTTTCGTATAGATATTGCTTAGGTAACCAGACCATTGTAACACACACTACAAGAGTACCCATGTGGTCATCAATGAGTAACACTGAACTGTCAGTGTGTTAGAAAATCGAAGGAAAACATAACAAGATGACTTGAAATAAAAAGTGTCCACCCTGAAGTGGAAAAAGCGAGAATTTGAAAGAGAAGGAGAAATACAGGTCTGCGATCAGTATAAGGATTAACTGGAACAAACGAGAATGCATTTTGAGGGTTGTTCCCACCATATGTCTAATTTGTGATTAAGTTTTTACTTATAATATTTGTTTTTGTGTGCTTATACTCTCTAAATTGTAAAGTGCTGCAGAATATGTTGGCGATATTAAGAGCGATATAAAGATTGTTATTTTTACTATATTAATGACAATAAGCCACATGCTTTATTTTGTACTTTGTATTGCATCTAGCTGTAATTGTAATGTTGTAAATGTGTCTAATAGATATCAGAATCAGGTTCCTGATTAATGTATAGAGTAATGTATTGATCTGCTCTCTAAAATATAGCTACAGATCATATGTTAAAAAGCAACTCTTGGAGAAAATGGTTAAATTTAAATGACCTACATTAGTACAGGCATAGATTGAATGTGTCCTAATTACACACAAGGCATTGACATGTAGTAGTCGACTCAGCAATGTGTCAGATGCAGTCGTTTTCTAGAAATACTGGCAGCAATAGATCACTGGAAGACACACCATTATTAGAATGTCTGACCTATTAGAATTGTAAAATAATAGCAGCAATTACATTTAAAATCCACGGGGAACTGGTGTCCATTTTTACACGTTCATATTTACCTCCTATTTATTTTAATGTCTCCAAAGTTTATTGTAAGGAGTTACCAAATAAAGATCTGGCCATCACCATCTCTATTATGAACAGCATTGAAATTCAACATTGATCATTTGTTCTGATCTAACTATATGCACTAAATGAGTCTTTTAGTACTTCCTAGGGTCATGTTCTTAACAAAAGCTATATAGCGGCACCCAAACTACACCACCATATGATTAGCCATATGCTGCTTAGTCACAATGCTTTTAGGGGTGAATACCTCTGTATCAAATCCGATCATGTCACCATCTTTTGGACACCTTTGGACAGTCCTTGAGAATCAGAGGAATATGAAGATGCAGTAGTGCCCCCTGAAAGTTCCTATATTTAAACACTCAATGAAAAAAGAGCTGCGGTCTTTAGCACCAGGCCAATATCCAAAAACAGTTATCTATAAATAGGAGGCTTTCTCTTATGGAGAAGCTTAAAGGGAACTAGTCAGGTGGTTTATACTACCCTACCTGAGAGCAGGATACGATAGAGGGAGAGAAGGTAAGTTCTGTGATATATAGATGTATATGATTTGGAGCAGGATTTCTGCGGAAAAAGCAGAGAAAAAAAATCAAATCAAAAGTGAAACTACTGCTGACCCCGCTCACATACAGTGATTGACAATTTACTCAGTATACACATTAATACAAGGAAAGTTGTCATTCAGTGTCTGTAGGTGGGGTAAACAGGGCTTCCTTGGTCTCTTAAGGAGTCTGATCAGGATTTTCGCTGCTTTTTACTCAGAAGTCCTTCTTCAAATCAATTAAACTTATATATCACAGATCTCAGCTTCCTCTATGAAATCCTGCTCTCAGATAAGGGTATTTTTATTCGTATTTGTTGGACGTACTTCAGAGCTGTTTTCGCCAAAGTACGCCCCGCAAACCTTGTAAAATCATTAAGTCCAATACTCATTAAGTGCTGTGTAAAATCATGATTTTACGATCGTACTTCTTGGCACGTACTGTACGCCCATAAAAAAAGTGACCTGCCACTTCTTTCAGGCACTTACTCACTGAGAAATAGAAAAGTGTACGAGGCAGAAAGCTACCTTGGGCCATTGCACATTGAAAGTACGCGCTTGCAAGCACGTACTTACAACAGCGCTAACAAATGTGTATTGCGGTGCGTACCTGGGTGTGCCGTAATAGACTGTGTGAACATACCCAAGGGTAGCATAAACCATCAGAAGTGTTCCCTGTATTGAAAAATAAGATTTATACACTAGCAAATGTGAACAAACATTTAATGCTACTGTAAATACATGTTTATCTATATCAAAAGTCAGTTTATGAAAATTAAAAAGTACAAAGTAATCATCGGGTAGGAGACAGATGGAAACTTAAATATTACATTAATAGTACAGGTTACTGCTTTCTGGAAACTTGTGTACAGCTTGTATAACTCAACACACAGTCATCAATTTCTAAACTGCTGGCAACAAATGTGAGTACACCCCTAAGTGAAAATGGACAAATTGTGCCCAATTTGCCATTTTCCCTTCATGGTGTTATGTGACTCGTTAGTATTACAAGGTCTCAGGTGTGAATGGGGAGCAGGTGTGTTAAATTTGGTGTTATCGCTCTCACATTCTTTCATACTGGTCACTGGAAGTTCAACATGGCACATCAGCAAAGGGGTTTTGCCACAAAGTAAAATTGACGTGGGAAGCCTGAAAAACAAAAATAAACATTTTCAGCATTCACCAATATTAAAAATGCTGTACCTTTTTTGTTTTAGTTTCTACCTTAATGGTCCATAGCATATAGCTTGTCTCCACGGGATATGACCAGTGATGAGAGCTCCTTAGTCCTGGCCACACATACTCAGACATCAGCTCTCCTCTCAGGCAGCTACTGTCAGTCTCTTCCCTGCCTAGTAATTACACACACTCATTGCTGAGCAAGTGTTCAACCCCAGGTGCTGTCATCCTACTCCCATCCTCTGTACTCATTTATTAGTCAAACAGTGCAAATAAAAAGAAAAAAGAAACCTCAATCAGGTATATGCAATATAGACAAAAAACCATGTTTGGTTCCTGCTGGGATTTGAACCTAGGAGTCCAATGCTGAAAGACAGAAGTGCTTACCCTTCAGCTACATTGTAGCTACTCACAGATTTTTACATAAAAAAAAAAAACTTTGTTTGACTAGAGTGAGCACACTGTTGGGAAAGGCATGGTGATGTCAATCCTGCTGGGTCATACGATATGCAGTTCAAACAAATCAAACATGCCCCCTTTTGAGCACACTGAAAGCTGAAGCAGGACAAACCAGGAATGAAATGCCTTTTTGCAAACTTATGACGACATCGAAGTCGAGGCTTCTTCACCTTTATTCGGGCCATTATTCGAGACCTATGTAATATGTGTTGCATGGTGCTTGCATGGACATCTGTGATCTCATTCTTAGGCCATGTTCACACGGCTTATTTGGGCACGTATTTCAGCCCGTAATTCGCGGCGTACTGCGCGAATTACGGGCTGAAATACGGCCCAGTCATTACGGTAATCCACAGTTCTCCTAGAGAACTATGGATTACGTCTCCTCTCCCCGCTTGGCGACTCCGCCGCAGGGGGAGATAAGTACCATGTCATTAACTTGCGGCGTATGCGCGCCGCTAGTAATGATAGTCTATGGGCCGGTGAGGTGCCGGCCTCCCGCTCCCGCCCCCGTCCACACGGTGTAATTGCGGGGTGTAATTACGCCCCGCAATTAAGCCGTGTGAACATGGCCTTATGAAACATACGAGCCGCCTCCACTGCCGTGTCTGTCACGTTAGAACTGATAGACCTTGTGATTAGTCAACTTGTTGACTGTGATAATGTGCTTGGGCGTCCATCTCTTGGCTTTTGAATGGATGTACTTCATTTTATATTCTTCCAGCTGTCATGGCCTCACATGATGCAGTTTGGTAATTTTCTTGGCCAAGAGACCGATATCGATGAGATGGATGATGCTGCTTCTCTCTTCTTTTGAAATCTTCTTCATGGCTGCTCGAACCAGGAACTTTCGCTTGGGAATCAAGCTAATAACACACTGAGCTATTAGGGAATGTGAGAACAGGTTGTAATTTGAAGTAACAAGAAGAAAAATATTGTACCACCACCACCAGGAGCAAAACAGTAACAAGGCATTTACATGACAAAAATCTGCATTGCTCTGTTGCTACGGGAGTGGAATCTGTTCCCCTGTGGTAACACTTTCCCTTCTCTTTGTCATCCAAATACTTTTCAAAATTAAACTTCTCATTTAATGAGGCTGAAGATCTGGTAGCAGTAGCACTGGCACAGCCTAATTCATTTTGCTGTTAGCACTGCATTGCACTAACTACCAATTTATTATATATTTTGGGAGTGGCACAACCTCTTTAAGCTGTAGATGACGCATGCTCAGTATAATCAAGATATCTGGCCTGTTAAACTGCTAATTTGCTATGATTTCATAGTGGTGTAATATTAAATTGTGTGTAGTTTCAGTACTTGATTTGGAGAACAATTATGATACTGAAGAGGGAGAGAACAAAGTTAATCAAGGGATTGGGAGCTGAGGAACAAGCAGTAGCTGAAACTTCATAGTGATATTTGAAGGATCATTTATATGCAGAGCATGTGATCTACCGAAGCATATTATGCAGAATATTGATGGAGATCATAAGTCCACTCTGCAACAAATATTTTACAGTATTTGTTTTTTACATGGCTTTAAGGATGTGACAGATTCAAATGTATTGTAAACCATGTGTACCAATATTTTGGCACAGATTGTATCAGAATTCTGGCACAATTGCCATAGTAAATGTGCCTTATACTTTTTTTGTGTCTAATATATTTACTACATAAATCATCAGATTTTCTACTTGGCAGACAAGTTATCATTTTCATAGAAGGTATAACATATTGTCTATACCTCATTTTAAGGTATACAAAATGCACAGATTTCTGGTTTGAGAAAAGAGTGTATAATTTGTAAATAAAGCTACAGAATATTCTAGTCAAACAACAGCACTCATAGTATATAGTAAGGCAAAACATATTAAAACACAGCAGTAGAAAAAAGATGAATGGTCTGTCAACTATTGCTCTCAAATACCGTATCTTACAAAAGTGAGTACACCCCTTACATTTTTGTAAATATTGTATTATATCTTTTCAGCACTAAGGGTATGACACTTTGATACAATGTAAAGCAGTGTACAGCTTGTATGACAGGGTTAATTTGGTGTGCCTTTAGGGCTTGTTCACACGACGTTTTTGATCCTTTTTACGGATCTGTTTTTGAGGAGTGAAAAGCGCTTCCGGAAAGCGGATCCGGAAAACGGAAAACAGTTGATACTTTATTTGGATCCGTATTGTATACTTTCGAGTTGCGTTTTACAGATCCGCTTTCTGGATGCATTTTGAGATCTCTCTCTCTCACTCTCTCTCTCCCTCCAATTCACCTCCCCAGCCATCCATCCCCTGCAGCAACTCACCCTCCCCAGCCAGTCATCCATCCATCCATCCCCCTGCAGCAATTCAACTCCCCAGCCATCAATCCAAACCATCCCCCTGCAGACTCACCCCCCCAGCCAGCCATCCATCCCCCTGCAGCACCTCACCTCCCCTGCCATCCATCCCCCTGCAGCAATTCACCTCCCCAGCCATCCATCCCCCTGCAGCAATTCACCTCCCCAGCCATCCATCCATCCCCCTGCAGCAATTCACCTCCCCAGCCATCCATCCATCCCCCTGCAGCAATTCACCTCCCCAGCCATCCATCCATCCATCCCCCTGCAGCACCTCACCTCCCCAGCCAGCCATCCATCCCCCAGCAGCACCTCACCTCCCCAGCCATCCATCCATCCCCCTGCAGAAACTCACCTCCCAGCCATCCTTCCCCCTGCGGCAATTCACCCTCCCCAGCCAGCCATCCATCCATCCCCCTGCAGCAATTCAATTCCCCAGCCATCAATCCATCCATCCCCCTGCAGCACCTCACCTCCCCAGCCATCCATCCATCCCCCTGCAGCACCTCACCTCCCCAGCCATCCATCCATCCCCCTGCAGCACCTCACCTCCCCAGCCATCCATCCCCCTGCAGCACCTCACCTTCCCAGCCATCCATCCATCCCCCTGCAGCACCTCACCTTCCCAGCCATCCATCCATCCCCCTGCAGCACCTCACCTCTCCATCCATCCATCCCCCTGCAGCACCTCACCTCGCCAGCCATCCCCTGCAGCACCTCACCTCCCCAGCCAGCCATCCATCCAGCCATCCCCCTGCAGCACCTCACCTGTCCAACCAGCCATCCATCCCCCTGCAGCACCTCACCTGTCCAGCCAGCCATCCATCCATCCATCCATCCCCTTGCAGCACCTCACCTCCCCAGCCAGCCATCCATCCCCCTGCAGCACCTCACCTCCCCATCCATCCATCCCCCTGCAGCACCTCACCTGTCCAGCCATCCATCCATCCCTCTGCAGCACCTCACCTGTCCAGCCAGCCATCCATCCATCCCCCTGCAGCACCTCACCTGTCCAGCCATCCATCCATCCATCCCTGCAGCACCTCACCTGTCCAGCCGCGATCCCCCGTCCATCCAGCCGCCGCCGCTCACCGCCGATGCTCCGTCCATCCAGCCGCCGCCGCTCTTCGCATCCGCTTTCAGGATGCAAAGCGCTGCTGATACATACCCGGAGTGTGGAGCGCTTTTTGACAGGTGCCAAAAGTGGACTCCATTATCTCCTATGGGCTTTCACTTGCGTAAAACGCAATAAGAATTGACATGTGCAGGAGAGCTCTCAAAAGCGCATCGCCGATCTCCCGTGAGAACAGCGATGCGCTTTTGCCACTGAACGCAATGTTAATCACACTGACAATTGTTAGATCGGTTTTGCGGATCCGTAAAACAGATCCGTAAAACGGATCACAAAAACGTCGTGTGAACAAGCCCTTAAAATAACTGAACACACAGCCATCAATTTCTAAACTGTTGGCAACAAGAGTGAGTACACCCCTAAGTGAAAATGGACACATTTTTGCCATTTTCCCTTCATGGTGTTATGTCACTTGGTAGTATTACAAGGTCTCAGGTGTGACTGGGGATTAGATGTGTTAAATTTGGTTTTATCAATCTCACACTCTTTCATACTAGTCACTGGAAGTTCAACCTAGCAACTCATGACAAGAATTCTCTGAGGATCTGAAAAAAAGAATCGGTGCTCTACATAAAGATGGCCTCGGCTATAAGAAAATTGCCAACACCCTGAAACTGAGCTGCAGGATGGTGGCCAAGACCATACAGCAGTTTAACAAGACTGGTTCCACTCAGAACAGGTCTCACCATGGTCGACTGAAGAAGCTGAGTGCAAGTACTCAGCATCATATCCATAGATTGTCTTTTCAAAATAGATGTATGAGTGCTGGCAGCACTGCTGCAGAGGTTAAAGGGATGGAGGGTTAGCCATTCAGTTCTCAGAATATCCGCCGCACATTGCATCAAATTGGTCTGCATGGCTGTTGTCTTCTAAAGATGATGCAGAAGAAAGCCCACAAGCAGTTTGCTGAAGACAAGCAGACTAAGGACATGGATACTGGAACCATGTCCTGTGGTCTGAAGAGACCAAGATAACCTATTTGGTTCAAATGTTGTCAAGTGTGTGTATTGGCAATCAGGTGAGGAGTACAAAGACAAGTGTGCCTTGCCTACACACAAGCATGGGGGTGGGAGTGTCATGGTTTAGAGCTGCATTAGTGCTGCTGACTGTGGGGAGCTGCAGTTCATTGAGGGAACCATGTATGCCAACATGTACTGTGACATACTGAAGCAGAGCATGATCCCCTCCCTTTGGAAACTGGGCCACGGGGTAGTATGATAACAACCCCAAACACACCGCCAAGACAACCACTGTCTTGCTAAAGAAAATGAGGGTAAAGGTGTTGGACTGGCCAACTATGTCTCCAGACATAAACCTTATTGAGCATCTATGGGGCATCTTCAAACGGAAGGAGGAGGAGCGCAAAGTCTCATCCATGGCAGAGGATTCCAGTGGCAACCTGTGAAGCTCTTGTGAACTCCATGCCCAAGAGAGTTAAGGTAGTGCTGGAAAATAATGGTGGCAACACAAAATATTGACACTTTGGGCACAATTTCTCCATTCTCCCTTTCGGTGTGCTCACTTTTGTTGGCAGCAGTTTAGACATTAATGACTGTGTTTACATATTTACACTGTGATACAAGCTGTATACCGACTTATTTGCATTGTATCAAAGTGTCATATCTTCAGTGTTGTCCCATGAAAATATATAATACAATATTTACAAAAATGTGTGGGGTGTACTCACTTTTGTGAGATACTGTATTTAAAAGGAGCAGTAAGCACTGTCAGCAATAAAAGGAATTTCCTCGCTCAGTACTTAATTAGTATAAATTAGATTCTGCCTGCATAAATTTGAAAGAAGTCATATTGATTTCCTGAGATTTATAGTAACAGGTTATGTAAAGCTGTTTTAATTATGTTTTTGTTAGACTAGAAGACCTCACACATGCCAATATTTAGGTCAATATTTTATATTAGTATTTGTAGGCCAAAACTAGGAGTTGAAACTACAAGAAGAAAATGTATGAATAAAAAGATTTGTATTTCTTCCATTTTTAGGAACTGCACCTGGTTTACTTTCACATAGAGAAGCAAGCAATGTACCAAAATACCAGTGTGAAAGTGACCTAAGACAGTTTCACAAAAGTGTTTTTCATCAGTATTTCATTAGTTACAAGAAGCTAAAGTTAATCTATGAGTTTACTCACATGAGCGTAAAAAATCTGTATTTTAAAAGTGCAGCATATGATACTTTTTGCAATGTGTGCAAAGGCAGACTAACACGCTACAGTGGAGCATCTCACCACCAACATGAAGCAGGGGGCTACCAGATGTGTGTCTAAAGCAACAGTTCACAGAACCTTAGGCTATGTTCACACGGCTAATTGCAGGGCGTGAAGTACGCTCAGCAATTACGTCGAGTGTTCGGGAGCTCACACCAATCGGCGTGCGGGGAGGGGGGGCTAGGCCGCCGGCCCCATAGACATTACTCGCGGCGCGGAAGTGCCGTGAATAAATGACATGTCAATTATCTCTCCGCACCTACAATATTAGAGCGCAGTACGCTCTCAATACGTGGCGAAATGTGTCCCAAAATAAGCCGTGTGAACATGGCCTTACTGCGTATGGAGCTCCAAAGCAGGTTGATGGTCACTGCACTTCTACTGAACTTATAGAAAGGCTTCAATTTTCACAACAGTATCGTAATAAATAAAACTGCATACTCCAATTACAACATAACTTTCCATGAAAAACAAGAAACTTTGTAATATAGCTTATTTAAGGAAAATGCTCCGTTCGCCTTTTATCAACCTTTTTTCTACCCCTCCTGGTCTTTTATGTGTGCACTCAGTTATAAATCATTAACAGAATCATCAGGCAGATGAGACAAGGTTCTTCTATTACTAAGGGCATGTCCCCACTACACCGGTATTCATCCGGTTTTTCAGACGGTTTTTATAGACAGCTATGGAAAACCTGTGCAGCGGTCCCGGCGTTCCGAAAAAACATTGAGCATGTTCATTCTTCCACCCGGTTTTCGGGTGGAATATGAATATCTCAATGCAAGGGGGGAGAGCTTTTCGGCCCGAAAACAGTGCGAATACCGGTCGGGATTTCTGACCGGTATTTGCACTGTGCCGTGTGAACAGCCCCTAATAGGTCAATTGAGAGAGGTGAGGAGAGAGACAGAGAGATGGTGCTGGTTGTGTAGTGAGTGTTTATCTTGCCTCAGTGCTGGACTCGCACCTACCCTGCTCCTTACAGCGGTCTAATATCCTCCATGTTGCTGCTTGGGAGTGAGCATACCCAAGGCTTGGCTCACACTTCATTTTTTTACATCTGCTGGAAGCATATATTCATAAAGTGTAAAAAAAAAAAAAAAGTTTACGTTTTAAAATGTGTTCTAAAGTATGACCTGACATTTATATACGTTATTCATTAACTGTAATAAAAAAAGGACTGAATAGCACAGCATCAAAAAAGGATTTTGACGGAAAGCAACACAAATGTATCTGAAAAGAATCAGAGATATTTTTAAGACATATTTTTCACGCAGAGAGGTCAATACTAAAGGTAACGTACACATTTAAATTTTTTTTTTTGTAACACTCAAACGGTAATGTTCACATAATGTCATACACACAGTGGGAACCCATCCTAACTTTCATTTCTTGCCTCTCCTCTCTCAATAGACTTCTATGGGCAGCCGAAACCTGAGCTTTTAGTAAGGCAGGAACCTGTCTGTTCTGCAAGACCTAGTTCTCTAGTGATTTATGAGGGAACAGATAAGAAAGCAGGAGGATAGAAGGAAGGAGGTTTATTAAGGGAGAAGGAAGCATTTTTCTCTAATGAGATATTACAAAGCTTCTTATTTTTGCTTGTACCGTTTATTTAAGAAAAGTTGTTTATAATTGAGGTACACTTTAAATTGTGTAACATAATTCATAATTACAATTTTATTGCTAATTTATTTTCAGCATTGCCCAGAAATATATACAACTTATGTAATTTTATTCACAATAATGTGTCAACACATTTCGGAAATGTTGGCATTTTGTCATTTCTTAATATTATTCAGTTCATTAATGTAATCATTGTCTCCACCACGAATAAGCCAGTGTCATCTACAGGATTCTATTAATCCAATTATAGTGAGTGATAGTTTTTGTTGTATATTTCATGAAATTAGCTGCTTCATTTTTTATCTAACTGCTTTGAAAATACATTAAAGCTGCATATAATTACAGGATCACAGAGTATGTTAATAGTCACCTGAACCAGTCATGCATAATGCATTTTATGACTACAGTAAGGTTTTATTATTTTTTAAAATTTAAGATAAAGATTTTGACTTGCTGAGAGGGAAAACAAAGTGAAGCTGAGTGCATGTGGCAGACATTGCCATGAGCAAAAAGAGACCTTTTTCAGCAGAGGTATCCCTTGATCACTGGGTAAAAGGCTGCTAAAAGGCTCTAGCGAGATCATTTGACACAGTGTCCTAGCTGCAAACCATTGCTAAAACTAATCCAGCTAGATATATGTAGAGATGCTGAATGTAATTGCTCTATAAATTATTTGATGATTTTTTTTTGTGTTCATTTTTGTTGCTCTATTGTTCACTCAGATTACTGACAGATTTTGTTTATGGACTTCTTCAGACAGGCTGCTTAACTTTTTGGTGGAGTGCAGAGGCGTAACTTTAACCTCTTGAGCCCTAGTGCTAATGGTGAAATGGGGCCACCTCAGCTACTATGTGCCATTTACGATGCTGTGGCAGAAGGGCTTTTGGGGCCCCCTCAGGCTGCAGGGCCCGGTAGTGACTGCTACCTCTGCACCCCCTATAGCTACGCCCCTGGTGGAGTGAATATAAGATCTTGACTATTATAAGGCTTTGCTATATACCAAGCAAATTTTTTAATTGGTTTAAAACAAGAAGCCATGCACTTTAAAGGGACACTTCAATGAGATAGGAGTATTTAAAAAAACAAAACAAAAAAAACTAACTTAATATTCTTGGAAAACAGTTTGTTTTAGTATTCTGGAATTTAAAAAAAATAAATAAATATAGACTATTGTGCTAAGGATTAATTCTTCTGAATTGTATGGCAGACTACTGGAGAAGAGTTTATGTGGAAGGTAATCTTATAATAGTAGGTGGAGGATTGAACTGACAGAATGACAGCTCTATTGTTTTCTTTATATGCCTACATATACATGGCCTAGGCAGACAGGGGCAATGACAAGAGGAAAAAATCATGGAGACAAAGTAGTCAGTGTCAAAGGGAGTGAAAACAAGGTAAATCTACCAGTACATAGACATAGCTACTGTATAACATTATATTTTTCATGTTTTTATATCTTTTTTGCTTTTCAGTGACTGCATACGAGTATAATAATATACATATCACTACATCATTGTCATTTTATACAAAAGGACTGTGACACCCTTCATAAATTAAAATGTAATTTTGTTCCTCTGTTCAAACTGGTTGAGTGCACAATACACAAGCAGCTCTCATCCCACATCAGAGGTTTATCAAAATCCCATATTATATATATGCATAACGTAGGTGATCCTTGCCCCCATCATACATATGATTTAGGATGCAAAATATGTAAAGAAAGTGTAGCTGATCCCCATCATCATTTATTATCCTGGAGATGCAGCCAAGCTATACCTTACATGCATGCTTGAGGTGTATCTGAGCACCAACAGGTGGTGATGTTATGCCCTCCACTCATTAGCCATTGTCATACTTACTAATCAAGCAGCCAATCACCCCTTTGGGACCTGGAAACCTCAGGCTTAACTACCTCAAAGTAAATTCTCTTAGGTACCCCTGGCAGGTGAACATGATGATGGCACCACAGGCATAATGGGGTGAACAAGCTTCCCAGATGGTCCGCTAAGTCTGGCTACATTGAGCACCATCCACCACACCAAGCTTGATGCCCTACTGATCTTCCACATTGGGTCACAGTTGTTTGGGATTGCTCCTCAGTATGCTGGTGTGGTAGGCAAAGACATCTTTGCAATTGTCTCTGTAGGGAATCTGTAACCATTCTTTACATTAACAAATTTAACAGTTCAGCAGACTGAAGTGGGACTTTTTTTAACCAGAAGGCTTTGCACCCTGTCTAAAGGAGTCAGGGGCTCACTGGTGAGCTAATAGCATGTGTGTTTTTAAAGTTATATATATGTTTACTTCCTGACACTTGGCCTGCAGCCGCAGATACCTCTAGTTTAATGGGACCCGACGCTTTCAGAATCCTATGAAGGCTCACATTCCCCATTTATGTGTACAGGCTGCTTACCCTTACAGCATTGGAGCACCCCAGTGGGAAAGATCCATCCAAGACTAGGATATTCCACATGAAATGTACCCACCATCCTCCATTGGATAATCTCCTAATACAGTTCCTGCAGGGAGTCCCAGACTCTTCTAACAAACTCACAGAGCACACCTATGATTTGGGGGACTGAGCTCCTTTTCTGCCTTCTGTTGACATTTTCCATCTGCTTGTGTCGCCTATTTGGAAATAGTACTTTAAGCTATTCCCTCACTTTTTTGCCATCTAGGTATACCGTGATCCCAGTGGACACCTCCCAGTCTTTCATGCATAGACTTTTCCACAGTCTCCAGAATCCCTCAGAATATTGTTGCATTGTCACTTTCTCTAATTGACTGCAAGTGTAATTTTTTTTTCTTACGCCTCAGAAACTATATTATCCCCATATCCAGCCTCTTTCTGCGTTATGATACCTTCCAAATTTTCTTTCTAATCTAGAGTTGTCACCAAACCAGTTTAGGGGGCATCTCCTTCCAGCATACCAATTGCCAGTTCGTTTAACAAGTCCATCAGTAATACAGTTTTGGCGTTATATTTAAGGACATTGAGTACAACAGTACTCATTGGGAGGA
Source organism: Phyllomedusa bahiana (assembly GCA_025379985.1). Classification (NCBI taxonomy): domain Eukaryota; kingdom Metazoa; phylum Chordata; class Amphibia; order Anura; family Hylidae; genus Phyllomedusa; species Phyllomedusa bahiana. The sequence goes on along the minus strand of JAODAL010001697.1, from coordinate 182,625 downwards.
TGATATACTGAAACACTGTGGCTGTCAGCTCAATTTAATCAGAATCACCTAGTATGCTCATCCAGCTGACTATGCCAACTGTAAGAGGGGTTAAACTGTTGTGATGGTGTTCACCCCTTTTGCATGTAGGAAAGTGACCTCTTGGCTGAGGAGATGGTACAGCAAGAAATGTGCACAGACAGTCTTTTAAATTCATACATCACAATGGCTTTACTCAGTCGAGGTGTGTTAAACCTTGGTTGTTACACAATTAGCATGTATACAGGTACACAATGCCTGACAGTTCTCACATGAAGGTATAAACTTCAGTTAACAGTTGTGATAGGCAGTTCTTTGCAGTAACACTCTAACTATCTCAGTATTTTTTCCTTGATCCAGTGCTTTAAAAGGCATACCGCTTTAAAATAAGACCCTGTCAGTTGGGGCACTCTAACACTCAGTCTCTCCCAACCGCAGGCCCTACTTCAGGGCTCTATGTCATAGTCTGCTGTATTCACGCTACACTTTTAAACAACAGTTATGTCACACCCCTATTTCAAAAGTCCTCCTGATTTATCTATCTCTTCAGTTATTATTGCCACCACACTGTCAGGAATTGTATAGAACACTCTCTTCATGACTCAAACAGCAGGTCAACGGTGGTCACTTCAGCTCTCTCTTTGGTCACTTTTGGCTCAGCACCAAGCCTGACTGTCCATCTCCCACCAGCATGCCAGTGGTGTCTTGTCACATAGGCCAGTAACATTACTGTCCTACTTGCTTTAAAGACCCTACCCCACTCTACATATCAGTGGTGGGAACTGCCCATTTTAGGTGAAGTTGGAAATTTTACCACAATTTAGTCCTATGGTCTCCCAGTTAACAGGCACCTGCTAGCACCTACTTGACTATCTGGCGCAGCCTTGGTGCATAAGGGTGGAATTCTTATCTCCACCCTCATGATGCTAGCCCCTTAGAACTCTTAATTTGCAATACAATAACATAATTCCTCATGTCAAAATTTCACAGCTGCAACTCAGGATGGTGTCTTATATGAACAAAGGCATGTCAAACAAAAAACACAACATGGTTCAATTTTACCCTATCGACACATATCTAAGGACTATTAGATATACAGTATCTCACAAAAGTGAGTACACTCCTCATATTTTTGTAAATATTGTATTATATCTTTTCATGGGACAACACTGAAGAAATGACACTTTGATATAATGTGGAGTAATTTAGTGTACAGCTTGTATAACAGTGTTATAACAGTGTCAAAAGAACTCAACACACAGCCATCAATGTCTAAACTTCTAGCAACAAAAGTGAGTACACTCCTAAATGAAAATGGACAACTTGTGCCCAATATTTTGTGTGACCACTATTATTTTCCAGCATTGCCTTAACTTTCTTGGGCATAGAGTTCACTAGATCTTCACATGTTGCAATGGAATCCTTTTCCACTCCTTCATGACGACATCACGGACCTGCTGGATGTTAGAGACCTTGCGCTCCTCCACCTTCCATTTGCGGGTGCCCCACAGATGCTCAATATAGTTTAGGTCTGGAGACATGCTTGGTCAGTCCAGCATCTTTACCCTCATTTTCTTTAGCAAGGCAGTGGTCATCTTGGAAGTTTGTTTAGGTTTGTTATCATGTTGGAATACTGCTATCGAGCCCAGTTTCTGAAGGGAGGGAATCATGCTCTGCTTCAGTATGTCACAGTACATGTTGTTATTCATGGTTTCCTAAATGAACTGTAGCTCCCCACAGCAGCAGCAGTCATGCAGCCCCAAACCATGACACTCCCACCACCATGTTTGACTGTAGACAAGACACACTGTCTTTGTACTCCTCACCTGGTTGCCAGCACACGCTTGACACCATTGAACCAAATAAGTTCATCTTGGTCTCTTCAGACCACAGGACATGGTTCCAGTAATCCATGTCCTTAGTCTGCTGGTCTTCAGCAAACTGTTTGCGGGCTTTCTTGTGCATCATCAACAGCCATGCAGACCAATTTGATGCAGTGTGAGGTGTATGGTCTGAGCACAGACAGACTCACCACCCACCCCTTTAACCTCTGCAGTAATGCGGACATCTAGTTTGAAAAGACAACCTCTGGATATGACACTGAGCACGTGCACTCAACTTCTTTGGTTGACCATGACGAGTCCTATTCTGAGAGGAACCTGTCTTATTTAACCGCTGTATGGTCTTGGCCACCATGCTGCAGCTCAGTTTCAGGGTGATGGCAAACTTCTTATCACCTAGGCCATCTTTATGTAGAGGAGCAATTCTTTTTTTCAGATACTCAGAGAGCTCTTTGCCATGAGGTGCAATGTTGAACTTCCAATGACCAGTATGAGAGAGTGTGAGACCTTCTAACACCAAATTAACACACCTGCTCCCCTTTCATACCTGAGACCTTCTAACACTAAGGAGTCACATGACACAGGGAGGGGAAAATGGCACATTGGGCACAATTTGTCAATTTTTAACACTTTTTTTTACTAGTGGTTTAGACATTGATGGCTGTGTGTTGAGTTATTTTGAGGGCACACCAAATTGTTAAGCTGTACACTGACTACATTGCATCAAAGTATCATACCTTCAGTGTTGTCTCATGAAAAGATATAATAAGATATGTATAAAAAGTGTGGGGTATACTCACTTTTGTGAGATACTGTATAATATGCATTGCTATGCTTCCTGTCAGAACAATAGACACTGTAACTTGTGTCTACCATGTGATAGATCCAGCACCACAACATACAGTGGGGGAAAAAAGTATTTAGTCAGCCACCAATTATGCAAGTTTGTCCACTTAAAAAGAAGAGAGAGGCCTGTAATTGACATCATAGGTAGACCTCAACTATAAGAGACAAAATGAGAAAACAAATCCAGAAAATCACATTGTCTGATTTGGAAAGAATTTGTTTGCAAATTATAGAGGAAAATAAGTATTTGGTCACCTACAAACAAGCAAGATTTCTGTCTCTCACAGACCTGTAACCTCTTCTTTAAGAGGCTCCTCTGTCCTCCACTCATTGACTGTAGTACTGGCACCTGTTTGAACTTGTTATCAGTATAAAAGACACCTGTCCACAACCTCAAACAGTCACACTCCAAACTCCATTAATGAATGTGTAGCCACTTGTGATTATAGTTACCACAGCAGAAGGCAGGGCCAGTAACTGATGGCGGCAAAAAGGGACTGATTATATGTTATGACTAAACATCTGAAACTCCAGCATTGACCCATTGTGTAGTGTGCTTGATGCTGCAGCGTTTTAAACAGAATGGTGGGTAGCATTCAAACCTCCAAGAAAAGCACAGACATATTACAGGATAGGTACTACTGAACAATGATTGCTTCAGAAGTTACAGTGCATTATGACAGCATTAAGTCAAAAGCTTGCAGGTCATCTTTACTAGTGGAAAGAAGAGTGTCACTAGAAAACATGAGTAGTATGAAATCTTTAGATACAACTACTATGCTTTTTAACGGTGCAGATCACACTGGTGCTGTTTTGAATCAGCACGTAAACAGTACTGAATCACGATTGTCAACCGGTTTTCTAATTGGATGTATTAAAAGTGCATGCACAAGAAGAAGTCACACACTGAACTCGCCAGTTCAGTAGAAAGACACTTCTAATTTATTTCAAGTAAACCGCAACTTTTATAACCTATTGTTCAGTGTTGGGCGCAAAGTACTAGGAGGGCTGAGGCCCCCCCCCCCCCGCCTCACTCCCCCGCTCCCGCCCCGTCCACACGGCATAATTTCGGGGCGTAATTACGTCCCGCAGTTAAGCCGTGTGAACATAGCCTAAGGCTTATTTGGGCCCGGATTGGAGCCGTATTGCGTGCCGGATTTGCGCTGCAGTACGGCTCCAATCCGTCCCTTTCATTACGGTAATCCACAGTTCTTATAGAGAACTATGGATTCCGTCGCTCCTACCCGCTCGGCGAATCCACCGGGCGGGGAGAAAGTGACATGCACATTATCCAGGCGCAATACGCGCCGTGGATAATGAAAGGCTATGGGGCCGGCGGGCAGCGCCGCCGCCGCGACCGTGGCCCGGCCCCGCCCCTTATTCAAGCCGTATTGCGGGCGGGATCCGTCCCGCAATTACGGCTTGAATAAGCCATGTGAACACGGCCTAACAATTTGTACGGCTATTAGTACGGAATAACAATTTGTTGGCTTTCTGCTATTTAGCACTACTATTTGGAGTGTATTTTAAAGCATTATAATCCATACTTTGACATATTTCTGTGTAGATTGTGGCTCAGTTTCCTGTCGTTAGATGTCGAAGGCCCATCTTATATTGCTATGATCTCCTATGATTTATGATTCACGCCCTTGGCTACAGGGTAGGTTTGTGATATATTAGAATGCTTACTTGTTTAAATTAAATGTAGGTTCAGCAAACAGGGATAAATGATAGAACTACTTAAATAACAATTTCTCATTTGTAAATGGGGTGTCCTTAAAGTGTTTGGCACATAACATCTGCAGCCAATCAGTGGCCTCAGCGACCACATTCTGTACCACTGGCATCATGGTTATCATTACTGAGTAGTGATACCAATATAATGAAATATAATCACAAAGGCCACCAATTGTGTTCAGCAGTCACATGCCGACCACTTGTAAACTAAGACTGGAGCAACTGCCAGAACTTTCGTACTGGATCATTGGTGAGTTAGGGTATGTTCACACGACGTGTTGGATCCGTTTTGGATCCGAAAAACACATTCAAAAGCGCTGCGTAAATCGCACCCAAAATGCATCCAACATGCAAGTGTGTGTTTGGATGCATTTTTGCTGCAGCAGAAACACACCCTATAGTTTTAAATAGGGTGTCTGTGCGTCAAATGGATGAAGAATTGACATGTCAATTCTTTGAATGGATCCTAAAGATGCATCACAAAGACGCATGTAAAACACACATCGGCAATCACTCGTCTGAAATGTAAAACACACTGCTCATTGTTAGATGCATGTTTGGGTCCATTTAGCGTCCAAAACACGGAATTAAACACACATCTATAAACAGATCCAAAAACGGATCCAACAGGTGGTGTGAACATTCTCTTAAACAGGTGTGTCGAGATTTTTTATTATTTTATCCTTTGGGTGCTCTTTTATTTACTTTCATTTTTATTTTCTTACAAACACTAATATAGATCATTATGTAAATATTACATGCAACATAATTTATGTTACTGTAAAGTCCTGATAATGTTTTTTTTTTTATCTAATGCAAAATAGCTTATTAGCTGTCCTCTAATGACACATTATTTTCTTATCATTTTAAAATATTCAGTGGCTTTTAATCAGATTCTGTGAAACTTGTGATCTCCAGCACTGACTACAAAGAAATACAATCTAAACACTTTTAAAAATATACTTATAGACGTTCTTATATCAAACAACCAAGTGGCTGCCTCTTTAAATATTCTTAGTTAGAAAATCATTGAGCTATATCTTTTATTAGGGGCTCATGCACATGACAGAGCACGGAGCATGCACTGACCCATAAGCAGTTTATTGCTGTTGTGTGGTGCCATTATATGGTAATGTAGCAGAGGTATTCAGCTCTAGAAGCAATGCTTCTTGGGAAAATGTATCTTCATGACTCAAATTTCAAAATTTCCATTTGTTACATGGTCTTTTGCAACTTTTTTTTTACCATACTGAAACAATAAATTTGGAACATGGCTGGAGGCTGGATTTTTACCACAGAGAATGCCCCCAATCTGATGGTAATGCCCATTTTGGGCACGGTTTGCACACGTCTCACCCCTTCAGTTTGCAGGCCACTATAAATCCTTTGGCGGGCCATATGTTGTGCAGGCCTGTATAAGCAGAAGACACGTACCTCAGAATCTAGCCCTAGGACTAGTCATATGCTTTTAATGTTTTGAACTCATTACTGAAGGTAGCCATTATGGAGTAAGGTCAGATTCCAAGTATTTTACTGGGCCAGTATGGTTTCTTACTAGGCTTCTAGTTGTGCCACCTGGTCAACAAATTACCATATGGGCTGTTATACAGTTGAGTGGCTATTCTGCTCCGGAGCCGTTGAAATAAGCACCTCATTAATAAAGGAACCTGCAAAGGAGAAATGTGTGCCTATAGACATCTTGCTCTTGCCATAAGAACTACAATGATCAGCTGATTGGAAGGGTGGCTTTGTCCAGGTAGAACATCCTTTTTAATGTGGCTCAACAATTAAATAGGACTCTTGAACTAAACTAGGTTGGGGACCCCTGTCCATAGAATCCCCATAGGCTCACTAGGAATCTCTTTGTGAGAAAGCTTGACACGAAAGTTGATAGACTGCTGACTTAGGTTGATTCTCACATGGCAGAAAATTAATGCTGAAATTTTGAGGTTGAATTATCTTAAAATGAGCATCACAATACACTTGTATTTTTTGACACTTGGGGCCTCATGTATGAAAACTGTCTAGGTCTAAAACTTTCTTCGTTACACATAGCAACCAATCAGAGCTAACCTCATTTCATATCGTGCTCTGTAAAAATTTTATGGGAGATTTGATTGGTTGCTATGGGCAACAAAGAAAGTTTTAGACCTAGACAGTTTTCATACATGCCCCCCTTATTTTTTTAAGCATAATTGATGTGTATGTAGGAGCATTTTTTGAGACTGCAGCCCAATACAATATGCATAGAATATACACCTAGGTTCACGCCTGAAATCACTAAGGATTTCAAGACAAAAACTAATATGATTTAAACATGTTTTGTCATGCTTTTATTATCAGCATTTTTTCTTTGAGATTTTTTTTCATTAATGTAATATATGTAAGTGGTGCATTTTTTTAATTGCCTTCCCATTGTAAAATTCTTCATGTGAAAACTCAGCAAAAACAGCAAAAAGTGACATGAATTTCAGTTTATTTTTTTTTATGTACATTACTTAAAATGGCGCATAATAAATGCACCTAATGTATCCAGTGATGCATTTTTCCATAGAAAACAATGGGACTTATTTGTGACGGTCCATTCACATCACATATGTGCTCTTTGTTTGTGGTATCCCTCAGCAAGCGTGGCCCAAATTGGACGACGTTTGCCCTATTTCAGTTTGAGCATTACAGACAGAAGCGTCATAAACCATGTTTTTGCGGTTGATGCAGAAAAGATATATATATTCAGCAAATAAGGTAACCGTAAAAGTTTCTATCATGGCCCTGTCATGGTATCTGTCGGCATACATTTCTTGCGGTATACCGACAGATACCACTAACGTGGCGCACAAATATAGTGTGAATGGAGCCTTAGCATTTTGATATGTTTTTAATGCCTAAAACAATCATTTTACACATCAAAAAAGTCATGAAAAATTACTTTTCTATTTTACATGTGTATATTGATATGTGTTTCAAATAACAAGATTCACTGTGTGAACTGCAGTATGTATAAATCGGACATGGTTTGTGGAAATACTATACGAGTATACTGCCCCGAAATACACATTAAAGGGGTTTTGCCAGGAAGTGAGTTCCTTACCTCCTTATCATCTCAGGGGAGAATATAAACAAATCATGCTGAGTCATGAAAGATGCAGGTGAGAGGGAGGGGTTAGCAAGGTGAGGAAGAAGGGAGCGTCTCAAAAGTTTACTCAAATAATAACATTACAACTAAAGATGGGCGAATCGATTCTAACGAAGTGGAATTCGTTTAGAATTTCAGGAAAAATTTGGGTTCAAAACGGTCGAATTTTGGGGTATTTTGGGGTGAACGATGGCTTTTGATTGATAAAATGGCTGCGAGCACATGGCGCTACATGGGGCAAGGCCTCTGGGGGAAGAAGGGCATCCCCTGATGACTGTGCAGAATGAAACCAATCAGAGACCGGCGGGATTCGGACGTCACCGCATTTTAAATAATCCGGGGGGGCACGCGGGGGAGCTCATACCGCTCTCACTGTATGATCGGGAAAAGGTGCTGCCGCGCGATTGTTCTGAGAACTGTTTTTTATACAGCGTTTTTTGTGGGTGTCTCAGTTGTCTCAGAGATGCTTCTCTTAATGTTCTTTTTCTAATTTTTTTGGGTATTGGTCTGAACCCAGGAATACAATTAATCATCTGCTAAGCACATTGAATACCCAAAAAGGGGGACTAAGCCATTCCCTTTTGTATTCATTTAAAGAAAACAGCGTTTTTTTAATACAAATCCCACTTCTTTTTTTGGGCTGCTCAATTCTTTTGCCCCCTTTTTACATCCAGGGGTTAATTAAACGTTTTTCTGCTGCTTTTTTGGACTCCAAAAACCCTTTTTCACCCAAAAAATAAAATTTTTCCCCTATAGCATAATTCCCAAACGAAGGTTAATTACAATTTTTTTCTCTTGTTGTGTAGCGTAGAAAAACACAATTGTAAAACCTCAAAGCTAGTATTTCCTGCTGCTAAATTCTTTGCAAAAATTTATATCCGGGGGTTAATTAAGCGTTGTTTGCTGCGTTGTGACTCCAAAAAAACCGTTTTTTTAAAACCCAAAAAAAATACAATTTTTTTGTCATAATCCAAAAACGAAAGGTTAAATTTAAAATTTTTTTTCTTTTGTTGTGTAGCGAAAAAACAGCAATTGTAACACCTACAAAACTAGAAGTTTCGGGCGCCAACTTTTGCGAATTTTACACCCGGGTTAAAAATTAAGCGTTGCTGCTGTTGTACCAGTAAAAAAACTTTTTTTCCCCCCCCCCCCCCAAAAAAAAAATTTTCTTAGCTAATTCATATCCAAGGTTAAATTAACCGTTTGTGTTTTTATATTCAGAAAATACACAGAGTTTTAAAGGGAAAATAAAAGTCAATTTTTCCTGCCCAATTTGTGGAGCGCAATTTATATCCAAGGTTTCCCCAAAGCTTCTTAGTGGGTTCTTTTGGCGTCAAATACAGGTGTGTTTTTTCTATACAGATATTTTCATCAAACAGTGTCTGAAACATTTTAGAACAAACAGTATGTAAACAGAGAGGTGCAGGCTCTTACTCGAGTGGCAGAGGCACAAACTTCCTGTAGCGGTCGCAGCACAAAAGGGGGGACGTCGCAGCAGGGGTCACTCGGTGGGGGCCACAACTGCCGCTGTATCTAGCGGCCGTTACTGACTACCCCCCCCCAAAGGGTTTTCTTGATTGGTTGACTAGGTCATCCACTTCCTCCCAGATGACATTGACAACCCCACCAAGAGTCGTGAAACGTCAGACACAACCCTTTATTGCAGGGCCCCGGGGAGCGGGCAGCGGCCCTCACCTGTCCTCAACCCCCCTCTGCCCCCTGGGTTCCCTCACCAGAGATCTACATGTGGTCGGGGTCTCGCCACTATAAGCAAGGATGAAAAATTTGAGGAGGGCAGTCAGCAGCTACTTGGCAGCGAAAAAGGGGGCCCAATACCCCTGCTTCTGCAGTAGGCGGCAAAGTATAGATGTTGAGAGTGGGCATGGGGGGGTCATGTTGTGAGGGGTCAGCCCTGCATCCCAAAACCCGGTGAGGGAGGACAGCAGTGCGTGAAAAACAAAAAATGATGTTTTACCCGCCCGCACTTGGAGCCGGGTGAGGCAAGGGCTTCATCTCGTAGGAAAGAGGGCGTCAGCTTGCCGTCGGGGCACGCGCAGCCAGCAAGGGGGGTCGTGTGCCGGAGCAGCAGGATAGCAGCATGTGAGGTCGGGAGCCAAGCGGCCAGGGGGTAAAAAACTTGCTTCCAGGGCCCCAAGAAAGTGGGCACAGGGCTCAGCGAGTCAGCGGGGGCATAGTCACTCAGTGCGGGGCGTTGGGGGTTAAAATCCGATACTCGGGGTGTGGCAGTTCTTTGCAAACAGGGAGGACCGAATAGGGTATATGTAGAATTTAAAAGCAGAAATGAAGCTGGCCGGGGAGCAAAAGTTGGCCCCACGGCCCTGGTCAACACATGACGTCCCCATCCGGGGGCCTGGGAGAAACGGGGCTCAGATGTGGGGGGTCCATCCTGCCCGCCCGCAGCAAACAGAGCAGAAGCCCCATGGCCCATGCCTTTCCCGCCCAATCAAGGCTCCCCCCCCTTGCGAAGGAGCTTTTTTCCCCTTTTGACACATCTCCCGGGCCCAGATGCCCCTGCTCCTCGCTACCAGGCGCCAGCATTTCAGCGGGGGCGATTGCAAAGAGACAACAGTAGCGTCCAACCATCCTAAGGGCAGAGCTGACCGTGCTCCTGTCCAAGTTTTTGGGTAGTGCAGTCCCTCCATTTCCAAATGGTGGACTCTGCACCTCGGGAAAACAAAATGGTTTTCCCGACCCGAGAGGGAGATTCCAAGCCTAATTTCTTTTCCAAAAAGGCATTTCCCACTTCAAAAATATGTAAAAAAAAGGGTGGGCCGCCCTTAAAGTTATGGGTTTTTTCCCAAGGTGCACGGCAGCGCGGACATCTGGAGCTGTAACTAGGGTCAGGGCCGTACGTCCTTTACGGCCCATGGGTGAATGTGTTTCCACCCGGGCACACCAACAATTTGGACGGGGAGACGCCGCTTTTTTCTCCACGTTGTAAAACTGCTTCCTGCGCCAATGTCCGCCTCCTCCCCTCCACCCCATCTCAGCCTCCACAAGTATGTCCATCATACCACATTGTAGGGCAAGCGGGGTCACCCCAGTTCTACACCCGGTTCCTCGGCGAAAAAAGTCAACAGGGAGGAACTGCTGCGTCTGCAGCAAAAAATCGATGTGTGGCTTTCTCCGCGCCAATGCAAATCGGAAAACCCTGGGGGACGGACAAGGGAGGAACATGGGGTCCCCTGCTCCCGAGAGGGGTGTCCATGCCCCTGCTGGCGCACGTGTTCAAACTGGGTTTTGAAAAAGGGCCCCAAGTTTCCACCGATCTTCAGCAGATTTGAAAAAAGGCCCGGAAAAAATTGCATGCCTTTATCCTTCTACAAAGCCAGGGAAAACCCCCCCCCCGAGTTGCAGCCAGAACGGCCCCCCCCCCAACTCTGATATGCGATGTTTCCACCCGCTGGGAATTCCACCCGACATTTGGAAACCCACTGTATGAACAGAGAAACCATTAACGATTTTTTGATGTTTCCCGGCAGACAGAAGTACTCCCCTTGAAAATTTGATGTCACCAGTGGCAGCTCATGGTGCACCTCCGTTTGTTGAGGCCATTCGAGAGGCGACGTTATTTGTCAGTCGCCAGGGAATACGGGGTGAATAATGTCATTCCCTTGCTTTATGTCCCGGAAAAGATCTGAAAAATCTGTCTGGGCAGGGACTGGAGACGGGCGACTACATCTCGTGGCCACAAGGTCCGGTGGGGACTGAAAAGAGGAGGGGAGGACATTGGAGCAGAAGCATTGTTGGTGAAAAGATGGATTTTTTTACCCAGGTGACAAGAGAGGAGGGGCGGAGCAGCTGAGGGGGAGGGTGGAGAGAGGAAGATGGGCAGATGGCCCCCCCAAACACCGTGGCAGTATACGTGGAAATGGGCAAGGGCCCCCCGGGATCACTTGTGCAGATGGCCCGCAGCATCTTATTTTCCCCGGCTAGTGAACCGAATAGCCATCCGGCAGGGGATACTTCTGCTCTCCCCCCTATGGACCCCGCTACCCCGGGCCAAAATGGGAGCCTTTTTCCCCTATTGAGAGGGGGACAAAATCAAAATTAGGAAATCCTCCGTACATTTTTTCCGCTGCCTATGGGCGGCATCGTCCCCCCCGACAGTTCCCCTTTTCCTCACCTCACCACTATTTTTCCCCCTCTTAATTTAAACAGGACCACTCCACACCTAAACCTAAAATTTTTTTCCCCCCCCCCCCCCCCATACCCAAATTTCCTTCACCCCCATAATATCCCCAAACCAACAATTTTTCCCTTTTTTTTTCCAAAGGGGGGTGGTTTTGGGAAAAGCCCCCCCCCCCCCCCCCCCCCCAACCCAGGAGGGAGAACTGCCCCCGGCCCGTAGGTTTGGTCAGAGCGGGTGTTCAGTGCGGGGGGGGCCATCGTTAGCCCAAGGAGAACCCGTTGTCCACGGGGAAAAGTGGACGATACCCTTTTTCAAGATGAATCACATGGATGCCAGGATTTTCCCCACCCAAGGCCTTTGGTGTCAGATAATCAGCCATGACGCCCAACCCAAAATGTGAGAAATGATCTGGGTTTTAAAACTACCTGCCTCAGCCACTATTCGAGCCGCCACCCGCCTGATTTTCCACACACGCTGACATTTCTCCATCTGCAACAACCATCTTAAACCCGGGACTGGGATTGCCCCCCCCTTTCCCACTGTGTCTTGTGCCCCTGTCTGACCTCATGCTGTCGTGGTCTTCCCTGACCACCAACTTGTAATTGTCCCACTCTGTGGCCTACTCCTGTTTTTGCCACCTCCAGAAATTCATTAGCCACTGCTGCCTCTGCTGCTGCTGCCGTGACCTACACACTGTGTCAATTTTCCCCCTCGTCGCCTACTCCTGTTTTTGCCACCTCCAGAATGTATTGTGCACTGTCTGACCTCATGCTGCTCCTATGGCTGCGCTGTGACCTACACACTGTGTCATTTTTCCCCCTCGTGGCCTACTCCTTTTTTGCCATCCAAATGTCTTTTTGCCACTGCTGACCTCATGCTGCTGCCGTGACCTACACACGTGTCATTGTGCCCCTGCCTGACCTCATGCTGCTGCCGTGACCTACACACTGTGTCATTGGCCACTGCCCGCCTCATCTGCTGCTGCCGTGACCTACCACTGTGTCATTGTGCCCTGTCGACCCCATGCTCTGCTGTGGCTGCTGCCGTGACTACAACTGTGTCATTGTGCCACTGTTGACCTCATGCTGTTGCGCCGTGACCTACACCACTGGTTCTTTGCCATGTCTGACCCCATGCTGCTGCTGTGACCTACCCGTTTCATTGTGCCCTGCCTGAAAACCCCATGTGCTCTGCCGTGACCCACACACTTGTCATGGCCACTGTCTGACCTCAGTGCTGCTGTGGGTGCTGCGTAACCTACACACTGTGTCATTGTCCCACTCTGTGGCCCACTCTGTTTTTCCACCCCAGAAGTCACTGTGCCACGCCTACCCCCATGCTGCGTTGCCCCTGACATCCACACGTGTCATTTTGCCATCTCTGACCTCATCCTGCTGCTGCCGTGACCTAACAAATGTCATTTTGCCCCTGTCTGACCCCCATTTCTGCTGATGTGGCTGCTGCCGTGACCTCCACACTGTGTCATTGTGCCACTGTCTGACCTCATGCTGCTGCTGTGGCTGCTGCTGTGACCTCCACACTGTGTCATTGTGCCACTGTCTGACCTCATGCTGCTGCTGTGGCTGCTGCCGTGACCTACACACTCTGTCATTGTGCCACTGTCTGACCTCATGCTGCTGCTGTGGCTGCTGCCGTGACCTACACACTGTGTCATTGTGCCACTGTCTGACCTCATGCTGCTGCTATGGCTGCTGCCGTGACCTAGACACTGTGTCATTGTTCCACTCTGTGGCCTACTCCTGTTTTTGCCACCTCCAGAATGTCATTGTGCCACTGTCTGACCTCATGCTGCTGTGGCTAGCGCCGTCACCTCCACACTCTGTCACTAATGTTGCCACCTGAGCCCTCAGCTTGTTTTTTTCCAGCTGTCGCTCGCATGACTTTATCAGGCTACATTCCCCCTTCAGTTTTTTGGTCAGTTTTGCCCTCTTAAGTGCCCAGGGAATTTTATAGTGAAGTGATTCTAAGAGCGGCGGCAGTCATGTGCGTGTCATACTAAAACACAACATTGTATGAAGACCAAACCAAGCTCCCTCTGCATATTTAAGCATGGCACAGCGTTCTACAGCACCCTGCAGGCTCTGTGCAGCCTGGAAATAGCTGTTTTTTAACGTGATTCGTGCCGAAGTAATTCGGAACGAAGTTATTTTTTGCCGAGAAATTCGGCGAAGTGAACGAAACGAATTTCGGGAAATTCGCCCATCTCTAATAACAACAGTGGATTCTCTATACAGCAGACAGACTCATACACTGCACATTTCTCCCCAGCCCCTTGAAAGCTCATTCATGTTCCCTGTCATCAGATAAGAAGTGCAAACAAGCAGCTCCTATCAGCTCCTCTGGTCATGTCTAACGTAAACTTTCAGGTAACTAAGGGGGACTGAGCAATGCTGTAGCTCTCACAAGCTTCACTTTTTGTAATCACATATATTTAGAAAAGTGAATAAATACCCATTTTGGTGGATCCCACATCAACATTACATCGTGGCAAAACCCCTTTAAGAAACATTTTGTGAACATAGCCTTTCAGTATGTGCAGTTTAGAAATCAAACACACAGGCAGTCAAAGGTCGTCCCATAGATAGGGACCGGCTGTCTAAGCTTCTCCTATCTATGGGACGCCGCTGAGCGCTCGTTGAAGGTATTTACCTGATTTGTTTGTGAGACATACTACGACTGCTACTGCTGTAACTACTTTTAAACTAAGCCGTAAAACTGAAATAGTATGGCGATAGAATATATGAAATAAAAGAAAATTTCACATAGTTTAATACTATTGGGTCTCAGCATATTATTGCATGCATGTTGAATTTCCTCCCCACAATCTTCATAGGCCATGAGGTAAAGTGAAGTTAACATTATTTTATTTCACATTGTTATTGTTTTGTTGCTTATGTATATGTCTTACATAATATGGATTTTATGGAGGTCTTATATGGATTCATTTAATTTACATTATTTCTTATGGGAAAAATTCATTTAGTAAACTTTTTCTACTCAACCTTGACTCTTGAAACAAATTAATGATATGTACTAAGGTGCCACTCTATTGTATTAATATAGAAGATGTCAGAACATCAGCATGCTGTTTTATGGTTCTTTTAACTATAAAAAGTGAAGATGTCTTTTGCTGCTCTCAAAACTGAAAACAACAATATCTGATAAGACTTTAGGCACGAGCCACTATTAAATACTTTATATATCCCCTTCGCTGTTAATTCTTATCATCAATATGAAGATCACTTCTTTATTAACCTTGCCTTTGAAGTATTGCCTATGTAATTTTAGTTTTCTTGTTTCTGGTAAAATATATAATTTCACCCATGCATCAGAAATAGAAAATTTTGCGGTGGATTTTCTAGCAAATAGCATGACCCTAAGCTAATGCAATGAAAATTCTTTCATCTCCGTCTGTTTTGTACCAATGCCATACTGCTCTTTAATTAACTATTGACTAATGGCACTGTCCTTTGGAAAACTGCCAGATTTCACAATTAGAAAGATACATAACAGAGTATTAGGGAATTTGGAGGCTAATATGTGTGATGATTGATGCGGTCATCATTTGTGGAGTCTTCTAAGAGTAAATAACATTTATGATATAATAGACAATATGAACTGTAGAGGAACCAGAATGATCATATCAGAGTCTAGATGTTATCTCCAGATTGTTATATTGTCTATTACATGCAGTTGTGTTTAAATGCACAGATCAATATGTTTCTTAATTACCTTTATTTAATTGATAAGTTCAATCTATTTAGCTAATTATGTTATTAAAGGTTTTTCCGTCTATTAAATGTGTAAAAATCCAAAGCAACAGCAAATGGCCGATACCATAATATAGGTTATACAGTAGCTTTGGTCATTAAATACAGAAGCCATCAATATGAAAATATAATGCAGTCATACTGAGTGTTGCTTATATCTCCTGAGAAAGGCTTGAATTGATGGGCATTGATCCGTTAAAAGAAGCTGTGTGTAGTTCTTCAGGATCTCACGTCGCAGTTGAGAAGTCAAGTAGAACAGCGTTTTAGATGATTGATTACCTGCTCCCCCTGGTGTTTCGCATTTATAAGCTAAATCTGGTATGTTTTCCGATAATAAAAAAAATTGTGTCAGACAGAGAGCTGCTTTTAGGGTTCGCTTACGCATAGAAGGTGATACTCTGAACCTTTAATTAATGTAATGTAATTGAATCGCTAACTCACACTCAGTAATGGCTTTTATGTGGCTTCTGAGAGGATGAATCCGTTTTTCATTCTTACTTTAGTGAAAGATCAATAGGTACTGATAAATGAGGATGTTTGCATCCCTATAAGGACAGTTTAGGTGGGCATGTTCTGTAAAATGACTTGAGGACTGTGACTGAGGTAATTCAAAAGGACAGAATAAACAGGTAGAGGTGTGTAGTCACAATGACAGAATGTACCAGCAGATGGTATTTACTAACAGACTGCCTCTGACCTCTGATCTGTAACAAGAAATGCTTAAGGCTGCAAAGTGCTTTTGTATATCTACACCAGCTAATTAACAGTAGCCTTGAGGCTATAGAAGTGATAGAGTTCAAATGCATTTTCCTACGTTGGTAAATTATTCACACAAAGATACAACATTGTTCTGTTGAATAACCTAGGATATTGACGTGCAGACCCTTATATTTATATACATTATGTAGACTTGCACTTTAGCAGTTCTTTTCCCAACACTTCTACTGTTTAGGCTGCTGAGGAAATAGATGGTTGACCTACAGAAAAAAAGACATGTAATGCACATATTGACAGCTGTTCACATCAACTCAACAATTAATTTATACTCAGTTATCACTGACTTGCTATCATTGCCAAGGAATATAACAGTAATGGCCTATCTTTTGGACGGTTACCAATGTCTGATCAGTTGGGATATATGTAACTCCCAGCACCTCTGATGATCATTTGAATAAAGGTGCCACATCACTACAGCAAGCAATGCCCCCCATCCCCTTATTGTTTGCCAGATACAGCAAATTTAGTTTAGTTAATGCTTGATCCTGTAACACATATAAGTGTACACAGACCCAATTAAAGGTGTGTTCTCATCATGCTGTTTCGCAGAGCCTGCTCCCACTACCAGCTTTAGGCTCCCACGTTAGTGTGTGGGAGGATCTACAACAGAGATTGGCATATCAACTCTGCTATTCCTAGTTGAGCCTATTAGAGGAACATTGGTGTTGGAGGGGTCTAAATAGCAGGGCAGAATGCTACAGAACTCTAAAAGGTTGATGTTTGTCATTAAGAAACACAAACAAGCTCCTGTATTGCTGATAAGACACAGCAAGGCGTGACCTTACCACTCCTACCAAGGCTGCTAGAGCAGAGAGAGATGGTCAGTAACTTAGGGAAGCTTGTGCACACAAGCAGGAGAGAAGAACTGCTCTAACCCTGAAAGGAAGCAAAATCAGAACAGCAATGTAGTTGGTAATGTTTATTTACCTTTGCCTACATGTTTAAAGTGAATCAATGTGGTGAAAATGCCCATTTAAGTATTTTTCCATTTGAAACCCTTTACTCTTTCGTAGAAAGATCAATGTAAATAAAGGTATTAACAAGAAAAATATGCATATTACATGAAAACTGCTTGGTATCTGGAGTATATCAGTGTTTTTCTTAGCTGTAGTAAGGAGCAATATGTTCACTTACATAAAGTAAAGATCACATTAATGAGAGACACATTCAAGTAAGTTAGTTATGCCTTAATTTGACTGCTTCACCTTGGCAACTGTAACAAATCCTTTTTATATTTGCATGTGCCTAATGAGGTACAACAGGCTATGCAGGATAAATTTGACATTAAGACATTTCACCATAATACACATATGAAATATTTCCACATAAACAGAATATTTATCACTAGAAATAAATTACATTTTGATAAAGGGGTTTTGCCATGAAGTAAAATTGACGTGGGAAGCTTGCAAATTAAATAAACATTTTCACCATTCATCATTATTAAACATTCTACACCATTTTTGTTATAGCTACTACCTTAGTGATCCATAGTGTACAGCTTGTCTCCAGGGGATGAGAGCTCCGTAGTCCTGGACGTACATGCTCAGACATTAACTCTCCTCTCATGCAGCTACTGTTAGTATATTTCATGCCTGGCAATCCCATACACTCACTCACTGATGAGCGAGTGTTGAATCCTAGGTGTTGTAATTCTACTTCTTCCCTCTGTACTCCTGAGTAATTAGTCAAACAGTGGAAATAAATAAAAAGCAAAAAAAGAAACTGTAATCAGGTATGTGCACTGAGAAAAAAATCCACATACTTGGCTCCTGCAGGGATTTGAACCTAGGATCTTTATGTTATAGAGCAGAAGTGCTGACCATTCAGTTACATTGTAACTACTCACAGCTCTTTACATAAACAGACCTTTGTTTGACCAAAGTGAGCACACTGTGGAAAAAGGCGTGGTGATGTCAAGCCTGCTGGGTCACATGATATACAGTTCAAACAAATCATAATTGTGAGCACACTGAAAGCTGAAGCTGGGTAAACCAGACATGAAATGCCTTTGTGGCAAAACCACTTTAATGGATGGCTGTATATCATTATTTCTAACTTTCTATTGTACCAATCTTTTAGTAATTTAATGCACTAATCATAACAAAAATATTATTCATAAATGCCCTGGGACACCGGCTTATCATAAGAATAATGGTCCCCTGTTTAAATGGAAGGGTGGACAAGCAAGTTACGGCTTTTTTCAGCTCTAAAGGACTGATGGAGGTGGTTGAGTGCTGTGTTTGGCTTCTTTTCAGCAGTCCTATAAACTTTGTATAGAGTGCCACTACACAAACATGACTACAACTCCTTCCAACAGAGAACACAGGACTCCTTTTTCTCCCATAATTTGAACTGGTCCCTAAATGTAGGAATCTCTGTGATCAGACACTTATCACTAGTGTTGCTTCAATAAGTCCCTGTTTGGTTTAATAATGGTTCAACCATGCTTGTGAAAAAATTTGGGTTTGGGACTTTGGATTCAGAACCTCCCTTTTGGTTACCATAACATCAGGGTTATCTCTATATTATGGGAAGTCAGACCTGAAGTGACACCATTCTGGGATTACTAACAGTCCAGGAGCACTAGGGAATAGTAGCCCTCCTCTAAAACCACCAAAGTACACTGACTCTGAGTTAGTCAGTTTTTTTTCTGGGAAAAATTTGATTCAGGCCAACATGAATCGAATCACTAAGATTTGGGTCAAATTTGACATTGATCCAAATCTTAAGTGCAACACTACCTGTTCCGTGGATAGGTGATAAGTTGTGCTTTTGGGCCAGACCCTTTAATGTGCATGTAGAGGAATCTGTTTCTGTTTATATTAAAGGGGTATTAAGTAATGTTACTTTTATACTGCCCAAATAATAGGCCATACAATGTCTACATAATACTCATTTACTTTACTGTATATTGCTATGTAACCATGCCATACATTGTCGAAATAGAAGTTCTGTATAGTTCAGCTTCTTAAACTGTGGGTGTAGCACACTAGTCAGTGAGATTCAGTTGTGAGACAGGTTTCACAAAAGTGACTATATGCTGCACAGGCATTTCTATGGTTGCACCAATCCCTTGATTCAGCGACATAACTAACTCCTTTGACAGTGTGATTTACTGGTTTCAGGAAACAGATTTTCAGATGAATTGAGATCATTTTATCTATTTGAACATGGACCTATACCATTGGTAATGCTGTCAATAACTTCTTATCTGATGAGGCCCTAGAAACAAAAAATTGAGAAACTGTTTTATGTAGCGTGTAAAAAAATAGACATACAACTAGCAATGCCCAAAAGGAAGAAATGTTGAGTGTGTCAAGTGGTAAGAATGAGATAGTGGGGGCCATAAATGATGGGGCAGTAGGAAAACTGTCACTTTTGCCAGCACTATCATTCTGCCCTGCTGTGTGTACACAACAGACGTTATACATCAGCTAGTATGGTAATGAATAATGAGGCAATTTGTAAGGCGAATGCTATTCCTAGAGTTAAATACAGACAGTCATTTATGTTGTAATTAGATACACCGCACGCTTATGGTCCAGCACCTAAAACATACGGTTGTGAAAAGAGTAAACATAGTCCAACAAAGGCTGCTCTATAGATTCCTATGGCTCTGTCGTGGTATAAATAGAGAAACCTTACAACATCAAAGTTACATAGTTTGTAAGGCTAAATAAAGACATTCATCCATCATCCTGTTATTTTGTAGTTTTGATAGAGAGGAAGGCAAAAACCCCATGGAGTAGAAGCCAATTGTTCTCATCTAAAGTTAAAATAATGGCTTAATAGCTAGAAAACAAGAAAAGAATGGGGTTTTACAAGGTATAATAGTATCTTTTTTTTTTCAATGATAATAAAAAAATAAAATACCAAAAAATAAAATACAAAGACCAAAATGTAAATGAATAATTTTCAAAGCCCTTGTACTCTAGCAGAGGTACCTGGGAGAAAAATGTAGAAAGGGGAGACCAGCAACCTCCAGCATGAAGGAAATGGACTGTGCCAAAAGCATTTAAGTACCAAAGTGGGAGCACAATCCTATATGGCCTCATGATAAGAACTAAGTGCAACAAGTATGAACGTTGGCACTGACAGGCCAGTTCTAAATTGCTTTAAGGCAGTGTAGAATGCACCAGGATGTATGAACCTGTTCTCCTGTAGGTCATACAGACAGGCGCAGTCTAGTGCCAATACAACAAATCAGGCTCAGGCAACACCCTTTTCCTGGTCTGGCTGTTCTAACTTTTCTGCACCTAGATTTGGTGTCAAAAAATCATAAATGTGTCTAATCCTACAAATGTGATGCGACGCCCCCAGAATGCACCAAATCTTTGGCACACTAAAAAGTGTCTTTGGCGCTTTACAAAGTTATCATGTCAAAGTTTTGAGTGCACCTGTTCATACATTCTTTTTGGCTCAAAGCACACCAGAAAAATGCTCAGCCCCGTTCATATATGTTGCCCTAAATAGGTATCTTCTCAATGACAATAAATTTTTTTAGGGTGAAATGCTTTTTACTAGTGTTGCTCTTCAGATTCAGCAAGCGCCCATTCGGCGCAATTCAAATTTTGCCGGTGATTGTGGGAAAATCGTGTGACAAATCACTAGCCTTTTTCCAGACAGGGAAAAGGAAGTTCATGAGATTAATGAATGATGCACTTCCTTTTTTCTGTCTGGAAAAGGCTGGTGATATGTTGCATGATTTTCCTGCCATCGCTGACAAAGTTCAGATCAGGCCAAACCAGCCCTACCTAAATCTGAGTCTAATGTGCACTTAATTTTGTAATATTAGATATACACAAGTCGAGATAAAATTGTAGCTTTGAGCATATGCACCTCAAACCAATATCTGTAAAGTGGTCCTCCCACCTACCATGTGTAATTTGTAATACTGATATCCTCTCATGTAGCAGAGCAGCATTACATCTGGGGTGCAGTACAGTAAGAATACTGGTTGAAACATCCACGAGTCAAACAGTAAAAAACACCAGTAGTCATGAGAAATAACAATATGAATGTGTATTACCGTAATTTTTGGACTATAAGACGCACCGGACCATAAGACACACCTAGGTTTTAGAGGGGGAAAATAGCAAAAAAAATTTGAAGCAAAAAAGTCCGGGCTGAAGTGTAGTTTTTTATTGGAACCATTTTGGGATAGATGTGACCTTTTGATAATTTTTTATTCCAATCTTTTGGGGATATTAAATGACTAAAAAAAAACACTATTCTTTTCTTCTACGGTGTTCAGTGTACGGGATAAATTATGTTATATTTAATAGATCGGACTTTTAAGGATGCGGCAATACCAAATATTGTGACTATTTTATTTGTAAAATTACAAAAGAGGGGGATTTAAACTTTTATTATTTTTTTTTAAACTTTTTTTTATTATTTTACAATTTAATACTTAGACCCCTTAGGTTGCTTGACCACTAGGGGACAGAATACCTTATCCTATATAAAGCAGTACTATTGTACTGCTGTACAGAGGGCTTTCATTCGTTACCTATTACAGCCTGCCATAGGCAGGGTGTAATAGGTGTACATACATGGCAGCTATGGAAGCCTATATGAGGCTTCCTGCTGCCATGGCAACTGATTGTCCCCTGCAATGACGTTGCGGGGGGGGAGGGTGGGTGACCCGACGGAGGAGCGGTGCGCAGTTAGATGGCTGTTAAGCTCAGGAATGAAGCCAGCTGAGCGCAGCCGCTGGCTCCATCCCTCCACTCTGCCAGCGCTGCACCAAGCATGGCCACCGGCTGCATTGAATGCAGCCGCACTGAGCTGCTGCTCTGAGTGATCTCAAGGCAGCAGGAGGCTGGAGAGGAGCAGCAGCATTCAATGCAGCCGGTGGCCTCGCTTGGTACAGCACTGGCAGTGTGGAGGGATGGAGCCAGCGGCTGCGCTCAGCACAGGGTATTCGGACAATAAAACGCCCCCCTGTTTTCCCGCCCAAAAATACGGTAATCAAAGAAGAAAAACTCACCGTTAGATAATTCAACAAACCGACAGTGGGTGGATGATGACAGGTGCGTGTTTGCAGGAGATTCACATGCAGGTTCACCCCAGAAACAAAAGAGTAAAAGATAACTGACCCTGACTAACTGTCCCTGAATGTTCCCCTAAACCTTGCTCTATAATTGCCCCTAACACTGGAACAGCTATCTGTAAAACTGACCCTAAAACCTTTCCTCGTAAATGTCCCTAAGATACAACTAACCCTAATACAGAAAGCGGCTAATGGATCCAGCAGCTCCCTGGGCAGGGCACAGCATAAACTAGATAGACAAAAAACAAACTGATATTCTTAAGGACTACAAATTCTAGAACTTGGTCAAAAGAACGTAGACAAGAAACAACAATACACAATGCAACTGAACTAGACAATAGATATCAAAAAACAATAGTTATCCATATCAGGACTAGACATAATTAGACATATCAGGACTAGACAAGACATTATTGATTACTTTGCAACCAGACTGCCAGTTTTAACTGAGCTTTATGGAGACTTAAAGTATGCTAACAATCTCATTGGTGCATCCAGATCATCTTTCATGCAACCACTGCAAACAAACACAACAGAAGACAGACATAACATAGAAACTCCTGCTAAGCCAATAAGCAAAAGAGGACCAAATGGGAGAAGAGTTCCTGCCATAAGTAATTCCTATAGCTATAGCCCTACTTGTAAGGAGCATGTGCTGGAAGATTTTGTATTGGCTGAAATACTGCTTTAGCAATAGTAGTTGGACAGACCATTTATACATTTGTGTGCAATGTACAATGTTTCCTTAGGGAAAATCTTGTAATAAAAATAAACTTGAACCATGCTGATGTTTGAATGTGTGGCAGTTCCAGCACAATGGTGCTCTCTGATCTTCACAATGAATGTTTGTTTTCTTAAAACAGTTTTTATGAGTTGGCTACACCCATTTTTATTTGTGCTTTACAACGAAGAAAGAAAAAAGAAAACAAGAATTTGAAGCATGTATGCTAAGCAAGAGACACCATCGCTTGTTGTAATATTATACTGTTTGTCTCTGTTGAGGATGTGAGAAATTTCAGTACAGATTTTTGTAAGCCCAAACCAGGTTCAGAAGCAAAAATAGAAGAGATATATATAGCCCTCATTCTGTATGATAAATATGGTCTTCATTCTGTATGCATCTCCATTTTTCTCACTCTTCCTACTAACCAACCAAATGTATGTTAGTACAAAGCAGGCAATAGATAGAAGGAAGTGTGACTACAGGATTTGACTGCACGTTAATATACTAGTGTCTGAATTGTTATTGCACACAGAGAATCTGGTGCCTTCAAAATGTCTTTGTTAACCAAATTGTATTTGTATAATGGAACTTGTTCTTTTTCCTTTCAGGTCTTGTCTGGTGGATGAATCATTCTATACTTACCGTGAGAGAGCACAGTGCAGAGATGCAGTCTCCTAGAATACCTGGCAGGAAACGAGGGAGACCCCCACTCCATTCCACTCCACTGAAAATGACTGTGCACAATTTATATTCTGGGACAGCTGGATCCATCCCAACTGTAAAAATTCCAAAGAAGAGGGGCAGAAAGCCTGGCTTTAAGGTAGTGTACTGTATTGTATGCAATGAATATATATTTTGCATTCTCTAGTTGTTTATTTTTCAAAGAAGTATTGGATGGTCTTTTCAAAAACATTTTAGAAATATGCAGGGAAAATCGGGCTTAAACAGACAACTAGTGATTAAGATTTATCTGCAGCAAAAATTGAGAAAGTAGCGTTATATGTAGATCTAGTCTTCGTAAACACTATAGTTTCAATCTTTTTTACAGTAACAGTGTTTCCCGGACTTCTGGGATTACAACAACTGCTATTATAATATAATATTTGTATGTTTAACATATGCTTTGTGATGTATACATTTAATGGAGGCAATGACAGATGCCATACAGTGACATGTGTCATATCATACAATATCGCAGAAACCTGCCAAAATATATGTTTAAAGGATTCCATACAGTGGTATCCATCATCCATTGCATGGCATCCTTTGTAAATAGGTTTTAGCTGCCAGGAGACATGAAAGGGCTAATTATTGTAAAAGAAGGTATATAACATATATGTTTTATGTAACTGACTTAGTCTACTATGTTATTCCATTCCTTATTTTTGTGGTATATTGACATATGCTGGCAAGAGAAGGTCAAAAGGAAACATTGTTGACAATTGTTAGACTTATTTAACCATATAGATATGTTTAGCCTGTATGCTGGGAGCTTTACTGTTTTATATGTTAACACCTTTTCACCACAGGTTTTTTTTGTTTATTTCCCCACCTTTCAAAAACCATGTTCTGCCTACATAGACATATGAGAACTTGTATTTTGCGGGACAAGATGTAAGTTTTAATGGTACCAATTGACCTTACCACAATACAGCGAAAGAGAAAAAAAAATATTTGTAGGATGTTCAACCCCCTCCTCCTAATGTCACTGTGTCTTTCCTCTCCTTTTGCAGTCTTATTTTGTAAGAGCTGTTTACATACCACAGCCCTGAATTCAGTCTAGAGAGTCTTCTATGAACTCAGAGCACTGATCTCTTCTCCTATCACAGCTTTAGGTATGTTACAGTTGAATCCTGATTTCTATTAACTCCACCAGGGCAGCACAGATCTGTCTCCCTTCTATGTTTACACAAGGCACCGATGCACAATTCTGCTGTTTTTCTGATTGTAGAAGCAGCCTGCAGTGTCACTGAGGAGCTGGTGGCTGTGCAGAGTGAAATGTTGCCGGCCCCATACACGCAGGAGCATTAAGGCACCGAGGCACAATTCTGCTGTTTTCTGATTGTAGAAGCAGTTTAGTGTCAATGAGGAGCTGCTAGCTGTACAGAGTGAAAATGTTGCCGGCCCCTTATTCTGAGTGAGAGAGGCAGGAATGCGCGCTCCCATACGATCGGGAGCCAAAAAGAATGTAAATTAGTAGAGCCAACAGCCAATGAAATGCAAGAAGGAGGGATCCAACCGTCACTGGGGAACAGTGTTTACACAAAATGAAGATAAGGCAGACTGTGAAAACAAGACCGCTTTGCAAATGACATCCAATTGCAAAGTTGCTTGTTTTCACTGTCCCCTTATTCTGAAGACCATTTAATGAGATGATACAACCCCTTTAACGACATTATCTTTATTCCATAGGTCAGTATGATTCAGGTGATACCAAAGTTTTACTATATATTTAAAAAAATAATAACTTTTTTTATTTAACCACATACACATGTTCAGCATGTACACTGGGAGCTTTACTACCAGTATATGTTAACACAGCACCACAGCAGGGATTTGTGTTTATGTCATGTCAACCCATAGTATCATAGTACCTTGACGTCATTGTTACCATTTTGGAATACATGCAACTTTCTAGTAAGTGTGTATTGACTGAAATAACTCAATTTTGGAGTTGAGTCTTCTTTTATACAGTGTTCACTTTACGGTTTGAATAAAGTTATATTTTAATAGGTTGGACTTTTATGAATGTGGCAATAGCAATTATGTTTAACTCTTTTTTTTAAAAAAAACATTTTTTTGTAAGATGGCAAAAGGGGAATGTTTTGAATCTTTAGATTTTTTTTATTTTTTTGCTGGTACTTTTTAGTTTCTCTGTGTACTTGACCACTTTTGTACTGTTCTGCAACATGAATATATTGTAAAAGAGTGTACAATATTGTCTCTCCTGTGGCAGTGTAGTAAGTAGAAGTGGAAGTAGTAAGATGGCAGTCATGGAGGCCTTCTTTAGGCTCCCAGTTGCCATAGAGGGGAGGGGTGAGGATAATGATCAGGCAACAAAATAGTGCACAGCACCATTCTTTAGTCCCTCAGATGTTGAAGACAAGTTTACCATGACATGTAAGAGGTTAAAAGAGCAGAATAGGCATGATGTTTCCTTTCCACTAGCGACAGGTCCCACTTGTAACTAGTGAGTGAGCCCGCTCCACACACTCTTATCAAGGCCATGCCATAAATATATAGCAAATGTTAGTAAAGGGTTAAGCTCACATTGCAAACAGAATGTGAGCAGCTGCTTAACAAGAGGGATTTTTGTAGTATGTTAAAGAGGCGACACAGAGATCTGCATAAGAGCTGTAGACACAAAATGGTAAGAAATTCCTTACGGAAGATTATTTCTAATGTTGCATATTGTTTGTTTTAGATTGATTGGAGCAATAAAAATTGGTTAAAAAGGTATGCATGGTCTTTAGAGAGAATCTATCGCCAAATTTTTTTTCTTATTAATTAAAACAAGATACTGGAACATATTCTTTTCTTCTTAGCCGTTTTTATTGCCTGATTGTAGATTTCTCAATTCTGTTGTCTATATACGGAGGTAGCCATCTTACCTGAGCTGCTTTTAACAGCATTTAGAGAAATGTTTTACAGCAGCACATAGGAGCCTGTGAACAGGAGCAGACCCATTAACTTCTATAGGAGAGTTTTCTAGACATGATCTGTGACCTGGGAAGAAGTCAGTGTGCAGATAGGGCCAGAAGGGGAGCTGGGACATCTTCTATTGTGACTGGTGGATCCTGTGTTATCTATGTACATTGGTTTCACCTTTCAATGTAACCCTGCCTGTGCTGATAATGAGGAGACTACTGAAAAGTTTTCTCTAAAGATCATTAAGGCTACATCCACATGGCAGAGGACAAAATACTTGTCGGATTCTAATCAGAATTTGAACAGTATTTTACACTCGGTTTTCATTTTTTTTTGTCCCAGTTTTTGTCCCTTTATTTTTCATGGTTTTCGGATTTCCGCCGTCCCATTCAATTGAACAGTACTATAATCTGCTATTTTTAAGTGAGACTACAGATCGGATTTTCTATTGAGATCTATGGGGATAATTTAAAGTCAAATTTTTGTGGATTATAAATACCAAATCTGCTGAAATATTCAACAGTAAAATTACTGTTGTGTAAACGTAGACTAAAGGGGTTTTCTCACCTCAGGACTTCAGTTGATAAACAGCCTTTCCTTTTCAAATTCAGGGATGTTTTTTCACAATAGACAGGGTTGTTTTTATTCTCCCGGCCATCTGATGACATCATCATGCCTCTGACCTGCGCGTTCCCAATGCTAACAGCTACTTAGTGGTCTTGACAGCCACAAGTGGGCTTGTCTCGATGACTGACGAAACCTCGTCCTCAGTTATATACAAAGCCTGCAATGTATTAGAGGGTCCTGCACCTATTGTTCTCACCCCTCAGAGCCCTTGATGTCTAATTTATATGTGTATACAGCCCATGCTGTAACACTGCAGGACTATGTGCCATTGTCCTGCACCGATTGTTCTCACTCTTCAGAGCCCATGGTCACTAATTTGCTTGTGTATCTTGCCCATGCTGTAACACTGCAGGATGATGTGCCCCATTCAGTGATTAGACAAAAAATGAACTGAGCATTGTCAGGTTATTGATGACGTTGTGAAATGATTCAGGACATGTACAGTAGCCATGAATCATTTCACACGAGTACGATAAAGACAAAATGAGACAGTTGGAGAAGGTAACAGAATGCGCGCCCCCGAAATTCTGACCGGGGGAGAGACAGAGATGATGCTGAGGAGCAACAAATGCAGGTGAAGGAAGTAGGACCTGACCCTTGCAGTGAGAAAAAGCATTTTAGAGGCAGAAAGTATGGGGTGTCTGCTAAACTATAGCATTTGGAAAATACAAACATATTGGAAAGTCATTTGTTTCTATGGTCCGCTTTTGTTTACCTCTGATCTTTGTAGTGATAAAACCCCTTTAGGTTTCAGTCTATTATTAAGCCTTCTGGCCAAATTAAAAAAGCGGGTTTTTTGGGGCCCAAGGGGGTTTTTAGGGGGCTACGGGCGGGGCAATGGGGGTTTATGGGGCAGCAAAGGGGGGCTACAGGCAGGCTTTTTATAAGGGCCAAAACAGGGGGTTTTTTTGGGGCACGGAGGCATAACCCCACGGCAGCTTATGGGCCACAGGCGGCTTGGGCACGGGGGCCATATGGGGTTTCAAGCACTTTTAGGGGGGAAAAGGCATTTAGGGGGCCACAGGCAGGATATAGGGGAACGAGGTAAAAACCAACATTCATTTCCCAATTCCCCGGCCCTTCCTTTTGTTCTTCAGGCCGCGGGTCCTCCGGAGCTTGGCACGGTTGAGCGTGTGGCCCAGGAAGGACGGCTGCATCACTCTTTGCCGCTGGGGGCGAGGCGCCGGGGCCGGGCGGGTTCCTCAGGTAGGGGGCCCCCGCCCCGCTGTTTTCCCCCGAAGTAGGGGGCCAGCGATCCTGGGGACCCCCCGACACGTCTGGGGAGAGGACGTTTCGCTATGCTGCAGAAACGGGTACAGAAAAAAAAACCCCCCGGGCTTAGGCCCATGGCACGCCGGGAAAACCCCGAGGGTCGGGGCCCTTTGTGCCCCCTTTGGGATAGGCAGATAGGCCCCCAAAAGGGGTTTTCGCCTACCTTGCCTACCCGCCCCCCCCGGGCCCTAGGAAGTGAAACCGAAGGGGTACACAAAACTTAAGGAACATCCACAAAGAATGTTACCCAACCTTAACCCCGCATAGACAGATGTTACAATGTTTGTTGTGGGTTTTGACTTTTGTAATTTAGATACCACAAAGCATTTTTGATAGCACACAACATTAGAAGACAAGATTTCATGGTTGTATTACAACATAATGTAATAGTACAAGTTATGTGAGAGGAGGACAGTGTATATTATGACACTATACTGAATAAGGCTGACCATCTAAAACAGATGGGTCGCGGTGGTGACAGCAAGTATGGTAATTATAAACTTGCACAGCAGTAAAACGAATCTGTTACATCAGCATGAAGAAATAAAGTCAGCAGACACAAGCAGTAAAAATGTAACAATATTTCATTAAAACCGAGGAGGACCAAGTTTGGACCAGATGGCCGTTAGCAAAGGAGGTCATTTTTGTAGCACCATCTGCAACAATGCTTTATTCCAATTAAATGAAGAATCTCTCCTTGTTATTATTGAAAGTATTTGGGTGTTTTCCAGCTATTCACATCACAAGTTCACATAATGTCCTCTCATACAGGCACCTGATATTACAAACACGGATACGACAAGCTTTGTTGGTACCCAGAGCAGTAGTTTAGAAGGTACCCCCAGCATGTTAAAACGGTTATCCAGTCTTTAAAAACTGATAGCTTCTCTCCCGGTTCTATAAGATTTTAGCCCCACCTTGGGAACACCCCTGATCCACTTGGGAACACCTGTATTGGATATGGGAATATTTCTCACACTTCTTTTTGCAACCTATTATGCAGAAATGGGAGGGGTGGTTAGTATGGGCTATCTTCTGGATAGGCCATCTATATTAGATATATGGGGGTGTGAGTCCTGGCACAACTGCTGATCAGCTTTTTGAAGATTCGATTGTTTTTGAGCTAAGTTCTGCAGGTTCTTCAGCATTTATATGTGCTCATATTAGTGCAGATCATGCTTCTCATAGTGGCTGTCCTACGTATTGCTGTTATGTCACATTCACTTGTGTCCCATTAGAACATACAGTTCACAGCTTTTTACATATCAATGTTGGTGAACCCTTGGTGACCAACTGATTGAAAGGGCTCCAGTGCTTCAGCCTACATTAGTTTAAAATGTGTTTGCAGTTAACAAACTCTGTATTTTTTATAGCAGGTACACAGGGGTGTTTTGCAGGGTTTTGGTCATTAATTTCAGGGCCCCCTACAGGCAAAGCATCTTGCCAGTTCCTATCTTTTACCATATTGGGGGCCCCTTTTTGATCAAGACCCTTGACATAAGTATTGCCAGTACTCTTCTGTTGGCACCCTTGCTGTCCTGTTTACTTGAATGGGGATATACCATCAATTTTATAAGGCTAAACAACCCTTTTCAAATATTATACACTGAATAAGGCTGAATAAACCGTTTAAATGAAGATGTACTAAGAAGGGGACCCTCATAGGATGCTCCTTGTTTCCATGATAGTAAACGGTAATCAATATCCAAACCTATGTGCTGGCCAGCGCATGCTTTTAAAGTGCGGAAGGGGGGGGGGAGGGTCCATTCACTTTCATTATCCCTATTATTCCATATCACTTCTCTCACCCGGCATTCAAGATGGAGGTTATTCATAGCTCTCTATGAGAGCTATGAATTGCCATAATTGCTGGCCGCATTTCTGACATATTGCAGTGCAATTACGTGCCGAGATACGCTTGCAATTACACTGTGTGTACATACCCTTCTTTGAAGTCTATGAAACAAATAATAGGGTTTCTACATTAATTAAAAAAATGCTGAGAACAAGTAATTAAGGCTGGGTTCATACTTCGTTATTCACTACTTTGGAGGTATTACTCAGAATACTTTGAGGTACCCTGACAGATACCACAACAGAGCTGCAGATGGCCTACATACATCAATGGAATAAACACAGTTCTTTTTGGACTATGTTTGCGGTATACACTTTTTATACTGGATACAGAAGAAAGGTAGACCCAGTGGTGCCCCGTACATTTAACGCATAGCACAAACATAGTCCACATAGGACTGCATTTGTTCTATTGATGGTTATTGGCCACTAGCAGCTCCATTGTAGTATCTGTCACAGCGCCGTTTTGCATGCTATCCTGACAGTTACAGTGGGAAAATAAGCATTTGATACACTGGTAATTTTGCAAGTTTTCCCACCTACAAAGAATGGAGAGGTCTGTCATTTTTATTGTAGTTACACTTCAACTGTGAGAGTCTAAAAAAAAATCCAGAATATTACATTGTATGATTTCTAAATTATTGATTTGCATTTTATCGCATGAAATAAGTATTTGATCACCTACCAACCACCAAGAATTCTGGCTCTTACCATGGCTGTGGAGTCGGCAAGCCGAAGCCCCGAATCCGACTCCGACTCCTCAATTTCCGAAGACTCCGACTCCTGACTCCCTCATACACGGCGCATGTTTAAGTGATAACTTTACTGTAGTAAAATGGTAACATCAGGCTGTTTTATCACCTTATGATGCAATAAACAAGCTATTTAGGAAGAACAGACACTGACAAGCAAAAGGGTAACAATGTTTTGATCTTTTCAACACTTGTGGGTAGAGTTGAAGAAAAAGCTGCATTTGTATCCAAGTCCAGTCTGCACCAAGATTGGGAATGTGTAGAAGAGACCTGGGATCAGATTTTGGTCAAGATATGCTTGAATCTGATTCAGAGCCCAGAAGGATTCAGGCAGTATTGAAAACCAAAGGTGGATTTCCCAAATACTAACAAAATAATAGAAATTAACATTTTGATATTTAGGAGCAAAACAGTAACAATGCAGTTACAGGAAAGAATCTGCAGAACTGAGCAGATGCTAACTACTTGCAAGTCAAATTTATGTATAACATACTTAATATGACTGTACATAAGATTACAGTAGCCTCATGTACAAAGCTGTAGTGATTGGTGAGATATGGAGCCTGAATGTCACAAGTTCAAAACAATGTTACCATTTTGCTTGTCAGTGTAAAATATATTTATTGGATATGACTTTAGAACACAGAAAATTGTAAATACGCAAAACACTGCAGACACATTTGTGAAGTCTCTGAATTTGTTCTGAGAAATAGTATTGCCATCATCAGATCCTGCATACATGACTTCACATCTGATCTCATTATTTCCAGGCTAGTGAACGGCCTCTCTACACTAACTTGGGTTGGGTGCAAATCGGTGACCACAGGGGCAACATCTCTAACAATGTCAGGGTATAAAGGAAATGCCCCAGCCACAGTCAGTTTTGATGAATGGTTGAACTCTTCTACTTCTTTGAAAGCAGGGGAAAATGTTGCTGAAATCTGTTTACCATGGGAGCAGAATCTTTTCCTCTTGGGCAACGCTTTGTCTGCTCCATGTCATCAATTACACTCCTCATGTGATAAGGCTGAAGATATGGGAGCAGTAGCACTGGCCGGACCCAGTTCTTCTTGCTCTTTGCACTGCATTGACCAACTTATATATTTTGGGACCAACTTATACATTTTGGGAGTCGGAGTCAGTCCATTTTATGACGACTCCGACTCCTTCCACATAGGCACCGACTCCACGACTCCGACTCTGAATCCACAGCACTGGCTCTTACAGACCTGTCAGTTTTTCTTTAAAAAGCCCTCCTACTCTGCATTTGTTACCTGTATTAATTACACCTGCTTGAACTTCTTACCTGTATAAAAGACAGCTGTCCACAAAATCAATCACACTCCAACCTCTCTTCTCTAAAGACACCAGGGCCAAAATTGTAGACCTGCACAAGGCTGGGATGGGCTACTGGACAATAGGCAAGCAGCTTAGTGAGAAGGAAACAACTGCTGGTGCAATAATTAGAAAATGAAAGAAAGACAGGATGACTGTCAATCGTTCTTGGTCTGGTGCTCCATTCAAGATCTCGCCTTGTGAGGTAAGTATGATTTTTAGAAAGGTCAGGAATCAGCCCAGAACTACACGGGAGGAACTGGTCACTGACAAGAATAGACCTGGGACCACAGTCTCAAAGGTTACCGTATATATCACGCTATGCCAACATGGATTAAAATTCTGCAGAGTACGCAAGGTCCCCCTGCTCATGCCAGCACATGTCCAGGTCCGAATGAAGTTTGCTGATGACCCTCTTGATGATCCAGAGGAAGCATGGGAGAAGATCATGTGGTCAGATAAGACCAAAATAGAACTTTTTGTTATCAACTCCAC
The DNA here is from genome assembly GCA_025379985.1 of Phyllomedusa bahiana. Lineage (NCBI taxonomy): Eukaryota > Metazoa > Chordata > Amphibia > Anura > Hylidae > Phyllomedusa > Phyllomedusa bahiana. The sequence continues at coordinate 149,561 of JAODAL010001697.1, read as the reverse complement.
TGTTTTGAGGAAGGATGAGTACAACACGAACAACACCATACCAACCGTGAACCATGGGGGTGGAAACATCATACTTTGGGGGTGCTTTTCTGCAAAGGGGACAGGATGACTGCACCCATTGATTGAGCCATGTATCAAGAGATTTTGGCCAAAAACCTCCTTCCATCAGTAACAGCATTGAAGATGGGTCGTGGCTGGGTCCTCCAGCATGACAATAACTGGAAACACACAGCCAGGGCAACTAAGTATAGGGTCCATAAGAATTAAAAAATCCTGGAGTGGCTTAGCCAGTCTCCAGATCTGAACCCAAACGAAAATCTTTGGAGGGAGCTGAAACTCATTTTAGCCCAGCCACAATCCCAAAACCTGAAAGCTATGGAGAAAATTTGTATGGTGGAGTGGGCCAAGATCCCTGCTGCAAACTTGGTCAAGAACTATAAGAAATGTCTGACTTTTGTAGTTGCAAACAAAGATTTCTGTACCAAATATTGTTTTTCTGTTGTATCAAATACTTATTTCATGCAAAAAAATGCAAACTAATTATTTAAAAAATCATACAATATAATTTTTTGGCTTTCTTTTTTAGATTATGTCTCTATGAGTTGATGTGTATCCACCGTAGAAATTACAGAACTCTCCATTCTTTGTAGGTGGGAAAACTTGCAAAATAATCAAATGCTTATTTTCCACACTGAACCTTTGATGTAGTGGATAACAAAGTGTGAATTTAGCCTAATTTATCCATAATTTATTATAAGGATCCAGTTGGACCTTTACCTCCAAGATTGCACATCAGGTTACATTCGCTGCAGTGTTTGTTAATATTCTAGAATCCATCATCCCTGTATAGCAGACCATAAAGCATCATTCCTATTGTCTTCGGAATCTGGATTGTAAAAAAAAGTCTGTCTTTATCTTTATCTCACTAAGCTCTCGTGAGTGGCTGAGACAGTTCACAACACAAATGTATATTAGCATAAATGCTAAAGCTATGTTTTAGACCCGTGATTGTATTAATTTTTTTTTTGCATTTTTTATTTCAGTTTTTAGTTGCTTTTTGTATGTGTGAAAACACACTGGTTGCATACTTTTTACAGGTGAAACACAAGAAAAATGTGTTTCACTTGTAAAAATGATACACTACAAGTGGTAATAAGTGTTTAAAATGCATGTAGAAGAAAACTCACTGTGTGCATCCAGCCTTATTGTCTCTATTCCTTACTTGAACACAAATTATCTACTGGGTTCACATTTATATTCAGCCTTTGCATTACATTTGTTTTAATAAAAGTTATGCACGGTCTCATATCATAGCTCTAAAAAGTTATCTGTAGAGTATGCCCATACGGATTATGATGATCTGGGTCAGGTACAGACAAAGAATAGGAATCCTTTAGCACATTAAAAAGGTTGTCCATCTCATAAGAAAATTCAAGTCTAAACTGCCCATGGGCCCTCAGTAAAGTAAAAATAAAAATGCATACTCACCTTCTTGTGGTCCGCGATGCATTTCCATGCTCTTTTGTTGACATCATGTTACTTCCAAACAAGGACGCCACCTTCACAGCCACATCGGACCATGTGTCACTAATTTACATCAAGAAAACAACTTTGAATGGCAAGTAAAGGCACATGACTGCTGCAGCCAATTAGTGGCTGCAGTGGTGACGTCCCTGTTCAGAAGTGATGCAATGTCAACAGAAGACGGAAGAGACACGCTACTGGGACCAGAGGAAGGTGAGTATAAGTTTTTTAATTTACTGGGGGCCCGGGAGCTGCTCTTTTAATTTTCTTATGAGATGTACAACCATTCTAAGGGTTAATGCACACTTGGCATTCCAACATTTGCTTGCAGAAAATTAGCAGTGTATTACAGAAGCAGCAATGTGGATGTCACTTATTAAAGGGCTTGTACAGTTTCTAAAAAAAAAGAAATACTAAGCTGCTGTTGGCCAATTGGAAAACCAACTTTCTCCGTTCCAGTGCTGGGTCTCTCCAGTCTTCTGTTTACTTTCTTCTTGTTCCAAACTGGGATGTCACAGTTTGCTGCAGCAGTCTCGTGTCACTCCCTTACATCACCATTTGGAGATATTCACTTCTGAAGGGTGATATAAGCAGAGGCATGCGACCCACTGTAGTAAATCAGTGGTGCCAGCGGTTATATCCCATTTGGAAGAAGAAGAAAGTAAACAGAAGACCAGAGAAACCCAGTGCTTTAATGAAGAATAGTTTTTATTGGGCACCAGCAGCTTACTAATTTTTTTTTTTATATAGGAACTGGACAACACTTTTAAAATCTCACCCACTTTCATAAAAATCTGCAGAGAAGCCTTGAGGAATTTACATCTGTTGCAGATATGTTGCTAATTTTCCCCATTGACTTCAAAAGGGAAGTCAAAATCTGCCACGAATCTTCAATAACATTTTATTATTGCAGATTTTTAACATACTGTTTCTATTTTTTTTTTTTTCAATTTACATAAAATGCCCTAAAACTCTGCAGCAGTATATCTGCAACAAATCTGCACCTAAATGTGTACAACGTAATGTAGATTTGTGCTGTGGATTTACCTGCAGAGATGGGGTTTATCCAATGTGGAAAATATACAACATTTACATCCTGCGTGCATTTACCCTTGGGGTCTTTCCATATAGTAAGTATTTCTAATCAATCCAGATTTCAACTTGAAATACTCATCTAAAACTGAAAGCATACCATTCCTATTGACCTCAATAGAAAATATGACGTGTATTTTCAGCGGTTTTTTTTCAAAACCAACATGCGGTAAAAAAAACTTTAAACATGTTCCACGCGGAAAATGGGTGGACATTTTATTATTGATGTCAATGAAGGTGGCTAAAAACCTCATGAAATACGTGGCCAATACATTTGTATGTGTTTTTTAACGTGGATCCGTGTCCAAAACCAAATAGGAATATATGGGACTCGTTTCTGACTGTAAGCCACAAGTAAGCCCAATCCAAAAAGCGACCTTAAATCCACATGCAATAAGCATATTTTTCAACGCAGAATCCGATGAGTAAATTTTACTCAGCATGTGAACGTCCACTTAGGGTATGTTCTCATGTTGGTTTCCATGTGAATTTTAGATGTAGACTGTGAAATGTAATTGCAGATTTGGCCCCATTTCATTGGGGCTAATCTGCATCTCGTCTGTCCGACAAAGAATCTGAACAAACAAGTCAAAGGGACACGTCGCTTCTTTTTTATCCACAGTTTGGATTTTAAATGTGTTATTTGTGCGTCGTATCCACTAACATAAGGCTTCCCCATTTAAGGCAATGTGACATGAATTGCAGTCAGACTTGGACACAGGATTTGACACAGATTCTGTGTCCAAATCTGACATTCAAATATACCTTCAGGGTGGTTTTGCACATAGCGTTTTTTGTAAAACCGCTACTATAGTTTTTAATACTGTTTTTTGGGCCAAAGCCAAAAGTGGATCCAGCATGAAGGAAAAGAATAAGTCCTTCTTCTATATTTCCAATTTCCTTTAGATCTACTCCTGGCTTTGGCTCAAAAAAGCTGAATGGAAAACTGCTACAAAAACTGCTCCAGTTTTTGACAAAAAGGCAGTGTGTTAACCACCATTAAAGGAAACCTGTTGGCACGATTTTCACATCTAAACTAATGGCACTGTGTTCAGTTTTGCTTGTTATAAGCTGCCTTTTTTTTATAAAAGAAGCTGTCTTAGGGCATGTTCACACGGCATTTTTGGACGAGGTTTTCGGAGCATTTCCTCGCCAAAAACCTCGTCCAAAACGCCTCCAAAACGCCCCCAGTTCATTTAATTGATTCTTATGTAAAACCTTGTTGTAGTTCACACACGACGGGGTTTTTACACGCTTCCTTGGAAGTAAGGAAAAAGAAGTGTCATGTCAATTCTTGAAGCGCGTTGTAGGCGTGGTTTTCGCCGCAGTTTTTGTCCTGGCTATTCATTTGTATGGGTGAAAACCTCGTCCAAAACCTGATCCAAAACCTGATCAAAATCTGATCAAAGCCTCGTCAAAAACCTCGTCTGAAGAAGCGCGTTTCAGGCGAGGTTTTGATGTGGTTTGGACGAGGTTTTGGGCGAGTAACCGCTCCGAAAACCCCGTCCAAAAACGGCGTGTGAACATGCCCTTACTGTTTAACGGGTTAAAAGCTGTCACACCGCGCATATAAATTAGTTGCATGACGTCACTTTCATGGGCTTGCTTATCCCTTTTACCATTCCTGCTTGATTTCTCCTACCTTCTGTTTTACATAATCTCACTTCAAATCCTGAACTTGCACTCTTTGCTTTGTAATCAGCACTGGCATTGGTACATATGCGACATAACACACCTAATTAACGCAATATAAGCTAAAGAATGGAAGGGTTGGATAAACATATATTGAAACTGAGTAGGCTCCACTGATGCTGTTTATGTACAACACAGTCGCTGTAACGATGGTGAAGACTAATGACGCATTTGCAGTAGGGCGCTCTAGCTTTAATACGCAAGTGTGAGACTGGTCGGTGAGCTGCATATGTAAATATAGGTGCGTAGAGAATTCAAAACAGGATGAAATAAATGGCCTCTTGTATCACGCAAGATGTGTGTTGGACTCTATTCATCTCATTTACATAGGGTGCAGGAAAACTTCGGGGAAAGATTACAAAGGTATTTAGAATGATTTCAGTTTGTCAGTACGATCAAAGGAGATAGTTTGTCAGGGACTTTTTGCACATATATTTAGTTTGACTACTAAAATCATGCTGACAGGTTTCCTTTAATATCCAGTTCTCTTACTAAAAATCTGTATTAATTTAAGAAGTCTCAAATAGGTCTCTGGCAGTTTGGCTGAACTTGTCAAAATATTCAGGATACTGGATGACCTGAACTGGGATCCCATCAAAGTCTATGAGGGAAATATCTGAATGTGTTTTCTGGCCTCTGGAAAGTAGATAAATGCTTCCACATTGCATGAGGTTAACTCAAACCCTTAACCCTAATCCTAAAATTAAAACTAACCATACATGCAACTCCAAACCTAACCCAAAATTAGGGTCGGGGATGATTTTTCCGCAAGTTTTACTAAAATTTGGTGTGGGCTGTGACCCGAATCTAAAATGCAGCACTACAATATCCAAATGCTCCCATGAAGCTGCATTAGCGGGACTTATAACATGTTTGCCCCTTATTCTACTATTCTATCAGCTGAATCTGGCTATGCCATTCTCATAAGCCTCAGTTTCTTATTTGATCACTTTTATTTTTCAGATTTTTTTCTACCTTCAAAATGTTATCCATCCATTGCTAAAGCCCACAGCTCTGGGATTTTCTAGATACTCACTTGATTAATTTTGTAAATTGTTTTTACTTTTACTACACCCACTCTGACAATTCTGGCTGTTATTAGCCATTTCTAAATGTCACAGATTATTCAAACAGTTTATTAGAACTCATCAGGAGTAGGCAATCCATGACGCTCTCAATGACTCTATCACCATGGCGACAAAATTTAATCTGAAAAATCAACATTGGCTCTTTAAATTCTGCTTTCTCTTAATATTTCTCTTGTCGTTTCTATGATCTAATCTCTGTGATCTGTGTGAGTGAAGCACACAAATGACAAATAAACAGGAAACACTGCAGCGCAAGAGAGAATATAAAAGACTATATGTGTCCCTAGTGAGTATAATCATAAAACACAATAAAGCCATTTTATAAAAGAGAAATTGACTTAATCTTGCCAGATTAAAAGAGTATTCTTCAAAAACTAATCACTAAACACAATATCATTACCATTTTGTTAACTTTATTATGTATCAGTGTGACATTTTGTTGCCTTTTGTATAGTGGCACATTATTGTCCAATCCAAAGGTTAAGTTTTGTACAGTCGAGATCTTTAAACACAGTCGAGTCACATTGTTATGACCATCTCCTTTTTTTCGATGCTGTCAGTGCATGGCTCACGTTGCTGTTGATTATTGGCTTGCAGTATTTCTGAAACTGCGTAGTTTGTGAACTGTCTGCTTGCTCCTGTGGTGAAAGTGTATCGTGAATGGAAAAATTGTATCATTTTGAATAAGTGATGTGTAAACTGCGAAGCACTGCATGTCATTGATGTGGGAAAGAAATGTTGGCTACAAAGGTGCACGAGGGCGGACCAAAATGCTGCAATGGAGCAATTCACCACCAAAATAAACCACAGGCTACCAAATGAGAACAAAGTTTCTGCAAACCCAACTGCGTCTGGGGTTCCGAAGCAGACAGTGGACCACTGCACCCCTGCCAACAAAGATGTCTCGTCAGAAAAGGCTTCAGTTTTGCTGGCAGTATCAGAATTGGACCTCCACCTACTGGCAAAGGGTTGTCTTCACTATGTCACTTTTTTGCTTCATTGAATGGATAGACGTTGGTGTGTCAGGAGAGAAAGATTAGAAAGCAATCATTACTGGAAAAACACAGGCTGGGGGTGACAACATTTTGGTCTGGAGAATGTTTTGGTGGCATTCATCCATGTGGAAGCAACTCTTAACCGATTTGGGTATGAATCAATCCTTGTAAATCTCATACATCCCCACATGCTGACTGGATTCCCTGGGGTGGATGGGATCTTCCAGAAAGACAATGCAACATATCACATGGCTAGAAATGTCCAAAAGATCATGACCAAGATTCCAAGTTCTACCCCGACCCATAATTTCCCCGACCTAAACTCAATTGAGCATCTGTGGCAACACCTCGATCATCATGTTTGCTCTTTGGATCCCACACACCCTCCAGCAGCTGTGGCTTGCACTACAGTCCGCATGGCTCCAGATATCTGTGACTACCTACAAGGACCTTATTTAGTCACTCCCAGTCCATCTAGCTCCTGTCTGTGCTGCACACTGCGGATACTCTGTATATTGGCTGCTGTCCATGCTGCACATGAGGTTACTCTGGATATTAGCTTGTGGTCATAAAAATATAACTTGACTGTGTATGTTTCTGTTAGAATAGTACTTCACAACATGTAGGCTATAATCTTGTCATAGTGAGCTAGGCAAACTGTCTCACAGTATTGCTGCATGGAATATTGTCCAACAGTAGTGTTATACTTCATCTACCAAATAGCACATAGTCCTCAAGTTAGTCCCTGGAGTCAATTGCTAAGCTCTTTGGGTGTGTTCAAATGGCAAAGACAAAATACCGGTTGGATTTTCTTTTTGGCATGCAAGGGGACAGCTTTTGTCCGCAGTTTGCGGATTCACACCCACATGTTCATATTCTGCCTGAAAGCCGGGTGGAAGAATGAACATGTTCTAAGTTTTTAGGAACGCCGGCGGTATCAAAAACCGTCCCGGGGAAAATCTCCGTGTACTGCTGCATGGATTTTCTACTGAAAATCCTGCCGTGGGGACAAGCCTTTATCAGTCGACTCGAGGCCTTAAAAAGTAGCTTAACGACTGTTAGCAACTACAAAATGCGTTCTTGTCCTAGCTATAGCCTAAGACTAAGACTTACAGATAATAGCACTTTAGGTGTGATTGCTATGTGTTGGGTATGTCGGCGGCCACTCTGCAACACAGGCATGGTCAAGGTAGCTTCTCATTTTACAGGTAGATGTACACTGCTGCACAGAGCCTAGACATACAGAGCAGAAAAGCAGAGTACAAACACCCTAGAGGTTGTGCTGCGACTGTGGCCCATGCCCCAAGGATCATATTATGTGGCCTGATCTCTATCCCCTGCAGTCGCAGAAGATCAGCCACATTCATGACCTTTAGGGGGTGCAGGAAATAGAGTTTAGTACTGTCACAATTTTTGTAGTGTTTATATTAAATAGGTATATAGGCCCCCCTGGTCAGTAGGTAGTTATATATGCTGCCTCAGTAGGTAAGTATATATGTCCCCTCAGTAGGTAGGAATATGCATCCATTCAGTAGGTAAGTATCTAGGTAAATGGGTTCTCCTCTTAGTAGGTATGTATATAAGTCCCCTCCATAGTTAGTTAGGTATATAAGTGCCCTCCTTAGTTAGGTAGGTTTATAAGTTGCCCTCCACAGTTAGGCAGGTATATAGGTCCACTCCATAGTTAGGTATATAAGTCTCCTCCATAGGTATGCAAGTAAATAGGTCTCCTCCATAGTTAGCTATATAGGTCACCTCCATAGTTAGACATGTACATAGGACCCTTATAGTTAGGCAGGTATATAGGTCCCCTCCATAGTTAGGCAGATATAAAGGTCCCCTCATAGGTAGTGTGGCAGAGCGACAGCAGGCAGTCGCATGTTCCTGCCACTAGGTGGAATACAGCAGTATACCGGCTGCAGACGTGCCACCAAAAACCTTGTTTTGGTGGGGGAACAACTATTTGGCATCAGTAACCATGGGTTACGGGACACAGGTAGTTTAGCAGGGCTGCAATGCGGCTAGTAATGGGTTGTTTTTTCCCGGCGGAAGGGGGTGGGTTGCCGTCCTCACGTTCCAGGAGGGGTTTTGGAACATTTTTTGAAAGGTAATCGGGGGGGGGGGTGGCTTGCTACCTGGGGAGTGGAGCACAGAAGGAGCTGAGGAGAGGGCTTTTATCCCCCAGGCTTGAGGAAAGTCTGAAGTATGTCAAATGTACTCTGCTGGACGGTAGGTCCAGGTAAGAGATTAGAGAGGGTCTCTATTGTATGTGTAGTTAGTGGCTAGATGGCCTAGGGTTTATTTTTGTATACTGTATATGTTTTTCCTGTGGTGAAAAATAAAGCTGGTGGAGACCAGACTTGAAGAGAACCTTTTCAGCCTAATTTTCGTTTACCCAAGCGGTGATCCCGGAGCTAAGGAACCCCAGGACGGTCCAAGATGGCGTCCAAACGCATGTGAAGCGTTACAGTAGGCAGGTACATAGGACGCCTCCATAGTTAGGCAAATACATAGGTCCCCTCTATAGGTAGATAGGTACATAGCCCAGGCAGAGTGACGGGCAGAAGATCCCACCTTTGGAACCCGCACCTATTTTGGGAATGGGCCTCCAAAAGTTTTAAGCTCAAAATAGAGAGCCATATGCTCTTGTGCATGACTCTTCATTCTTTTCTATGGGAGTTGCAAGTACACGTGTTCACCTGTACTCCGAACTCGAATAGAGCGGAGAATCAAGTACAAGCACAACTGGTTTGGTATACTGTCAAAGTCTATGGTGGGAATACTGTCTGTTCCAATAAAGAGTGAATTTAATAATTTTCGACTGTCCAGGTTCTAAAAAACACAGACGTGCCAAGCCATAACATTTTCATATTCATGCTGTACAGCTGGTATCAGGTTCTTCTGGTAAAATATTGCCTTTGACTTTCACAAAACATCATTGACTACTGCTGCCTTATCACACTGCCTCATTTGTCCTTAATACATTGTTCCAGAAGTCTTGCTGTTTGCTTAGGTATTCAAGGGAAAACTTTAATCTCACTTTGATGTTCTTTGTTGACATCAGTTGTTTTTTTATACCAGTTGTGGTTGTGGCAGGAGCTACCTGCAGGAACCTTGATGAATTTTGAGCTCTTAGAAACTTTTTTTTCTTTAGTATCCTGAACTCAATGTGCAAGGTTGTCTTGACATGGGCAAGTTGCCAGCTTTTCAAAAGCACCACTTGCAGAACTTGTAGGCACTGTTCCTTTTTTTTCACGGGGAACCCTTCTTTTACTTGGAGGGAGAAACACGTCACAAGCTTGGAAAAATGAAAAAAAAAATTATTGGTTGTTTGCATCTATGGGACTACAAACATTGTAATCACGGTGCATGGTAGAGCTTTCCAGGGTTAGCTGCTGTGATACGGAGCTGCCCTTTTCAGGACCATGACCCCATTTTTTGTAGTAGGTGAAAAGTTTAGTTGTAAACAGGGAGAGACATCTATTGTGTCTGTGACCGTAATATACAGTTTGACAGAAGATTATGTATAGACATATCCACACACCTTGTATAGGATGTCCTAGTACCAGGATATAATATCCCAACTTACCACTGTTATATGACTTGTTATTTGCTTATAGCACAATGTTATTCACCATAATGTGCCAGAATAATGATACAAGCATAGTTTATTAAAGTAAAATTAGAAACTTAGATATTCTACATCAAAATCACGCTTCCCTGGGAACTGCTGTCCTCCTTTCTGTAGTCTGCTCACTGTTTTCTTCCATACATGAAGACACATGAGTATTTAATGTTGGTACATGCAACTTTCTTGATCATTTTATGAAAGTCTATATTCAAAAGTATCTGGAGAGCTACTCACAGTAACTACTTGGGTTGTACATAAGAACTAACAGGAGGGTTCTTGCTTTTCTTTATAGCTATATAAGCCATGAGTAAACTTGCATTTTTTGGAATTATACATCATACTTTACGTCCATGTGCATCTCTGAACTAACCACAAAAGACATTATGTAACGTATATTAACAGAAGTGTGATTCATTTCTATGCATCATTTGTAAAGACGAAAAGGGTGGTGTATCCAAAATGGGAACTGATAGTGCTGTTCTCCCTTATGTTTTAGTATATAAGGGCTCCTGCACCACTGTTCACCTTACCCGATGAAGGGTCCATAGCCAACTCGAAACGTTGTTACTCTCTGCATGCCCTCACAATAAACCTTCAAGCATTGCATCTTCAGAGTGTGAGTATTTGATTTTTTTCTTTATTTTTTAAATTTAGGATACACCACCAACCTTTTGTCTTTACATGCATACTTCTTTTTTTAATGGGGGAAGATTATGCCTGAACTCATTTGTCGTTTATTTTTCATTCACATTAATTTATGTGTTGAAATTTCCCATAATGTCAATCTTATGAAATTCTAACTTTGCTTACAGGAAGGTGACCTTTGATTTGTAAAATCAATTGAGCATAAACTGAGCATTCAAACAATGCAATAGAAAAATATTGATTTCAATAGACGTGCACAAAACTAATGTTACCTAATAAATGCTGGGTTCACACATGATGATGTACTGATTCTTATTATCACACTTTAAAGCAGCATAAAATACAAATTTTACTAAATGGTCATGCCCATAATAAGTACAATATGTATGTATTGCTGTGCAGTGAAAATGTATTACTCCCTTTTTAGAATTTCCTTATTTTTCACATTTACCTTTTTCAGATCTTCAATCAAAATGTAAATGGATTTTCTGAGCTATTAAAATATTTAGCCCAGCTTAAAATTGTGTTAAAATAAAAATCAGACCATGCTTACGAATTTTGTCCTCCTCTAATATGGCTCTCCCTGACATACTCTGTTTACTTGGCTGGCTAGTTTTTTTTTTAGCTATTTTATTAGGATGCTGCTGAAATATTTAAATGAAAAAAATCAACTATCCTTTCATCTTGTATTCACTCTTCACTGGTCTCTGTTTTCTTCCAGGACTTCTTCCAAATGAAACGTCACCGCTGCAGTCGCTAATTTATTGCAGCGGTCACGTGCCATTTGCTTACATCACCATCTGGAGCACTTAGGCCATGTTCACACCGCTTATTTTGACGTGGTTTTGGACGAGGTTTTCAGAGTGTTTCCTCGCCCAAAACCTTGTCAAAATTCTTCCAAAACGTCCCCAGTTCATTTAATTGATTCCTATGTAAAACCTTGTTGTAGTTCACACACGACAAGGTTTTTACTCGCTTTTGGAAGTGCTGAAAAAGAAGTGTCATGTCAATTCTTGAAGCGTGTTTTAGGCGCGTTTTAGGCACGTTTTTCGGCACGGTTTTTGTCCTGGCTATTAATTTGTATGGGTGAAAACCTCGTCGAAAACTTCATCCAAAACCTCGCTGCAAAACGCCTCTAAAACCTCTTCTGAAGAAGCATGTTTCAGGAAACACTCCAAAAATCTCGTCCAAAACCACGTCAAAATAAGCCGTGTGAACATACTCTTACTCCCATAAGTTGACGTCAGGCAATGGCATGTGACTGCTGCAGCCAATTAGTGCTTGCGAGTCCCGTTTGTAAGAAGACTCGAAGAAAACAGGAGACTAGCAGAGATTTTGTGTTTTTCATTGATTTTTTTTTTTTTTTTTTTAAAGGGCAGCAGTTTAGAAAATTAACAAGACAACTTATTTAAATGACATAGCCACAATATTGCCTCAGCCACTCACCAATTATGTTTTTTCATCACTAAATGAAATAATCATTTAAAAATAGTATTTTACATTTAGTTGGCTTGTCCGTGATTTATATTATATTACATTTTTGAAGATCTGAATTAATTAAGTGTAGCAAATATGTCATCTAGAGGAAATTAGAAATACTTTTTACAGCACAATATATGTGTTGTTAAAAGTTATTTATTTAGTAGAGATGGATTTACTTCCCTAATGATTTTGTGTAGTTTGAGCGTTTTAATTTTTACTGTTTCAATGCATTTAAAGCATGAATAACATTAATAGATTTATATTCCTCTAGATAAATAAATAAGCTTTTAGATGCTAAAGATAAAGCATACTTGCCACTCAAACACTCTGGAGGCAACTGCTTTGTGGTTTGCTCCAATATTTATGAAAATACAGGTGATCAATTTGCTGCTTGCATCAGTCAAGTGATTAGTTTCAAACAGGGATGTCTGATGAATAAGCAAGTGCCTTTGGCCACCCAAGTATTATAGATTTCTTTGACCGTAATGCTTTACTATTTTTACACTTAAACAACCAACATTGACTTTTGTTTATACACTGGTGAGTTTATTGGAATCTTGTGACTTGCTTATGTTGATTATTCTTAAATTTGTAATATATATTCCAACCCCTTTCTTTACATTGATCACTATGAAAATGGTCTACTATAAAATTGTTGTCAAGAAATCTCTGTAATCTATCACATTTTTATATTATATTAGCAATCTTAGTTAATTTAATATTATTTCACTGATTTAGATGAGGTTATCAAAATCTGGAGCAATATTCGGTCTTCATTTTATTATCTAATATGTGACCAAAATAAGCGCACACACACGCATACACACATGCCTTTACTGTTTAGTTAGCCATCCCTCAACATACTGTACTTTTATTACCAGACCCACTCCATAGTTTACAAAGGAAAATCTGTGCGTTAAATCACAGATCCTAGATTTGTTGCCTTTATAATAGCTATGCATTTTCTTACAGTTGGCATCTAACTGAGGCAACATCCCATGGGTCTTATTCTTGAAGCCTTCAGTTGCTAACTTAGATTTGATATATGAAAAGTGTCCCCACAATTACATTTTTATTACATAATGTAATTCTCTAGGTTACACTGGTTCGCTTAATTGTCAGCTTTGTTTCTTTGATACAGATGTTTCTATAAAAGCACTGATCTTGTAAATACATACATTGCTGCAGTATATGGCTAACACTAGATGGCGCAAATTGAATACAGATTCATACACATTAAAGGGAACCTGTCACATAGGTTATGCCCCCTTTGTCAAGGACAGCACAACCTAATGACAGACCTGCTGTTTCCAGCGCTGTGTCCTTTTTCTGAAAATTGCTGTATTTTAGAAATTTTAATGCTCAAATCTTATTCGAGCTGGTGTTAGCCCTGCCCCCAGAGGCTAGCCCCCCCCTTTGGGCAGTTTTCACCTGTTTCTGCCTATTCAAAAATAGGTTTATTGTTGAGGGGGCGGGGCCAGCCTAGAGGGGCGGTTTGAAAAAACTGTCTCTTTATATATTCTTTTCTGGGGAAAACTGAGATTTGAGCACTAATACTCAAAAACTACAGCATCTTACAGAAAAAGGGGACACAGCCGGGAACCAGGTTGACACACGGGTTTCCCTCAGAAAGGGAAGGCTAAAAATGACATGTTCTCTTTAAGTGGGTTCTAATAAAGCAGTGAAAATCTACAAACACTCCCTTTCCCCCTTTCATGGCTTGCTGCTACGTTTTTTTGTTTAAAAGAGATTGCCTTTTTCCCTTCCCTTTTAAACTGTTTTAAAGGCAGTCTGGCAGCAGCTATGAACCCCTTAAAGCTGCTGACAGTGCTACGTAGGTGTAGCGGAAAGCAGTCTAAACATACTTTAATGAATTTTCTGCATTTGCAGCCAAAAAAAACTTTTTTAAAAAGGTTGTCTCACTACAGGGATCATTTACCCATCCTTTTTTTAAAGTTTCTTTTTTGCATTGGGGGTGTGTTTACGGCTTTACTGGCCTCTCGGGCGGTGAATGCTGAGGAAAGGGTCTGTACATATGACCAGTTTGGGCACCATCAGAAGAGATGAACAGGTCGTAGCTATGGGCCCCCTGAGGATGATGCGGCCCAAAAAAAAGGTAGTAGGAAATGGGATATTTTTTAAGGACATATTTTTCAAAGTGACTTGTTTTTGCAAGACTTTAACATAAAAAGCAGTCCTTGTAGTGAGACAACCCCTTTAATCCTCCTTGCACCGTGAAATAAAGCGTCCTCTATGCATCCCCTCTATAAAGTTTCCTGGGGAAGTCACAGAAATTACTCCTCAACTCCTCACATTGGTGAGTGACAGCTCTTGCATCCTTCCGGCTGTCACTCAAGGGAAGGAGTTGGGGAATGTTCAGTGCAAAAAGCTCTCAGCAATTCAGGGGTAAGGGGTCGTTAAAATTTGCGCCGGGGAGGATTAAAATCTCTTTCTACAGCAAATAGCATGAAAAGGCTGAATATTTTTTTAAAATGTTTTTTTACCCTTTCCCGTCCCTGATACAGCATTTGGGGGGGTCAAAAATGCCAACATTTGCCAAGATTGTGTTACATAGAAATAAACCATATCAAAAAAACAGACGACAATCATTTGAAAATTTTATAATTAATAGATCAGTGTCAAAAGATAATTCATTTATATAATGAAAATATAAAGATAATGACACTAATATTCTATGAAATAGTCAATTTGTATACTTTGTAAATTTAAAAAAAACCCCCATTCTCAGCAACACACTCAGAAAAAAACAAAAATCCCCTTTAAAAGCTTAATACCCCTGTTGGTCCAAGATTTTAATGCTACGTCATCGGCTATAGAATTCAGAGTATCATTTCATAACCACCCCCATTCACTTTTTTTTGACATATTTGACGTGTCCAAATTTTTTTTATTGAACGTTTTTCCCCTGTTTTTTTAGCTGAAAAACCCCCGGTTGTAAACAAACCCTTGAAAATTTGCCCCCTGTACACTCCCGAACCAACACATTCTATTTCCCCAGGTGCGCTACCCGGCCCAAATTTTGCTGTTCCACAGTCACTTACAGGTATAAGATTATTTCCGGTGTAATAACACTGATCTATCTTATCTGATGTGTGCATAGGCATTTAGAAGTAAACTGAGATTAAGATTTTAATGCTGGTGTTAATATTTTTAAAGTCAGTAACTGGGATCTATACAATTGAGTGTACGTTAAGCCAAAATCCACCCATATACCTGTCAAACAGGTTGGATTTTTACTTGTCTGATCATTTATTTTCCCAGGTCAGGGCCATCTTTCCATTGGGCACACGGCATTTGTCCGGGGCCACAATGTGGGGGGCCCCCAATGGGAATGTAGACACAGGAATACAAGAAAATACAGTGGTTTCCCTTTTTTGCTTTTCTTATTTTCGGTTTGGTTTTTTGGATGTGCAATCCGATAAAAACCATAGAGGAGAAGGGAGCCGAAGGCTCTCTGCCCTGCCAAATATACTTGTAAGTTTCAGGGTATGGGGTTTTGACAAAGTGTCCTGAAATTGGTGTGCTTGGGGGGGGGGGGGGCTGGACATGGGGAAGTGTGGTATGGGACTTGGCGGGCCCCCTGCGTCTATGCCCCGGGGGCCCTAATTCTATTAAGACGGATCTGCCAGACATTAGTGCTTCACTGTTGGCCACTTATCCCCCGTTGTCAAAAAAAAACATGCTGGTTCAGCTGACCTGAGTGGGACAGAAGAAAAATACTGATGAACAGACGCCCAGGCACTACTTTCATGAGAGGGTGGCTGTTCAGTATTTTACCTTCTTTTATTTAAGGTTTTTATAGGGTGACGTTTTAAAAATTATGGGTACGCCCCGCTTTCTTACCAAAATTGACATGTCTATATTATTAGATCAGGAAAGCAGCCCAGCAATCTTAATCGGAAAGTTAATGGAGCAGTAAGTGAAAACTGCAGTTGAAAAAGAAGTAGTCCCCATGTGATATCCTTGGCTGCTATGTGCAGTGTTAAACAATCTAAATGATAAATCTGGTATTACCCAGAATACACTCCTCAAAATTAAAAATGTCAACACCAAGAAGAATGAGCTATAAAATTATGCAAACTGAGAGAGTAAGTGGTGCTGCAAATGATGACATTTTCAAGCACCAAGCTTCAACCTGTGGTATGTTGGAGAGGTGTGCGGGGGAATTTCTTCGTCTCCTTGTCATATGACAGTTATCGACAATTATCACAAACTGAGTAGGACAGAATTATTGAAATGAGAGACCGTGGTTTATCACTCCGGCTAATCACTATATGCCTAAACTAGTTCTCTTCGGAACTGAGTCTCACTTTTGTCTTTAAAAAGCTACCCAGAGATTGGTCTGGAGACCAATGGCAAGCCATAAAGGGCCTTTTAAAAAAAGGGCACTTTATTCCTCCTCTTAATTAGGGGGTGGGGTGACATATAAATGGGGAGCCCGACCTCTCTAGCATTGCAATACCAAAAAAGCTTTCCTTAGCTCGATTTGATCATGGGGAACCGTGTAAACCATTTCCCCAAATGTTTAGAAACCATTTTTTAAAATAGTAATTTGTTTTTTACTGTGTGCAACCCAAAATGTATTTCAATGGTCTGCGGTGTTACCAGATTTGCCTCCCAACAAGCACATTTGGGATGTCATTGGTCAGCTTTTGAAAAAGGAGCTGTCAGCAGCCAGTCTTGATGATTTGCATGCCCACATGCATAACATTCCTCAGACAACCATTAATAACTGCACTGATAGCATGCCCTGGCATATGTGTATTTATGTGTGTGCTTTTCATACTCAATACTAAATATATTAAGATGTTTTGGATGCTTT
This sequence comes from Phyllomedusa bahiana, assembly GCA_025379985.1. NCBI lineage: Eukaryota > Metazoa > Chordata > Amphibia > Anura > Hylidae > Phyllomedusa > Phyllomedusa bahiana. The sequence goes on along the minus strand of JAODAL010001697.1, from coordinate 132,569 downwards.
GTTTCCATTTTTTTTATAATTTGCATATCATTAACATGTCTAGTGATCCTGTGATTTCCATAATTCCAAGATCTTTCCTTCTTGGTGTTGCAATTTAAATGTTAAGCAATGTGTATTCATCTTATTCTGCAGAGGCATCAGTATTGCAGTTGTCGCTCTCAGATTGTAACAGTAAATCTCATTATTATACAGCACTAATAAAATATTTTTGTTTTTTTCTTTAAATTTCAGTTTGTATTTATGTGAACAAACAAGGTAACTCTGGACCATACCTTGACAGGAAAAAGGTCCAGCAACTCCCTGACCACTTTGGACCAGAGCGTCCTTCCATGGTGCTACAGCAAGCAGTTCAAGCCTGTATTGACTGTGCTCATCAGCAAAAGAGTGTCTTCTCCCTAGTAAAACAGGGCTATGGAGGAGAAATGGTTTCAGGTAACCAGGAATGAAGACATGTTTCTGTATAGATACGATACTGCTTTTATTTTCTTTCTTTTTTCATGTAGGGCTGTGTTTGCATCATGTTTTTATTGTGTTTTGAGCGTGTACATTTGAATAGAAAAAAGGTATTTAAACACGTATGTCATTATTTGCATTGCGCACTATGGGAGCAACATAGTTACAAGTTAATTCAGATTAAAAAAGACAGATGTTTAACCCAGGGTAGGGATACAAAGTGGATAAAAGGGAGAGGCCTAAGTAATTGTACAAATTGGTTTCTATGGGCCTCATGTATGAAAACTGTCTTTGTCTAAGACTTTCTTTGTTGCCTGTAGCAATAAATCTGAGCTCCCCTTTAATTTCATATAGTGCTCTGAAAAAAATGAAAGAGGAGCTCTGATTGGTTGTTATGGGCAAAAAAGAAAGTCGTAGACCTAAACAGTTTTCATACATGTCCCCCCTATATGTCTACATAATATTATTTTATTGCATGCAATTGTCTCAGCCTTTTTTTGGAGCTCTTACCTGTTCCTATTGTGACCAGCTGGTGAGGCATCCTTTTGACATAAGTTTGAATTGTTCTCTTTCCTGATTCTTTTTTTACAGGATTCTGTACAATTTTGTCCTAGGAAAAAACACAGAAAATACAAATTTTACCATTGCCTGCTTATTACATCCAAATAGATTCTGTCCTGATTTATCTATCTTTCTGTATTATCATCTTCCTACCATGTCTCATGTATTGGTCACTCCTGTTTGTATTGTACTTTCTGAGTTAATAATAAAAACAAATGGTTTAAAAAAAAAAAAAAATGACCGTCACAGATGCTCTTGTGCACTTGCGTACTTGTTCAGCTTGCCCCATTCATGTCTGTGGGAGTTCCAAGTATAGTTGAGTCAAGATATAGTCGAAACTGCCATAGAAAAGAATGTGGATAGCCGTGCAACCTTCGCCATCTTCTTCTCTTAGCTTGTAGCTTCATGGCAAAACCCCTTTAAAGTCAATGCATAACATGCCTAAATACATTACATTTATGTATACTCAAACATTCATTTTTGTGTCTGTTTTTATAGTATCCAAGCATTTTCACTTATTTAACCAAAGGTATATACTTTTTAAGTTGAAAAACATATCCAAATGTACACCTATATTTTTTACATATACATAAAAAACAGATACTTTCCTTTAAAATGGACATGTTTTTTGTTTACACCTTACAAATGTATACCGACGGAGATATAAATCCACCCAAAACAGCAACATAACATCACAAGTGTTCTGTGACTAAAGGATAGGGTATGTTTTGCAGCTATTGACCTAGACATTCGGTGGAAGTTTGAAAGTTTGATCTGATAATTGAAAAATCATAACATCATTCTCTTTGGCTGTATGAACAGGTGCCAGAGAATTCAATAAATACAGTGTTATTTATGTGGAAGCAATAAGCTGCAACTCAACATGCAAATCTGTTTCACACAAATAATCACAGTCAATGCAATCTGTGAAATACAAAGTATTGAGCACATCTGAACACAATCAAATTTCCAAACAGGTGCTTAGCTGCTGGGACTAAAATGGCAATTTATAAAAAAAAAAAAATTGCCATATACATAGCTACACTTATGTTTGGAATACCTGTATAAAGTTGGGTTCACACACTGTATTGCATACATTTGTGGTATCTGTCAGCGCACCATAAAAAAAGGTACCCCGGAGGATACCGCGATGCACCACAGGGGGCACCATAGGGGATAATAGAGCAGATGGAGCCCAGCCTTTGCTAAGTTTTGCTCTAATTCTTGGCACATACGTTTATTTTACTGAACACAATAGCGCAATTGACTACACTATTGTGTTCAGTAAAATCCCCTGGGGTATCTTTTTTCACAGTACCCAGATGGATACCATGAACGTATACAATAATGTCATGTTAACCTAATAGTACAATAGTACAGCCTATAATAATATAAAGTACACATGAGCAAAATGATATACTACATCACAGTGATTTTATTACTTAGGTGCCGTTAACTAGTTCCTGAATGAGTCGTTAACTCCCTTCCTGACCAGGCACTTTTTCCTTTATGTTGATACATACAGGTATAAACACTGTAACGCTTTTTCGAGCTTGGTTATTGTACATATTTTTTCATTGTTTTTCCATGATATGATGTTTTTATGTAATTTTCACGTTAAATTTTATTTCAATAATAATGAGAGAAAATAGAAGAAAAAAGGATATTTTTCACAATTTTTTAAAATTTATTTTTCAACATCAAAAGTGGTGCTAAAATAAGTTTAGTAATTGTCTCACTTTTCTGTTACAGATGTCTGTATATGGGTGATATAAAGTTTTAGGGTCATCAGGGTGGGACTAAATCTTGCAGTTTGGGATTTTACCTTTGTTTAATAAAATTTTATCTTTTGTATGACTGTTTTTTAATTATTTTATTTTACATATTCTGCCCAAAATAAGGTAAAAAAAATTACCTTTGAGGGGGCATTTTTTAAATAACTTCTTTGATGATTTTCCCTGTAATTGCAGGCTTTGTCTACACAGCAGAAGTAAAATACCGTCAGCTTCTGTTATAGATTCCGACCGGTACTTTACAATCGGTTTTCGTTTTTTATCCGTGTTTGTTTTGCACAGATTTTGCAGTCAGTTTTCAGCCGGCCCACATAGAATTGTACTATAATCTGTTTTCCTTTGGATTATAGAACATGTTCTTAGTTTTGTGATCGGATTTTGGATTTGAAATCTGACCTCAGAAAATCCAAGTTGTGTAGACTACAGCTCGGATTTTCTGTTGTGGTCTATGGTAATGATTTACAGTCAGATTTTTTTTTGCGGATACTGAACCCGCATAAAATGTGGAGAAATTAATTCCCTGAACTGACTGGGGAGCTAATCTGGGTCTGCTAAGACCAAGCAGCTCTTGCAGGTACTGAACCCTGTCGGTCAAGCGACTATCAACTCCGGGAAGCAGGAAGCCATGAGGCTTCCTACTATTCTGTACACACAGCGTTTATCGAGTGCTGTATATACAACAATTAAGAGGTCAGGGTTGGTTATAATCCGTCACTTCCTTTTCAGTGGTGAACTAACTAATGGTATGTTCACATGCCATACTGTGCGCGTCCTGTACGTGCCGCAGTACGCCGTATATTTTGGAAGCACACGCTGATCAGTGCGTACTTCCTAGGACAGGAGGGCCGGCCCCATTTACTGCCACTGTCAGCGGCGCATAAGCTCCGTGAAGAAGTGACCTGTCACTTCTCTCCCCCGGCGTACAATACGATCGTATTGTACGTGAGGGAGACGACGTGTAATTCATAGGTCTCTATGAGAGCTATGAATTACCATAAGTGCACTGTGCATTTCACCCGTATTAAAGCACAAATACGTGCCAAAATGCGCGCCGCAATTACGCCGTGTGAACATACCTTAACGCTGCAGCTGCATGGACATTTCAGAATGTCTGTACAGAGTTAGAGGATGTTCACATGCCGTTTTTTTAAATGTGTGTTTGGATCCGTGTTTTGGACCCAAAGCAGACCAAACACTCATGTAACAATGTGCAGTGGGATATACATTGCTTTCAATGTAAAACACTCATCGGCGTTCAGACGAGGGATCGCTGATACGTGCTTTTGTGATTTGTCTTTCGGAAACGTTAAAAGAATAGTCATGTCATGTTCTTGATCCGTTTGACGCAGCAGACGCCCTATTTAAAACTATAGGGTACGTTTCTGCTGCAGCCAAAATGCATCCAAGCAAGCAGCACACTTTGGTTACATCTTTGGATACGTTTTACACAGCGCTTTTCAGATTGAAAAACAGATTGAAAAACGCCCTGTGAACATACCCTTAAATGTTGACCACCCTGACGTTTATAATCAACAAATGGTCGACATCTAGTTAAATTAATCAGTGATGCTTATAGCTTGGCTTACAGCAATTCCACTGCTCTCCGCAGTAAATGCAACCAAAGTATGTGGATGTGTGAGCGGATTTCCCTGTGGAAGTGAAGATTGTGAGAATGGAACAAAAAAAATACTCACCATGCTAGCATTTCCATGGTGACGCGTCTCCTGGTCTTCTTTGCACAGCTGGCCTCCGACGATAAATCCTCATCTTATGTGACTACTGCAGCCCTGTTACATAGTATGCAACATCATCACTGGCTGTGCAGAGAAGAGACGTGTCATATAAAGAGGCACAAGATTTAGCCACAAGAGTCATATGATGTTCTGAGGCGGTTTTGCTGTCATACACCGTCTATAAATTCTAGACACTTGTGCTTCTTTTTTGCAGGGCCGTCTTAACAGCATTATGGGCCCCTGGGCAGAGCTGTGCACTGGGCCCCCCATATAATACAACCACTCACTGGAATAAATATACAAATTATCAATAACAAACCTATAACCTACAACTCTGCCATACAGAGACCGCATAGAGGTCAGACACTGATTTTACTTCAGATTTTAGCTGCATCCAGTAAGCGAGGACAAAGAATTGTCTTTGAATCGTTTTACGCACCGACCATTATAAGTATAGGAGGCAGCGAATCTGCTTTATTTCCTTGTTGGAATTCCACGCTTATAATCACTGAATTGTTGATGATGAAATAATACCATTTTCACGCTGGTACTTTTAAAAAAACATGTAATTAATTGACAGGTAGGCTGGGTTCACACAGTGTATAGTGTTGCGCACAGTTACATTCCGCTAAACGCCTGCTTAAAGTACACACTGGACAGCGCTTAGGGCATGTCCCCACGGCACGGGTTTTCGGACGGTTTTTCAGCCGGTTTGCGGTTTTTCAGACCGCCTGAAAAACCGGCCGAAAATTAGCACAATTGTGCTCTATGGAAAACCCGTGCAGCAGTCCCCACTGCACGGGCTTTCCGCCCGACAGTTTTGCCACCGGCGGTCCGGCGGCAAAACATTGAACATGTTCATTCTTCCGTCCGGTTACCGGACGGAAGATGAACAATTCAATGGGAGGGCTGTTCTCCGCTCATCGCAGAGAAAAGCCGTCCCCCCCGCGGCCGTGGGGACGGCCGCAAAAACAGACAAATACTGGCCGGCAAACCGGCCGGTATTTGTCCACTGCCGTGGGGATGCGATCTTACTTTGCACAATGCTCCGACCAGGCCCCCGATTCAATTTAATTTTCCCACAGTAAGCATCAGAGAATATGCTGTGATATCAGAGAACTAAGGGCCACATGTATGAAAACTTTCTAGGTCTAAAACTTTGTTGCCCATAACAACCAATCAGAGCGCCCCTCTCATTTCATATAGTGCTCTAGAAAAATGAGAGGGGCACTCTGACTGGTTTCTATGACCTCTGATTGGTTTACATGAGCTCTAATTGGTTGCTATGAGTTCTGATTGGTTGCTATAGGCAACAAAAAAAAGTCTTAGACAAAGCCAGTTTTCATACATGTGGCCCAGTGCAATTACACGCCAAAGTACACCCTTCAAAATATGTTGTGTGAACATACACTAACATATATTTTTTTTAATTTTATTTTTTTTTTACACAACACTGATTTGAAATTTGTGCCTGTAAGCACATGCGCCACACTGTCCCATTGTTTTCAATGGGAATATGTTCTACAGGTCACGATATGAACTGTGGCGTATATTCTAATTGACAACAATGGGACAGTGTAGGTACCTTTTTGATGTGCATTTAGGGGCCGTCCCCATGGCCCACATGACAAATACTGGTTGGTTTATCAGACTGGTATTTGCGCTGTTTTCGGGCTGTGAACAGGGCCGCAGGGGGGTGACTTTTCTTTGTGATCAGTCCTCCCCCCTTCCCATAGACATATTCATATTCTGTCCAAAGAATGAACATGAGCAATGTTTTTCGGACAGCTGGCGGTCTAAAATCGCTGAGCAGAAAACCTGTGCAGTGGGGACTGCTGCGTGGGTTTTCCATAGAGGCCTGTGTAAAAAGTTTTCACCTGGTTTGCAGACGGTTTTCAAAACCGAAAACCAGCTGAAAAACTGGGTGAAAACCCGTGCCGTGGGGACAAGGCCTTAGGGCGACATGTATGATTTTTGGCACCCAGGCGCCATTTTTTTTGCACATATTAATAGTGTAGAATGCGCCTGAATCTATGAATCTGTTTTACTGCGGGGCATAAATCAGGCGCATTCTAGCTACAAAGCGACACTTGCGGCTCAGGTAAACCACTTTTAAAGAGCTCTACGTGTTCCAGCATTAATGTGCCTGGATTTGCCGGACTGAAGATATAAATGTGTAGCTTTGTATGGTTGTAGTGCGATGCCTCCAGCACACCCACCCCACCCCCCATCTCAGGCGCATTACAAAGTGCTGCGGGCACGCTGTAATGTGCCTAGTACTGGAGTGCACCTGGTTACAAATATAGTGAACTGGGCTGCACTAGATGTCAGGCTGAAAAGAGGCCAGACTTCTGGTGCAGCCCTGCACATACTTGTTGGTCTTGGTGCATAAAATGTTCATTTTACATACCAAGAGGCGCATAAAAAAATATATCCATACACATATATGCATTTACACACAAACATGCACACACTTACACAGACCCCCGCCCCCGTGAAGGAGAGGGGGGCTAAGGACTAGAAGATCTCCTTGTAGTCTTGCGCTGATAACAGCAGTGGCTGCCACACAGGGGAGCGCACACAGAGGAGGGGGCACAGCAGTGAGGAGCTTCCGGCTTCTGAGCTCCGATGCTTATCTCCTGCGGTTTGCGCAGTCCCCCCTTCCCCCCCCGTCCCCTGACCCGAAAATGGCCGGGGAGCACGGGGAATGGAAAGGGGTTTTTGGCGCTTTTTTTCACTGTCTGCCTGCCCTGTGAGTAAAGGAAGGCAGAGCCCGCAGCATTGGCCACTTTAGACAGAGGAAGTCATAAGGGCGCTGTATTAAATACTGGGCAGGTGGGCAGCTACCGGACGGGCCCCCTTGCCTCCCAGGGCCCCCCGGGAAAAACCGCCTTAACTTGCCCAATGAGAAAGCGGTCCTGGGTTTTGGACCTTTTTACTTGTTGCCCCGTCGGCTCTGCCGCTTGTCATCTTAGTAGACCTTTTATGAAACTGTCTGCGAAGACTTTTCCTGTTGCTCATAGCAACCACCAGAGCACTTTCTTTTTTTCCAGAGCAGTAAAAAGAAATAAAAGCTGAGCTCTGATTGGTTTGTTATGGGTAACAAGAAGAGTCTTGGGGCTTAACAGTTTTTCATAATGAAGCCCACTCACTTTCACGCAGTGCCCCTAAACAGGCCCAACATTTAGGGAGGGCCGGGACGACGGGTAGGCCAAGGAAAGGGGACCGCCTAGGGGCCTACCTCAGCCTATCCTAAGGGGCCCCGTCGGGGCCCCCCCACTCTCGCCGGGCTCCGGGGCCGCTGCCGGGGGCCTAAAATCCGGCGGTCTCTGTGTCCTTCTGCGGAGCAGAGAAAAAGCGCTCCCTGCCACGAAAGACAGTGTCGGGCTCGTCCCGGGGATCGCGGTCCCCCCGGTGAGCCGCAGGGGAACAGCGGGCCGCCGGGCCCTCTAGCGCTGGGACCCGCCGGGGCCCCCGTGGGGCTCAGTGGCAGCGTCGGGGATGACGTGATTTTCTCGCAAAGCTCCTCCCTCGGGGCACAGGCGTCCGGGCCCGTGCCCCGAAGAGCTGCCGGAGGGGCGGCGGGGCTGAAGAGGACAGAAAGGAGGGGGCCCCCCGGGGAATTGGGTAAGTATTAATGTTTTTGGTTTTTAAGGCCTGCCTTGGCCCCCTATTTCTGTTGGGGCCCCCCATACCCCTGCCTGTGGCCCCTTTTTATCCCCCCTGGGGCCCCCTAAAATCCCGCCTGCGGCCCCCATAATCCCTTCCCCTGGGGCCCCCTTTAATGCCGCTGCGGCCCCCTAAAATCCCTGCCTGTGGCCCCCCTATATCTGCCTGTGGCCCCCTAAATCCTGCCGCGGCCACCAAAAATGCCTGCCTTGGCCCCCTTATTCTCCTTTTCCCCAAAGCCCCCTGTGGCCTCCTAAAATTGCCTGTGGCCCCTAAAAATGCTCCTGGGGCCCCCTAAATACCTCCTGCGGCCCCCTATAATGCCTCCCTGGTGCCCCTATATGCCTCCCCGGGTGCCCCCATAAGCCGCCGAGCCCCATGCCTTAGTGGCCCCCATAGCCTGCCGGGCCCCCAAAACGGCTGCCGGGGCCCCCTATTCCCCTGCCTGGGGCCCCCCGTACGCCTGCCTGGCCCCTTTCGGCTCCCTGTGGCCCCTTTTTATGCCCTCCTGTGGCCCCCATAAGACCTGCCTAAGCCCCATACCCTGCCTGTGCCCCTATGCCTGTGGGGCCCATACGCCTCCTGAGCCCCTGTACGCCTGCCTGTGGCCCCCATACGCTGCCCGAGGCCCATAGCCTGCCTGTGGCCCCTATAGCCTGCCGTGGCCCTTTACCCTGCCTAAAGCCCCATGCCTGCCTGTGCCCCTTTACGCCTGCTGAACCCTGGCTTTGACTTTTCAACCGAAACCTAGCTATATAAACCGTGCCGTGGGTGACAACCTTAGGAATGTATATTTTCACCCAGCCCATGTCTTTATGGACAATATTAATATTGAATGCCTGAATCTAGACATATGTTATATATCACGATTCTGAAAAAAGGGAGGGCTTATAAACCTATTTAAAGGAGTTACTGTGATAATGTGTGGATTTCCGACTAAAGATATTTGTGTCCAAATGCTCGAGGCGATGCCTCGCACACCCCCCCACCATTCAGGCATTAAAAGGTGTGCGAACCGGATGGAGATGATAAGAAAAAAGTGAACGTGACACTAGATGTCAGAAAAGACCAGACTTCGGTGAGTCCCCCTAATGTTGGCTTGGTGATAAATTTTCATTTACTTCAAGAGCGCAAAAAAATATACCAACACATATATCTTACACACAAAATATGCCCCTTGTATGGAGAGGTGGGTATAGTTCCTTAGAGCTGTGCTAACAGCATGGATGCCACACAGTGGGAGCGCACACGTTTGGAGGGGCCAGCAGTGGGATTATTTGAGCTCCGATGTTTATCTTGGTTTTGTAAAAGTGCGCCTTTGCTACCATCGTCTGAGATTTGGCCCTGATACGGGGGAAATTTTAGGAAGGTGTTATTTGGCGTTTCTTACACTGCTCATAAGGCAGGCAGAGAGATTGCAAACGGGCACATTTGACAGGGACTGAATTGTTTCATTGGGCAGTGAGGCAGTGAGGAGGGCTGGTGGAGGCGGGCACCCCTACTTCCCTGGGACCCGGGGCGACTTTTAGTTGCCTCAGGCTCTGGCGCATCTAGTGACATTGAAAATTAAGTCGTAGATTGTCTGTGTCTGCTAGGATATTTTCTTTAGAGCAGTAAAAAGGGGTTGGGGAGGTCAGAGAGTCTTGGCTTACTTTTCCATAAATGAGCCCATCAATCACAGCAGCTGCCCATCTCCCCGGCCCACTTTAGAGGACATTCATATGATTATATGTTTGGTATGATTACATGTCCACGTGGAGAACGCGTGCGTTTCCTACTTGAAAACTCTGCACTTGTAAGTGCGGGATTTCAACAAGCAGTCTGTGGAGTGTTCAAAAGCGTTTTGGACGCTTATTCAGAGGCTTATTGGGCACGCAATGCACCCAAAATAAGCGTGAATAAGCATCGTGTGAACATACCCTTTGGCTGTGTCTCCACTGCACAGGATAACGATCGTATTTTCAGCAATTTTAGTTTTTTTTAAAGCGCCAAAAATATGATCGTTCCTGCAGCCCCATACGGCAATAGAAAAGACGTCTTCACAGCTCATCTTTTCTCTGCTCATCTTCTGCCGCCGGCATGTTATACAACATGTTGTATTTTAGTTTTCTTGCCGTCTTCCCATACAATACGATTGTATGGGTGATGGCAAAAAAGGAGAAGTGACCACGTTTTTTGTAAAAAGTGTGACAAAAAACGCAGTCCTGCATAGGAAAAAAAATGGCTGCTTTTTGGCCGTTTTTTGTCCGATGCAGTGCAGGCTACACAATTTACGATCAAGAGCCCTAGTGGCTCGAAACGAGTCAGGTGGAAGAGAGACTATACCAGGGTAGTTCTCTTTTTAATGTTAACTTTTTAAAAATGTGATTTTATTTTTTACTTTTCCCAAAGTCTGGATGCTGGACAATCTCACTTTTTCTGGATCTACTTATTTTCCATCTAGCAATGGGCCCTGTGCTTTGAATCTCGCCATTTTATGGAAGTACAACACTACATTACACGCAACACTAGACAAATGTATTTCAGGAAGAGGGTATTTCAGCGAATGTAACTAGATTGAGTCTATTTCATCAATTCTGTGTATTGCCATTTTGAATTTCCGTGGTCACATATAAAGAATCCATTCAGCAATGAACGATAACAAGGCAGTGTGCATGAGGACTAAATTTACAGTATTTAGGACTTGACCCCTAAAAGTACATAAGAGCAGAGAAATTGCACCAAACTCAGTTCTGTCACAAACTATGTTGTCTTCCAGACCATACATTTTGTTACACTACTCAACATGCTTGCAGATTTGGATTACATGATGTCTTAAAAGACAAAAACTACAGTTTAATGTGTGTGTTGCTGACATATGGCAGTCTTTTTTTAATACTTTATAGCAGTTTTATATGTTTTTGAGCATCTGTGGGAATCTGGTTGAAAACTCCTAGGAGCACTGTAAAGGCTGATATTTGGGATATTTACTTAGCATCTGCTACTTGGGCAGAATACTACAGGAAAAGAGTTGTGGTATTTACTTATTAAATTGAAGAGCTAACTAGAAAGGCAAAAATGAATAATTAAGACATAAAGATAGAAATATAAAGATAAAATAATTTGTGACTGTAGTTTGGAACACGAATAGAAACAGTACAATGACTTCTGCTGTAAAATGTAGTCACCTCAGCGGTCACTTGCCATTCAACTGACCTGGATATGAATGATTTGTGACTGGTGATGTCAATATAATGGCATGTGACTGCTGAGGCCAGTGATTACCTGCAGTGGTGATGTACCTTTTGAAAGGACTGGTAGTAAACGAAGACGAAAGACACCGCCAGAGCTTCATCGCTGGATCCATGGTAAGTACAAAAGTTAATACTTTTTTTTTTATTAAAGAGATGCTACTTCTATTGGTTGTTAGACAAATACAATATCTGGGATGGTCTACACCAACCTCTTCTATGACATCATACAGTAGCATATCTATGCAATGATCAATGTACAATAGTACTACCCTGAACCTCTAATTCCCCAGACTTGAACCCAATAAAGCAGGTGTGGGACCACCTTGATCATCATGTTCGCTCTGTGGATCCTCCCACTTTCCATCAGCTGTGGGATGCACTGCAGCCCCGTTACTGCCTGATTACTCTGGATATTAGCTTGTGGTCATAATAATATGACTGCACTCTGTATAAACCACTACCAGAGTAGTGTGATAGACTGGTCTAGAATGCATGCCCAAGGGCAGTAACAGGATGTCGAAGGTAAAAAAAAAACCCTCTACTCAAGAGTAATAACATTTACCTTGGGTTCATTATTTTTTCTGTCCCATATTTTTATCTGAATTAAAAAAAAAATGTTATGTGTCCTTGGATGCTTGGATGGATCAATTCTGTACCCCTCTCCTCACAAAAGTATGTCAAAAATAAGAGGAAGCCTGTTGCAGCGGCAGCAATTCTCCATTGCTCCAATGCAAGCACTACCCATCTAATAGGTGTGTGCTAACCCCTCAGTTCCCTACCCAAAACTTAGGAAATTAGAAGGAAATGGCCTAGATTTCTGCAACACTAATTTTTTTTTAGCATCTTAAAGGTGTTGTCTCATCTCAAAGTTTCATAGGATGCATGAATGAAAAAATGCTGCTTTGCTCTGTCACATCCTGGTCAAGCTGTCTGTAATTAGCATATGTGTATTCAGACTTCTCTGTTTATTATGTTTATTAGTATAGTTTAGATAAATTACCTTCTACCAGGACAGGAGAAGCTTCTGAGCTTATGTAATCTATTGAGTAATTACTGTCTTTTGTGTGTAAGATCAGATAACAAACAAGCTATCACACTTCCAGCCAGGACGTGTGTGATGATGTCACTCCTTGCTATCAGATAGAACAAACAGCAGGGGAAAAGGAGGACACAGGTCAGTCACTTGGGAAACTAGAAAGCCCTCAGAAGGTGATAAAATCATTTGTAGCTCCTTAACAAACAAAGATGAACAAAGCAATATATTTGGAAAACGTCTTCATTTAGTGTTCCCTACATTTTGAAAGCTATTCTTTGTAGTGAGACAACCCCTTTAAAGAAAGCCTTGTTGCCTAATACTCAGAAGTGTGTTTGCTTCCTATTCATTTTTGCTTTTAGTGAAAAGTACAGAAAAAGGATTTCCGCTGAAATAAAAAATAAAAGGCTGAAAAATACAGGTTATTGAACTCTCATTTTGTGATACCCTGTGGTGATTTTCAGCCATCTTTCCTAGAATCTTGAACGGCTTGACTTAGGCAATGAAACATCCTCTATTTCTGTATTCCAGCACAACTAGAGCACAGTGAAAAAGTCTTTGAGCCCTGACAATTATCCTCTGTTGCGTATATTTTTTTCCTTTTTATTATCTGAGGTAAGTGAGCCCAATAGTTATTTAGATATTCTTCTGTAATACTGTGTGCCTTCATAGATTATTGGCTTTCTGACCTTGTAGTTACTTTGGCAGAGTTTGCTCCTGGGTGTATTTTCTGGATTTCAGAATGTCAGATTTTTTGTTACCTGGTGGTGAGCTGGCTTGATTAGTATATCAGGTGTGATCGGCATTCTGCAAATGTATCCCTCATTGATGTCACAAATAAAAGAGGCAATTTATCACAGTTGCTAAAAGGAAGGATTATTGTCTTTTAGGCCAAGGCTAGCAGTATTTCTGAAATTTTGCAGTTTTTAACCTGTGTGCATACTGCTGTGGTGAAAGTGTATAGTGAGTTTACAAATTGCATCATTGCAAATTACTGACATAGAAACTGTTGAGCAACATGTGCCATTGAAGTGGAAGGTGACCAAAGGCGGCTATGGTGCGCAAAGGCGGGCTGACAATGAGGCATCTCACTGTCAAAATGAACCAGGGGGCAGCAGTCCAGTAAACCCTACTGGGCTTGGGGCTCTGAAAAAAAAGGATGGTCACTGCACCTTCGCTAACCAAGTTACATAGGCAGAAAAGGCTTCAATTTTCACGACAGTATTGGAATTGGACCTCCACTCATTGGCAAAAGATGGCTTACCCTGATGAGTCATGTTTTCTGCTTCATGGATGGACATTGTGGTGTCAGGCAAAAAAAACATCAGAAAACAAAAACCCTGCTACAGTTGCTGGAAAGACAAGCTACTGGTGGCAGCATTATGGTTTGGGAAATGTTTTGGTAGCCTTCTCTGTGTGGAAGACATTCTCTACTGGTTTGGGTATGAATCCATTCTTGCAGATCATGTACATGCACATATATACTGTTTCTCTTTCCTAGGGCAGTTAGGGCATGTCCCCACGGCACGAGTTTCCGGCCGGTTTTTCAGCCGGTTTGCGGTTTTTCAGACCGCCTGAAAAACTGGCCGAAAATGAGCACAATTGTGCTCTATGGAAAACCCGTGCAGCAGTCCCCACTGGACGGGTTTTCCGCCCGACGGTTTTGCCGCTGGCGGTCCGCTCAAAAAACATTGAACATGTTCATTCTTCCGTCCGGTTTCCGGACGAAATATGAACAATTCAATGGGAGGGGGGAGGTCTGTTCTCCGCACATCGCAGAGAAAAGCCGTCCTCCCCGCGGCCATGGGGACGGCCGCAATACCGGACAAATATATTTGTCCACTGCCATGGGGATGCGCCCTTAGGATCTCCCCGCAAGTCAATGCAACATGTCACAGAGCTATAACTTTCCGGCATTGGCTGGAAGAACATGACCAAGACTTCCATGTACTACCCTGAACCTCTAATTCCCCATACGAACCCAATAACCGACCTTGATCATCATGTTCGCTCTGTGGATCCTTGCGCTCTCCAACAGCTATGGGATGCAGTGCAGCCCAGTTACTGCCTGGTTACTCTGGATATTAGCTTGTGGTCATAATAATATGACTCCACTGCGTATAAATCACTACCAGAGTAGTCTGGTAGCAATTTTTTTTCATCTCACTACTAAAAGAAAAGTGTTTGTTTAGCTGATCCAATGGCATATGTTTATGGTGTAGTCGGGAAGAGTATCCAGTTGTTTCAGGTCTATACTATGTTCTGTACGTGGAATGATCTGTGTTGCAGAATGATACATTGTAACAAACTAACAGACATATCTGTGATGTGTGTTGATATATTTGGCTTAGAGAAAATTGCCTAGATAAGATTCAATACAATTGTATCCATGTTTTAGCTGACAGCAGGATTAGATGTGTGCTGGTTTTCAGCCTTTGCATGTACACAGTCCTCATTTACTTATTGCAAACTAAGGCTTGGTTCACATCTGTGTCGGGGGTTCCATTTGGAACCTCTGTTGCAGAGGTGAAAACAAACACCTCAGTGCACGTTTCACAATGGACACCCATTGGGCTCTATTGATTACAGTGGATCCGTCAGGTCTCCTCCCTGGTTTCCATCGTTTAGACATAAAAAAAATTGTGCATCAGGCTGCACTATTTTTTCCGTGATTTCAGACAGAATATGCGACGGAGGTTCGGAACTGAACCTCTGGCGCATACGTGAACCATGCATAAGACCTAAACTAAAACATTTGCTTATGATTTTTTTGGGTTTACCCTTAGCATGGTGATGTTTGATGACGCCTAGAACCAGGTCATTTAAGCGATGGTAAATTAGTCAGTTGAGACTTTTTTTTTTTTTTAGATAGGGAACATGGTCGCCTCTTTCATAGCTACGCTTAGTCTGACAACCACCAGAATTAGCTTTTTTCCACCTCTCCATTCTGTGATGCCAGATTTTAATGTGGTTACTTCTGCTGTACATCATCTTCTCTGTAAAATATTATTTGGTGCAGTCATGATTTTTTTTATTCCTGTCTTTCAAATGACGTGTTTTCTTCGCCTTGCGTTCTTATAGGTTGAACTCTCTTATTTTCACTGTTTGCTTGCAGTATTGGATAATACTCTGTTACTGCCTCTGTCAATGTTACCTGCTCTGTTGTAACGTTGTAATGCTCATCATTTATGAATAAAGTTATATTGGAATGAGAAAAAAAAAACATTTGCATCAAAAATTCCATTACACTGTGCATATCCATGTTAGACTATGTCTACAAAGCACTGGATTCTCGGCACATTTTCAGTTGATTCAGTATTTAGAATCCGCCAAAAATCCAACTGTACCCAGCGCTGTGTAGAATTCAATAGAAAATCCGTGCTGGAGTCTACACAGCACGGGGTTTCTACTGAAGCCGCTGTCTGTCCGGTGGAAGATAGAACATCTTCAACCAGATACCTGTTGGATTCCCGTGCAGTCTATGTACTGGGCTAGGGGCAAACCCGAAAACCATCCGCAGCTTTGGCGTAAACTGGGGCCAAAAGCTGTGGTACAGCAATGTTAAAATGCCGTTGGATTTTGGACAGCATTTTAACATTGCTGTGTAGATCTAGCCTTAATGTCCATGGGCAATTAAAGGATTCAACTGAAAAGAAAAAAAGAGAATCCGCCTTAAATGAAGGGGAAAGATAAGCAGGTATGACTTGGAGTAGAAAATACATATAAATGCTGGCACATCTGAAGTAACGCTACATAAGAAAAATAAGCTTTGTGAAATCACTCAGGCATTCAAGATTCAGTAGCTGCTGAGCTAATTAGTAGGCTGTCTATCCAACAAAGAGAATTAATTAGAGCATGTAAAGATATAGTGCACACTTTAAAGCGTACCGACAAACCTATGAATACCATAGTAGATGGCAGAGCTGCAGCTAATGTATCATCATGCTCCAAAATTTACACCATCAGTGAGTGTCATAGACAAAAAAAATGTATTCCAACAGACAAATTGCCTGACATGAGAAAGATAATTGGAACTGGTAAAGTGGAAATTCTTTATTCCCTAATACATATGGAGTATTCTAAAACTATTTGATTTTGATTTTCTGATATTAGAACATCTCAAAATATGAATAGAATTTTAAGTGAAACAGAAATACACAACCAGTTCTTATATTTCTAGTTGTAAAGTCCTAAAGCACTAATTTTAATGGAAACTGTGTAAGATTATTTATAACAAATTTGAATTTCCTGTGCGGCATGTAAACTAATCCTTACCCCTCCACCAGCTTCCATATTTATGGCGTTTTGGTGGGACATGCCATTAATGTCTGATAGCTATGGGTCTCATGTCTGGGACCTGCACCTATCTAGGGAAAGGGCCCCTAAATTTCTTTATACAGAACAGAAAGCTGGCCACGTATGTCGGGACTCATATTCGGTTCTGTGGGAGTTCAGAGTAAAACCGAGAGAGTGTGCTTTGCTTAACTCAAAACTTCCATTGAAAAGAATGGAGAATACCACACAAACATGGCCACCTCTTTTCTATAGAAAAATGTAGGTGCCCCTTTTCAAGGTAAATGTGGATCCCAGAGGTGGGACCCACACATATTAGACATTTATAGCATGTCCTAACAATATACTATAAGGTTTTAATAGGCAAAAATCCCATTAAATCTTTCGGCTGATTCTTCAAATTTATGCAGATGGGTGCATATTCCTGCCAATAACTCCTATTATTTTTCGTAAGTAGAGAACAACCCCTTAAATGGTGGTATTGCTGTATTATATTGGGATAGTTTCAATTTAGTATTGAATTTGGAATCATTTAGGCTCCACTGGTGCCACCAGGTCTGGGTATAAAAAGGAACCTATCGTATAGCAAAGTGACGGACAAGGTGTTTCCAGAGGTGTGTCCCTTATTCTGTCCCTATTCATTAGTTTCAGAGTTTTTAATGCAAATTTGGCAGTTTGCAACCTGCTCTGCCAGACATGAGTCCATTTTCTTATGAGTGGGTGATAGCTCCAACTACTTGTAACTAGCCCCTCCCACCCATGGGTGATACCGCTTATAACTATGAATAGGTAGAAACCTGTCAATAAATGGCACCTTCTATTTACATATGTTCAAGGCACCTGGTGACACTGGCAGCAGATGATATTACCAATATATCTAGCTTCTGTGGTAACTAAACTAGTTTAACTAATATAAGAATTACCCTAGGGTGTATAACAAAATTGATACACAAAACAGCACTTCTTATCCCCCATCCACCGTTCTACCTGCATATTACAGAATAAAGAGGGCTAACTGTTGTTGGGTATGCAAAAAAACGACATACATCTTCATCTCTTTTGTAACTCTTTAAGTAAAATGATCATCTACAAGTCTTTGGGGACTGTGTTAACAACACATCACAGGATGTTAGGGTGGTCACCTCCATTTTTCTGATAGCTGAGGGTCTCAGAAGAGGGTGCAACCATAAGGCAAATAACCTTTAGATTTGACATACACGATCATGGGAATTCATGCTAAACACTGTATGCATGTATACTAAAAACAGGCTGCCCTATAAGTGCATGTAATAAAAGTAGTGACTTTTTTTTTCTTTTTTTCAGTTTCTGCTTCATTTGAAGGAAAGCAGCATCTTCTCAGCCTTCCTGTGGTGAACAGCATAGGATATGTATTGCGATTCCTGAAGAAGCTGTGCCGCAGCCTCATCTGTGACAATCTGTTCAGCAATCAACCTTTTGTACAGTATAGCACCACTTCAGACAACCCCAAGGAGTATGACACTGGAAGGATGGAGTCAGGTTAGGTTACATGTTTGTATTCTGTTATAAAGCTATTGGTATATATAGAGGCAGACACCTCCACTATTAAAGCCTAAGTGGGCAAGGGTATCAGTATAGCTGGATGGGTGCACTTGGTAAAACATGTGTGAATATTGTAGACAAACTGTAGAAGATATTGAATATAATAACCTTTCTATATTTATATATGCTCACTTTCTATTTTATTTATTATAGTGAATTGTTTTTGTAGGTTTTTTGGCCAGTGCTGATTGACCCGGACAGAAGAGTAACATATGACATGAAATGTGCTCATTGACCTAGACAGAAGAGACATGAAATGTGCGTTACTCAAAATAATTGTCGATTCAACCCGCATGAAACCTTCTGATATATAGTGAATTTTATTCAGTCTTCCTAAACAACATAACTTCTTTCAAGTATAGCTTTTCTTCATATAAAAACATTTCTTCAGAAATATAGGGCGACATGTATGAAGCTCGCCACGTCGGGGCGCATGTTTTCGCCAGTTTTCCGGCTAAATTTGCGCCTGATTTATGTCGGCGCCGGGGCGCGCTCATACATATCATGTAATGTCCGCCGCGCCTCACCAGTGTGTGGGGTGCAGTGCGAGGACTTGGGCGCAGTGTGGGGCTGCGCTAATATTCGCCGTCCGAAGAGGCGCGTTCATACATATCATGTAAAGTCCGCCGCGCCTCGCCAGTGTGTGAGGCACAGTGCGGGACTTAGGTGCAGTGCCCGAGGTAGTGCGCTCATACATATCATGTAAAGTCCGCCGCGCTTCACCAGTGTGAGGGGTGCAGTGCGGGGACTTGGGCGCAGTGCGGGGCTGCGCCTAATATTCGCCGTCCGAGGAGGTGCGCTCCTAAATGCGGGGAAAAGTTCACCGCATCTCGCCAGTGTGTGGGGCGCAGTGCGGGACTTAGGCGCAGTGCGGGACTGCGCCTCACATGTATTCCGATTTGAGACAGGCTGGAAAACAGAGAAAATTTATTAAAGATGTCCGTGCGGAGTATGACTCAAAAAATCGCCTTTATTAGGTGTAAAACATTCTCGGAAAAAGAGCTGAAACCTACTAAAAAATACATAAATAAAATCACTTTCCAAAAATGTAGAACGGCGCTACATCGGGAATTTGGATATTGGAAATTGCCGGGAAATACAGTAATTCAAATTCTGTAAGCTATTCTCATTGGTCGGCATAAACCAGCCAATCAGAATAGGAGCGACAGGGGAACCAATATAACCTATGGAGAATTATGGACCAATCAAATGAAAAGGCGGGACAGTTCAAAATACAGTAAAAATGGAGAAAAGAGCTGATTGGTTGAACTAGCGGGGGCTTGGCTATCTCGGCCAATCAGAGCGCGAGCTACATGTCCCATTGTAGTCAATGGAGAGATCGGGGCAATGCAATCTCAGCTCTCAGCGCCATGAGGCATGGAGTATGATTTAAAAAATCATTTTTATTAAGTGTAAAATATGATCTGAAACAGAGCTGAAACCTTCTATAAACATAAATCAATTAAATCCCGAACAACGCGTTTGTCGCCGAGACCGGCGCTACATCAGGAATTGGGATTTAGAGAATTGCCGGGAAATACAGTAGTTCAAATTCTGTAAGCTCTTCTCATTGGTCGGCAGAAACCAACCAATCAGAATAGGAGCGACAGGGAACCATTATAACCTATGGAGAATTATGGACCAATCAAATGAAAAGGCGGACAGTTCAAAATACAGTAAAAAAGGCAGAAAAGAGCTGATTGGTTGAGCCCAGGTGGCAGATATGAATTTACCAATCAGATGTAGTGCGTCTATTTTGAATGGAGAAAGAAGGGCGCTATAGAAGGGCGCCCTAAAAGTTATTACTGTCTATGGGAAATATTCTAGTACTGTGATTGGTTGGGGAGAAGAGGGGCTCGTCCAGCTTAGCCAATCAGCGACTGAGCTACTTTCTCATAGAGTTCTATGGTGAAATGAAATGCAGAGCGAGCTCTGTTTGTGATTGGCTAATTTAAAAGAGGCGCGGTTATTTGGACCAATGGGAGAGCCAGCGACGCTCTTATGGGTTTTCTAATGCAATCTGTAATCAAATTGTACATGGCTGAAATCAAAAGATAAGACTCACGAAGTTGTACCGATCTGTATATAAAATGGACAATAATATGGGGGTAACGAAAAAAAAATAATGAATTCAATAAATTCATTTTTTTTTCTTTATTTTCGTTAGCCAAGGAACAATAGTATGGGTGTAACAAAAATAAATAAATAAAAATGAATTTATTGAATTAATTTTTTTTTCCGTTATCCCCATATTATTGTTCATTTTATATACAGATCGCTACAACTTCGGGAGTATTATCATTTGATTTCGGCCATGTACAGTTTTATTCCAGATTGCATTAGAAAACCCATAAGAGCGTCGCTGGCTCTCCCATTGGTCCAAATAACCGCACCTCTTTTAAATTAGCCAATCACAAACAGAGCTCGCTCTGCATTTCTTTTCCCCATAGAACTCTATGAGAAAGTAGCTCAGCCGCTGATTGGCTAAGCTGGACGAGCCCCTCTTCTCCCCAACCAATCACAGTCCTAGAATATTTCCCATAGACAGTAATAACTTTAGGGCGCCCTTCTATCGCGCCCTTCTTTCTCCATTCAAAATAGACACACTACATCTGATTGGTGGAATCATATCTGCCGCCTGGACTCAACCAATCAGCTCTTTTCTTCCTTTTTTACTGTATTTTGAACTGTCCGCCTTTTCATTTCACCCTTATCTCTGTCATCTTCTTCCACTACTCCTTCCCTGGTGCTTTTCTCCCTTTTCTGTTTATACACTCTAATCGCTGATCTATGTTCATTAAGATGAATCCTTACATTCCTACTAGTTTGACCTACATAAACGCGTGCACATGGACATTTTAACATGTATATAGCTTGTTTTGTCTCACATGTATAAAAATCTTTCAAATATATTAAATGACCTTTCGTAGGATGATTTATGAACGGGTCTTTAATAATTGATGAACAACTTTGACATCCCAAACATGGGTATGTCCCTTTTTTTTGTGTATATAAAACCTTCTATTTTTCAAGTTGTTGAGATTTTAAATCCGATGACATCAAGCTATCTCCTAGTGTTCATCCTTTTCTAAACACAAATCTAGGTGTTTGTGAAAATAGACAACCAACTTTTTCATCACTTTGTAATATATTTAATGATAGCCTTTTTCACCAAGTTCGCATGTTGATCATACTTGGTGACAAAAAGCAATCTATCATCTTTCCTCTGATTTTTTTGTTTCTCTTTTAATAGTTCGTCTCTTGATATTTCTAAAACCTCTTTACCCACTTCTTCTAATTGTGCCCTATCATATCCTCTCGGTACGAATTTTTTGATCAAATTATTCATTGCTGCTATATATCCCCTATATATCCCTCATCTGACGAACATATACGTCTTGCACGGACAAACTGTCCTCTCGGTATTCCTCTAAATGTCTGAGGAGCATGAAAACTTGACTAATGCAGCATATTATTGCCATCTACTTGTTTAGCCAATAAAGATGTCTCAAAACCTTGGTTTTTCTTATGTACCTCTACATCTAGATATTGTATAATTTCCTCATTTTTCTCCATTGTAAATTTAATAAGAGATACTTGTTGATTAAAATATTCAAAAAACTCCCTGAGATCCTCATCTCCACATGAAATGTGCTCATTGACTCAGACAGAAGAGTAACATATGACATGAAATGATTTGCATTTTAGTAGTAATAAAACATTTTTTTATTGCAAAAAGTTACTTTGGACAGAGGAATAATATTATATGTCCTGTTGATTAGGTCAAAAATGGATTGCAACATGCACATTAAACTATTAAAGAAATGTTAGCATGTTAAAAAGTTTTTAAAAAAATTTGCTAGTGATAGCTTTCCACCAATGTTTGCTGTATTCATTGGAAAATAAAATAATTCTATGTGGTGGACGCAGTGGTATAAGTCACTTTGTGTAGTGGTTATTATTGTGCTGGTACTTATACTTTGCATTTTCTACTGTTTTCTGTAACAATTAATGGGGTTGTCCACTTCTTAAGAAAGACTAATAACTAGCTCTTGGTGCCCATTCAAATAAATAAAATATACTCACCTTCCTCTGGTCCCTGATTTCAGTGTTGCATCCCTCTGGTCTTTTGGTTTTATTCTTGTACTTCCAGATGGGGACGTCACTGCTGCAGCCACTGATTGGCAGTCGTGCCACTCATTTACATCACTACATCGGAGCTGTTTACTTCTGATTGGGGATGTAAGTGAGTGGCATGTGACCGCTGCAGCCAAACTGTGGCTGCAATGGCGATGTCCCCATTCAGAAGTACCAGAATGAAACCTGGACAGATGAAGCTCTAAAACCAGGGATTAGAGGAAGATGAGTATAAGTTTTTAATTTGGCCCAAAGAGGTAGCTATTAGTTTTTCTTAAGTAATAAACAACCCCTTAAAAGGTGGTATTGCTGTGTTGGTATTTTACTGGGATAATTTCAATTCCATATTGAATTTAGAACCACTTAGGCTCCAGTGATGCTACCAGGTCTGAGCAATAAAGGGAGCCTGTCACGTAAGTTATGCTACCTTTGCAAAGTACAGCATAAGCTAGTGAAAGACATGCTGTTTCCAACCATGTGTCCCTTATTCTGTAAAATACAGTAGTTTCAGAGATTTTTACCCCTTCCCTACATTGGATGCAAGGAAGGTGTTCCCGCAAATGGACGTATCCTCTCATCCATGAGATTGTGTTGGCTCACAAACAGAGCCAGCGTGATTGGCACATGGAAACAGCTGTATATTACAGCTGGTTTCATGCATTGTCAGCCACAAATAGCACATAAAATGCTTTAGTCAATTGCGACCGCGGCGGCAAAGGGAAGGTCAGAAGGAGGGGGCTCCTTCTATCTGCATGAGTGCAATTGTGGGGGGCCAATGCTTTCCAGAGCAACCCAGGAACCTAACAAACTCTTCTGGGTTGCCTGTGACATCACTATGCCCGACTGCACCCTCTGGGTGTAGTAACTGACAGTTGAAAATACTGTACATAGCAGTACAGTGGGGATATGAAAAAGAAATGTAAAAAAGTAAAAAAAAAGAAAAAGTGAAACACAAATACAAAAAAAAGTAACACTTTTAAAATAATTTAAAAAGGGAAGCATTGTTGGTATTGTTGCATTTGTAACAACCTAGAATTGTGATTTTTGTTCACCCCACAGCACATAAAAATGTCCTGGAAAAAAAGCCCTTACACAGCACTCTACATGAAAAATAAGTTATGGTTATCAGAAGATTGTAGTTTACAAAATGAGGTCTTTTTAGGGGTGTTTATTAAGTTTTAGCTCCTTAGGATGTCCTCAAAACTGTAATGGTGCCTAAAAAATATCCTAATGAAAATGAGACCCCAAAGTCCAATAGGTGCTCCATCTATTCTGATGCCTGTGATTTAGTCAAATAGCGCAATATGGCCACATATAAGATATTTCTAAAAACAACATAAATCAGGGGAATCAATATTGAGCTGCATTTCCCTGGTAAAATTTACTGTATTCCTGTGAATAATGGCTAAAAGTTGAAAATCTGCAAAAAACGTGAATTTTGAAATTTCACCTCCAGTTTGGTTTAATTCCTGTTAAACATCTAGAAGGTTAACTTCCTAAATACTGTTTTGAATACTTTAAGGGATGCAACTTCCGAGTCTTTTGTGCGGGACTCAAACATACAAGCCACATCAGAACTGGACTGTTCCCTAAAAAACTATGTTGCAAACGTTCTTGAAAATGTGAAAAATTGCTACAAAAATTATAAGCTTACTTATGTCATAAAAAATAAAAAAGACATTTAATTTGATGCCAATGCACAGTAGACATTTGGTATATGCTAGTTATAAACTATCTTGTGTGGGATAACTATCTGTCTAACATGCAGGAATTTTGCAGTTTGAAAATGGCACATTTTTCCCAATTTTCATGACATTTTGATATTTTTCTCAAATAAACTAAGGATTGTATGGACCAAAGTATATTACTAAATTAACGCACAATTTGTCACGAGTAAAGTTATTCCCACATAAAGTTAAATGTCAAATTTTAAAAATGGGGCTCTGTCAGGAAGGTGAAAACAGGCTTCATCTGTAATAGATTATTGCTCAAATCTGACAGTCTGCAGCCTGCTCTGCCATAGAAAAGTCCAGTTTATTCATAAGCGAATGTTAGCCTTGCGCACCTGTAGATGATTCTGCTTATAACTTTGAATAGGTAGAAACCTGTCAATAAACGACAGGCGGGCAGCAATAGCCATGGGTGTGTTGGACTAACACATGCTCATGAATAAAATAGACTCTTTTCTGTCAGAGCAGGCTGCAAACTGCCAGATTTGAGCATTAAATGCTCTGAAACTATTGCATCTTACAAATTAAAGGACAAACAGCATGCCTGTCACTAGATTGTGCTGTCCTATGTGACAGGTTCCCTTTAAGACAATTCAGGAATGGGATTTTAATTATAAGTGTTGGAGCTGTGAGCTCTGTAATGCATAATGGAACTTACATTTGAAAAATGTACTGTTGCCTTTATTTCTATAATTTTATGTGATCCTAGACACATGAATATAACAGACAGATATGTTTATCTATGTACACAGTTCTTTTCAAATTTTAATGCTAAAATAACCAAACAACAATTCAGTGATTGATTCAGAAACTCTATGGGCGACATGTATGATCTAGACGCAAATAGGCCAGTTCTAAATAGCTTTAAAGCAGTGTAGAATGTGCCAGAATGTATGACCTGTTCTACTGCAGGTCAAAGATTAGGCACTTTCTAGTTCCACTACGACAATTCAGGCTCAGGTAAACCCCTTTTAACCTGGACTGCCTGTTGCAGCAGTAATGCTTCTGGTTTTGCCGTACTCCAGTCATAAATGTGTAGAATCATACAGTTGTCGTGCAACACACCCCCAGAACATCTTGAGCGCATTACAAATTGTTACGGGCATCACAAAATGCGCATACCTTTGGAGTGAGCCTGCTCATGCATCTAGAGAACAGGACTGGGACAGTTTTTGGGCTGAAAGGACACCAGAACACTGGGGCAGTCCCATACAGCTTGTTAAAAAGGAATGTTTAACCTCAGAAAATAAATAATGACTATGCTGATATTTTCTAAAATGGCCTTTTGTATTGCTTATCTTATGTATTTTACTATTTAAATGCTAACGCAGTTGCATTTTTCTCCGTAGAAACTGTAATTCCAGAAGATTACTTAGTTGATCCTGTGAATACAAAGCGATACAGTGTTGATCCCTCTGATTCTGCCTACAACTATATGGGTTCTCTTTACCCTGTGAGACAGAACAATGGAGAAGGACGGCTTGGAGGTGGAAGTGGTGGAAGTTCCTCTTCTTCATGCAACCATAGGTCTAGTCAGATGTCTTCAGGAGGTCAATCTTCGACAGGATTAAGGCGCCAAACTTCAAGTCCCACTAGAAGTGGAAGTTACCTTGAGGGAAACAGAAGTGGTAATGAAGCTCTAACCATTTATTGTTATGATGAGTTTAATAAAGATGTATCTTAATATTTCCAGCTACATGACATGACATGAATATTTAACTTAGCAATGGTTGCTATAATTCAGATCCTAATTCATCAAAACTACTAAATAATGACAATCCTTAACTTTTCACATTATGCATTACATTTGAATGAAAATACCCAGTGCAGTTAAACATAATTTGTAGATATGAATAGTTTACTTTCCAAGTTACCTACAAGCTCATTAATAAATATATTAAAAGCAGCAAAGTCCACTACTGACTCCTGTACCATTAGTTAATTTTTAAAGCCAAAAAAAAGACAGACGTCCATACAATTCAGCCTATTGTGCTGTAGTGTTAATTCAGAGGAAGATAAAACCCCTATGAGGTAGAAGCCAATTGTCCTCTTTTTAGGGGAAAAAAAATCCTTCTCGACTCCAATCTGGCAATCAGATAAATCCTGGGTGATCACGACCCTTCCCCAGAGTCATAGTCAAAATACTTGTTTATATTATTACACTCCTAGGGGGGGGAAATAAAAAAATCGCCATCCAGACTAGAGATGGCCGAATTTCTCAAAAATTCGGTATCGGTCCACTCTCGCCGAATTTTCTGACAAAAATTTCGTTTCGGACCGAAATACTTCGGCACGAATCACAGTTAAAAACAGCTATTTTCCAGGCTGCCCAGAAGCCGCAGGGTGATGGTAGAACGTTGGATGTGCCCAAACATTGCTTAAATATGCAGTTGGAGCTTGGTTTGTCTTCATCACAATGTTGTGTTTTCGTATGCCACGCACATGACTGACGCTGCTCCTTAGAATCGCTTCATATAAAATTCCTGGGCCACTTAACGAAGGGCCAAAACAGACCAAAAAACTCACGCGGGAATGTAGCCTGCTAAAGTCATGCTAGCCGAAGCTGGAAAAAAACAAGCTGACGAGCTCAGGTGGCAACATTAGTGATAGGTGTGGAGTGTGACGGCGGGCAGCACAGCAGCATGAGGTCAGGCAGATTGGCACAATGCATTCTGGACGGCGGCAAAACAGTATTAGGCCACAGGAGTGGCACAATCACACCGTGTGGAGGGCGTGGCAGCAGCTCGCATGAGGTCAGGCAGTGGCACAAATGACATTATGGAGGCGGCAAAACAGTATGTAGGCCACAGAGGGCTCAATATGTACCGGGTTGTGGAGGTCACGGCACGCAGAAGTAGGAGGTCAGACAGTGGCACACTGACATTATGGCGGCGGCAAGACTGTATTAGCCACAGAGTGGCACAATCACACAGTGTGGAGGTCACGGCGGCAGCAGTAGGAGGTCAGAAGTGGCACAATGACATTATGGAGGCGGCAAGACATTGATTAGGCCACAGAGTGGCACAATCACACAGTGTGGAGGTCACGGCCGCAGCTGCCAGCATGAGGTTCAGGACAGTGGCACAATGACACGTCTGGATGGCAACGACAGGGTCACAGGCAGCAGCATGAGGACAGAGGAGTGGCACAATGACATTTGCAGTGGCAAAATAGTATTAGGCCACCAGAGCGCACAAGACTGAGAGGGAGGTCACGGCCGCGTGCAGCATGAGGTCAGGCAGTGGCACATTGACATTATGGAGGCGGCAAGACAGTATTAAGCCAGAGTGTGGCACTTTCACACAGTGTGGTGGTCACGGCGGCAGCAGTATGAGGTCAGGCAGTGGCACAATGGAATTATGGAGCGGCAAACTGTTTAGGCCTCAGAGTGGCACTATGATACCGTGTGGAGGTCACGGCTAGCAGCAGTATGAGGTAGACAGTGGCCAACAATGACACAGTGTGGCGGAGGGCACGACAGGACAGTCACAGCAGCGGCAAGAGGTCAAGAGTGGCAACAACTGACATTCTGCAGGTCGGCAAAATAGTATAGGGCACAGAGCGGCGACAATGGCTGCAGAGCGGAGGTCACGGCGGCAGCAGCAAGAGGTCAGGCAGGGGGCACAAAGCACAGAGAGTGGAGGTGATGAAAGGAGCATCAGCATGAGGTCAGAGAGTGGAACAAAGACATTCGGAGTTGGCAAACAGTACCAGGCACGCCAGAGTGCACAATGCCACAGTGTGATGTCACGCAACAGCAACAGCAGCAGCAGTCATGAGCACATAGTCGGGGCACAATGACAGAGTGTTGAGGTGGGTGGCAATACCAGTCCCTGGTAAAGATCGGGTGGTAGCAGATGGAGGGAAAACTTATCAGCAGAAGGTGTGATACAGGCGGGTGGCGGCATTCAGAATAGTGGCTGAGGAGGTATAGTTTGAACCCAGACTGACGCCTAAGGCAGTGGTGTGTGTGGAAATCCTGGCCGATCCACGCCGATGCTATCTTGACAAAGGTCAGTCGGTTCAACATTTTCCGTGGACAAGTGGGTTCTCCTTGGGGTACGTTGGCCCCGCCGCACTGAACACTTCCGCTCTGATGGCCAACACCTACTGGGCCGGGGCAGGACAGCTTCTCCACGCCAAACCGGCAAGTTGCGGCCACACATCCAGTTTGGCTGGCCAGTAGTCAGCGGATCTTCTTAACGTGGGGTGGCAGAGTGCTGTCCAAGTCGGCCAAACCTGTTGGTTCTGGGAATGCTCCATGGTCTGCTGCTGATGCTGCTGCTGGTGACTGACCCTCCTCACTAGGCGGTGTGTAGGAAGCTGCTCATTAGTGTACTCCCGACTTAGGTTACTGCTGATGGAGCTTGGTACTGCTCTACCCCCCCACCTTCCCCCAGCAGCCGCGGCAGTAGACGTTGGAGCGCTGAGGAACCCCCCGGACAGACCTCCTGTCAGAGGAGGGACGTATGCGCACATAAGGCAAGCGGCCACACTGATTACTGAGGAATTTCCCTATAGTACAATATTTGAGTTTGTCTTCCCTTCAATCAGTGGGAAAAAGGCTCCCATTTTGGACCGGTAGCGAGGGTCCCAATAGGGTGGAGATCCAGAAGTAGCCCTCTGTTTTTACCGGATTGCTGATTTCGGCTGTACTAGCCAGGCAACGCATGCTGCGGGACATCTGCACACGTGCCTCGAGGGGCTCCCTGCCTCCATTTCCACTGTATACTGCCACGGTGCTTGGGAGTCATCTGCCTCGTCTTCCTCATCTCCATCCACCTCTCCAGGCTGCTCCTGCTCCACCTCTCTTGTCACCGGTAGAAATAGAAAATCCTCTCATTTCACCAGACAATGCTTCTGCTCCAATGTCCTCTCCTCCTCCTCCTCCCTCTCACCATTTCCAGTCCACGGACTATGTGCCACGAGATGTACGTCGCCACATCTCCAGTCCCCTGCCCAGACTGATTTGTTCAGATTCGGTTACAGGACAATGAAGCCAGCTGGATATGCGATTTTGTCATCCCGTAGTCCTGGCGACTGGACAAATAACGTGGCCTCTCGAATGGCATCAACAAACGGCAGGTGTACACGCATGAGCTGCCACTGGCTGACAGCAAGTTACACCGGGGTAGTACTTCTGTCTGCCTGGATCATCAAAAAATTCGTTTTTAATGGCCTTTCTCTGTTCATACAGTCGGTCCAAATGTGAAGGCTGGGAATTCCAGCGGGTGGAAAACTCGCATAACCAGAGCGTGTTGGGGCAGGGAGGGCCGTTCTGCCGCTGCACTCGAGGAGTGTGTTCTGGCTTTTGTCCGAATGGATAAAGTGCATGCACAGTTTCCTGGCCATTTTAGAATGTTCTGAAGATCGGTGTGGAGACATCAGGAACCTTTTTACAACCAGATTGAACACGTGCGCCCATGCAGGGCGCATGGAACCTTCTCCGTCGGTGCAGCAGCGGACACCATGTTCCTCCCCATTGTCCGTACATGGTTATCCGATTTGCAGGTTGGCGCCGGAGCAAGCCACACCATCGATTTCTTGCTGCATGACGCAGGAAGCAGTTCTCCTGTGTGAACTTCGTTCGCGAGGCAAGCTAGGTGTTAGAATGCGTGACACCGCCTGTGCCCTACAATGTGTATGATGGTAGCAGTACTTGGTGGAACCGGGGCTGAGATTGGTGGTGGTGGTGGAGGAGGAGGAGGCGGGACATTGGCGGCAGGAGCAGCTGTGTTTGGACAACTGGTGGAGAAAGGCGGCGTCTCCTGTCCAAGTTGTTGTTTTTTGGGGTTTGTGTGCTGGGAGGATGACATTCACCCAGTGGGCCGTAAAGGACATGTACTGGCCTGACCGTAGTTACAGTTCCAGACGTCCGCGCTCGCGTTGTCACCTTGGACAAACCGATAAGCTCAAGGACTGACCACTTCTGTTCTACAATTATGTATGAAGTGACTGGTACTTGCCTTTTTGGAAAAGAAATTACGGCTTGGAACTCTCCATCTCGGCTCGCCACAAGCCCATTAGTTTCTGAATGGTGCAGAGTCCACCTTTTGGCAAGGGAGGGACTGCAGTTCCATTCAACTTGGACAGGAGCACGGTCAGTGCTGAACCTTAGGCTGGTTGGAAGCATACTGTTGTGTCTTTACAATAGCCTCTCGGAACGACGGCAGGCGCCAAGAGTATCGAGGAGCAGGAGCATCTGGACAGGGAGAGGATGTTCAAAGAGAAAAAACGCTGCCTTCTGCAGAGTGGTGGAGCCTTGACTGGCTGAAATGGCATGGTGCTCACTGGCGCTGCTGCTGCCTGCAGCGGCAGACTGGACCACCACATCTGAGCACGTTTCTCCCAAGGCCACCGGATGGTGGACGCTGCATGTGTTGACGCGAGGGCCCGTTGTGCAACGTTAGCTCCTGGCCACGCTCACTTCTGCCCACAGATTCTACATCATTACCCATATTCCGGCTCCTCCGGTGTCTTAGCAAAGAAAATGCCACACGCGCCCGAGTAGCTGATTTTAACGCCAACGCTCCGCACTGAGTGAAACTGCCGCCGCTGCCGCGCTGATGAGCCCCTGGTGCCGCTCCTTGTCTTGGGGGGGGGGGAAAAAACAAAATACCTACGAGAAGAGGGTTTTTCTACCCCGTTGGGCTTGGCTCCCGACCTCACAATGCTGCTACCCTGCTGGACTCACGGCCACCGCAACCCACTTCTGCTGGCGCCGCTGCCTGACGCGGCAAGCTGAACGCCCTCTTCTCCCTGACGATGATGAAGCCCTTGCTTCACCCGGCTCCCAAGTCGCGGTCGCTAACTCATCAGCTATTTGTGTTTTCATCGTCTACTACTGTCTCTATCCACCGGTCCTTGGTTAAGCCCGAGGTGACCTCTCACCACATGACTCCCCTGCCACTCTCCACATCTATTACTTTGCACGCCTTCTGCAAGAAGCTGGGGATATTGGCCCCATTTTTCGCTGCCACGTGTGCTGCTGCCTCTCATAATGTTCATCCTTCGCATATAGTGGCGTGAGCCCAGACCACAAAGTAGATCCTGGCTGAGGGTCACTGGAAGGGACAGAAGGAGGGCTGAGGACAGGAGAGGGCCGATGACCGGCTCCCGGCCCATGCCAACTAAGTGTTGTGTCTGAGGTTCCCACCGACTCTTGGCTGGGGTGTCAGATGTCTTCTCGGGATGGAAGGAGGATGACTAGTCAACCACTCAGAACCCTTGGGTTGCTGCAACAACAAACGGGCCGCTGATGACAGCGGAGTTGTTGGGCCTCACGAGAGGTGAGTGGACCCCGGCGCGACGGTCCCCTTGCTGTGCTGCGACCTCACTGGGCCCCGTTTCAAGAAATGTTTGTGCCACTGACCACTCGCAGTTGCAGAGCCCTGCCACCTCTCTGTCTGACATACTGTTTGTTCTAAATGTACCAGACACTGTTTGATGAAGCTATATGTATATGATAAATATACACCCCTGTTTTTTGACTCCAAATGACCCAGTAACAGCTTGGTAACCTTGGATATAATTGCGCTCCACAAAAAAAAAAATGGCAGAAAATTTACTTGTATGTGTCGTTTACAAGCACTGTGTGTTTTATAAAAGTGTAAAAGCACAAACAGGCTTAATTAACCTGCTTGTGTATTATGTACAAGAAAAATGTATACTATTTCGGTGTTGAAAAAAGCGACGTGTTATTTTTGTCAGCTACAGCAGCCAAACCAACGCTTAATTAAAACCTGGATGTAAATGCGCAATAGATTGAGCCGCACAAACTAGTGCGTGCTCCAATTGCGTGTTTCTACGCCACACACAAGTGTACCAGTTGTAATTAGCCTTTGCTTGAGAATTTGGCTACCAAAAAAATATCATATAATTTTGCGTGAAAAAGTCGGTTTGTATTTTTGTAGCACGCTGCAAATCATCGCTTAATTAACCCTGGATGTAAATTGCGCATAGAATTGAGCACCACAAAACTGAGTAGCTTTGTATGCGTGTTACGATTGTTGGTTTTTACGCCACACAACAGAGATACAGTTGTAATTACTTTGCTTGTGAATTAGGCTACCCAAATATATATATATATTTGGCAGTTTGAAAAATGACGGTTTATTTTGGTCAGCACACAGCAAAACAACGCTTAAATAACCCTTGGATGTAAATAGCGCCAAGAATTGAGCTCGCACAAACTCAGTTGCGTGTTACTATTGCGTGTTTTCTACGACCACCACAACAAGAGATACAGTTGTAATTAGCCTTTGCTTGTGAATTAGCTACCAAAAAAAATATATAGTATATTTGGCCCGTTTGAAAAAAAGACGGTTTATTTTTGTCCTAGCACCACCAGCAAAAACCACACGCTATATTTAACCCCTGATGTAAAATTGCGCCAATAGATGAGGCCGAACATAAACTAGTAGCTTTGAGCGTGTTACAATTGGGTTTTCTACGCCACACAACAGAGATACAGTTGTAATTAGCCTTTTGCTGTGACTTAGGCTACTCAAAAAAATTATAATATTGGCGTTGAAAAAGACGGATTATTTTTGTCAGCAACCAGCAAAAAAACAACGCATAAATAACCCCTGGATGTAAATTGCGCCAAAGAATTGAGCCGCACAAACTAGTAGCGTGTTACAAATTGCTGTTTTCTACGCCCACCCAGCACCAAGAGATACAGTTGTAATTAGCCTTTCGCTTGTGAATTAGAGCTACCCAAAAAAAATATATATATATTTGGCGTTGAAAAAGACGGTTTATTTTTTGTCTGCACACAGCAAAACAACGCTTATTTAACCCCTGGATTTAACTTGCGCCAAATATTTGAGCCGCACAAACTAGGAGCGTGTTACCATTGCGTGTTTTCTACGCCACACCACACGAGATACAGTTGTAATTAGCCTTTGCTTGTGAATTAGGCTACCAAAAAAATATATATATATTTGGCGGTGAAAAAGACGGTTTATTTTTGTCAGCACACCAGCAAAACAACGCTTAATTAACCCCTGGATGTAAATTGCGCCAAGATTGAGCCGCACAAACTAGTGGTGTTACAATTGCGAGTTTTCCTGACCACACACAACAAGAGATAAAGTTGTATTTAGCATTTTCTTGTGAATTAGTCTACCAAAAAAAAATATATTTATTTGGCGTTGAAAAAGACGGTTTATTTTTGTCAGCACACCAGCAAAACAACGCATAATTAACCCGGGAGTAAATTGCGCACAAAGAATTGTGCCGCAAAAAATAGTTAGTCGTGCGTGTACAATTGCGTTGTTTTCTACGCCACACAACAGAGGATCTCAGTTTGTAATTTGCCTTGGCTTGTGAATTTGGGCTTACCAAAAAAATATTATAAATATCTTGGCCGTTGAAAAGACGGTTTATTTTTGTACGCACACAGCAAAACAACGCTTAATTAACCCGTGGATGTAATTGCGCCAATGAATTGAGCCGCACAAATAGTAGCGTGTTACATTGCGTGGTTTTCTACGCCACACAACAAGAGATACAGTTGTATTAGCTTTTGTTGTGAATTAGGTACCAACAAAATAATTATATATTTGGCCGTTGAAAAAGACGGTTTAGTTTTGTCAGCAACACAGCGCAAACAACAACGCTTATTTAAACCCTGGCTGGATGTAAATTGCGCAAAGGGAATTGAGCCGCCACAAACTAAGTGCGTGTGTGTGACATTGCGTGTTTTCTACGCCACTCTAAAAAGAGATACAGTCGTAATTTCCCTTAGCTTCGTGTAATTAGGTACCAAAAAAAATACTATTATATATTTGGCGTTGAAAAAGTCGGTTTATTTTTGTCTGCACACCAGCAAAACAAACGCTTAATTAACCCGCTGGACTGTAATATTGCGCCAAAGAATTGAGCCGCACCAAACTAGTAGCGAGTAGCGTGTTTACAATTTGCGTCTGTTTGCTACTCCACACAACAAGAGTTACAGTGGTATTTAGCCTTTGCTTGTGGTATTAGGCTACCAAAGAAACTATATATAATATTTGCGCAGTGAAAAGACGGTTTATTTTTGTCACACACCAGCCAAACAACGCTTAATTAACCCACGGATGTAAATTGCGCCAAGAGATTGAGCCACAAAAAACTAGTAGGTTTGTAGCGTGTTAATATGCGTGTTTTCTTACGCACAACACAAACAAGAGATACAGGTTGTAATTAGCCTTTGCTTGTGAAATTAGGTACCAAAATCAATATATATACTTTGGCGTTGAAAAAGCACGGTTTATTTTTCGTCAGCCACACCAGAAAACAACGCTTAAATTAACCATGGAATGTTAAATTGCGGCAAAGATCTTGAGAGCACAAACTAGTAGCGTGTTACAATTGCGTGTTTTTCTACGCACCAACAATAGGTACGTTGTTATTAGCTTTTGCTTGTGAATTAGGCTACCAAAAAAATATATATATATTTAGGCGTTGAAATAAAAGACTGTTTAATTTTTGTACTGCACACAGCAAAAACAACGCTTAATTAACCCCTGGATTGTAAATTGCGCCAAAGAACTGTGCCGCATCTAACTAGTAGCGTGGTCTTTACCAATTGCGTCGTTTCCTCTATCGCCATCACTACAAGAGATTACAGTTGTAATTAGCCTTTGCTTGTGAATTAGGCTACCAAAAAAATCTACTATATATTTGGACCCCGGTTGAAAATAGCGTTTATTTTTGTCCAGCACACCAGCAAAACATCGTTAATTAACCCATGGTCTGTAAATTGCGCCATAAGAAATTTGAGCCGAACACAACTAGTAGCGTGTTACAAGTGCGTGTTTTCTACCGCACACCAACATGAGATACAGTTGTATTAGCCTTTGCTTGTGAATTAGCTACCAAATAAATATATTATACTATTTGGCGTTGAAAAAGACGGTTTCATTTTTGTCAGCACACCAGCAAAACAACGCTTAATTAACCCTGATGTAAATTGCGCCAAAGAATTGAGCGCCGCACAAACTAGTGCGTGTTACAATTGCGTGTTTCTCGCCACCACCAAGAGATTACAGTTGCTAATTAGCCTTTGCTTGTGAATTAGTCTACCAAAAAAAACATATATATAATTGGGCGTTGAAAAAGACGGTTTTTTTTGTCAGCCCACCAGCAACACATCGCTTAATTAACCCTGGATCGTAAATTGCGCAATAGAATTCAGCAGGCCAAATATGAAAGTGGTATTGGTCTTGTAAAAAACTCTGTTTTTCTTTAAATGAATACAACAGGAACTGGCTTAGAATCCCACCTTGGATATTGCAATGTATAGCTGCTGCAGTGGACGAAACTGGATTTCAGATCCAATACCCAAAAATCAGAAATTAGAACATTCAGAGAACAGTCTCTGCGGACTAGCTGAGACCCCCACAGAAATCGCTGTATAAAAATCAGTTCTCAGAAGCGCTATCACCCGCAGCAGCACCTTCCCTTCAGTACAAGGAGAGGAGTTGTGAGCTCCACTGCGGCCGCGCTCCGGTCTTATATAGGCCCCTGGGCTGACGTCACAGATCCGCGGTCTCTGATTGGCTTCATTCTGTGCACATGTCAAGCAGCTATTGCCCTTCTTCCTCCCAGAGTGCTTTGCCCATGTAGCGCCATGTGCTCGCAGCCATTTTATCAATCAAAAGCACACTTCGTTCACCCGAAGACCCCAAAGTTCGACTTCGGTCCGAACCGAAATTTTCCCAAATTCTAAAACGAATTCCCCCTTCGTTGAATCAAATTTGCCCCCCTTAAACCAGACCCTTTTGAACTTGTTATGAATTTCCCCTACAAGTTCCCTGGCAAAGGTTCCACCCCCACTGCTCTTAAGCAAGAATCCCCTTTTTAGGTTTTTTGCGAAACTATTTTTCTTTAGACATAGAGGATGCCCCTGGGTATAAATAGATCTTGGGAGAGATCTCTATATTGACCCCCAATATATTTAAACATATTTTTTATGTGACCCCCCAAAGCCGTCTTTTCTCTAAACTAAATAACCCTAAGGGCTTGTTCACACGACATTTCTGTGATCCATTTTACGGATCTGCAAAACGGATCTAACAATTGTCAGTGTGATTAACATTGTGTTCAATGGCAAAAGCGCATCGCCGTTCCCACTGGAGATTGGTGATGCGCTTTTGAGAGCTCTCCTGCGCTGCACTTTTCGCATCTGCTTTAAGAATTGACATGTCAATTCTTATTGCGGTTTACACAAGTGAAAGCCCATAGGAGATAATGGAGTGCGCTTTTGGCACCTGTCAAAAAGCGCTCCACACTCCGGGTACGTATCAACTGCGCTTTGCATCCTGAAAGTGGATGCGAAAAGCGCAGTGAGCGGCTGCAGGTGGCACTGGCGCGGTGAGCGGCGGCTGGATCGTGGGACGGTGCGGCTGGGTCGCAGGTGAGCGGCGGCTGGAT
This sequence comes from Phyllomedusa bahiana, assembly GCA_025379985.1. Classification (NCBI taxonomy): domain Eukaryota; kingdom Metazoa; phylum Chordata; class Amphibia; order Anura; family Hylidae; genus Phyllomedusa; species Phyllomedusa bahiana. The sequence goes on along the minus strand of JAODAL010001697.1, from coordinate 95,933 downwards.
CGCAGGTGAGCACTGGCTGGATCGCAGGACGGCGCGACCAAAGGTGGACCGGCGGTGAGTGGGGCCCGCATGGGGTCGCGGGGGACGGGGGCAGCAAAGGATCGTGGCGGGAGAGGCGCAGCATGGATCTCGGCGGGACGGGCGCAGCATGGATCTCGGCGGGACGGGCGCAGCATGGATCTCGGCGGGACGGGCGCAGCATCAGGCAGGAGACTTATGAATGGGGCCGGACAGACACTTAAAGAATTTTTACCGGACAAGACACTTATGAAAGGGGCCCGGACCAGACACCCTTAATGAATGGGCAGACAGACACTTATGACTGGGGCCGGACGACGAAGAGAGAGAGAGAGAGAGAGAGAGGGGAAAATAGAGACCGATCTGAAAACGCATCCGGAAAGCGCTTGCGTAAAACGCAAGTGAATAAGCATTCAAAAAAGGATCCAAAAAAGTATCAACATGCTTGCGTTTTGCGGATCCGCTTTCTGGATGCGCTTTTCAGCTGTCAAAAACGGATCCATAAAAAGGATCCAAAACGCCATGTGAACAAGCCCTAATTTTGCTAATTTTCCTGGGTATTGTAGTCAACCCAGTCCTTTTATTATTTTCGTTGTCCGCTGCTGAACCTATTCAAGCTTCACAAAGTCTTTTTTTGTATATTGGTGCCTAAAACTGTATATAATATTCCATGTGTGTTCTGACCAGTGATTTGTATGATGGGAGATTATGAAATGATGTTCTTATCGTGTGTATTTATGCCCGTTTTAACACACACAAATACAATTGGCAACATAAGTATTTTAAAATCACTTTTTACTTGTATCAAACAATCTTGTAAACAATCTTTACAGAGCTATTCGGCTTACCGCACATTAGTGAATTTTCAATATAGGTGAAACACGCTCATCCTCGTTTGGAACGAAATACAAGGTTTGTCCATGCAATCAATTCATTTTCTTGAGGAGATGTGCCCAAGCAATTACTGCACTGCAACCGCTGCTGCAACGTTTCAAAGGCTGAACGCCTTTTTCTTCAGGCCTTTTAATACACCCCATGATCCTATTTGCTTTTACAGTAGCTGTCTGATACTGGCTGCTACAATTAAAGAAAGCCTGTCACATAGGTTATGCCACCCTTGCTGAGGACAGCATAAGCTAGTGTCAGACATGCTGTTTCCAGCGCTGTGTTCCTTATTCTTTAAGGTGCAGGAGTTTCAGAGCATTTAATGCTCAAATCTGGCACTTTGCAGCCTATTCTGCCAGAAAAGAGTCCACTTAATTCATAAGTAGGCGTTAGCTTCGTCCAACCTCCCACAACTAACTTCACCCACTATCTTACCGCATTTATTTCTATAATTTTATGTGATCCTAGACACATGAATGCAATAGACAGATATGTGTATCTATGTACACAGCTCTTTTCAAATTTTAATGCTAAAATAACCAAACAACAATTCAGTGATCGATTCAGTAACTCTATTGGTGACATGTATTGTCTGGCTGTTCCAGCAGCTTTCAGGTTGAAAGGTCACCAGAATACTGGTGCAGCCCCGTACATACATGCTGTTTCCAGCGCTGTGTCCCTTATTCTTTAATATTTTACTTTGAATAGATAGAAATCTGTGAAGAAACAACGAGTTAGCCACAGATAGGCGGGGCTAACACCTGCTCATGAACAAGCTGGACTCTTTTCTGGCAGAACAGACTGTAAACTGACAGATCTTAGCAGTAATTTCTCTGAAACTGCTGCATTTTAGAGAATAAAGGATACAGTGCTGGAAACCGCATGCCTGTCACTGGCTTGTGATGTCCTCTGCGAAGGTGGCATAACCTATGTGACGGGTTCTCTTTTACGTTTACTGTCCACTAATCTACCCAAATCCTTCTCCATGTCACTTTTACCCATAGTTTTTCAGTTTAACTCATCAGTTTAAGTCATCATGGAATGGATTTTTCCTTCCTGTGTGCACAACCTTGCATTTATCCGTGTTTCACCTCATTTGCAACTTATCTGCCCAGGCCTCCAACTTCTCCAGATCTCTTTGAAATAAAACATTACCCTCTATTGTGTCGATTACTTTATAGAGCTTAGTATTATCTGCAAAGCTTGAAATTCTACTATGCCATCCTTCTGTAAGGTCATTAACCCCTTAACGACCGCGCACCGTCTTTTGACGGCGGCCGGTGCGGGTCGTTCGTCTGCAGCGACGTCTTTTGACGTTGCTGCAGACATCGGGGTTTGCGGCGCCCGGCGCCGCAGCTGCGCTGGGATCGGGGCTGAACTACACAGCCCCGATCCCAGAGCATGTCCTGCAGGCATCGGGAAGCGGAGGAAACCTCCGCAACCCGATGCTTTAAAACCTTTGATTGCGGCGGTGCGTTACCGCAGCGCAATCAAAGGGATCCCCTGCTCTGCCCGGGTGATCGGAACGCCCGGTTCACCCGACAGAGCTCAGGGACCGGCCCTGCACAGTCATCTCTGGGACCTAGCGTGCCCCAGAGTTGTCTGTGTAAGAAGCCAGTGTTTAGGACGCACTGTGTGCTGTCCTAATCACTGCCTGTGTCAGACTGACACAGATTAGCATGTATTAGCATATATGAATATGCTAATACATTACTAAGTGTAAAAAAAAATTTAAAAAAATGTTAAAAAAAGTTCTCCCTTCATGGGAGTCAAAAAAAAAGTACAAAAAAACCAAAAAAAAGTGTAAAAAAAAGAATAAAAAAAAATAATAAAAATAAAAATAAATATTTAATAAAAAATAATTGTACATAAAAATACACGCACAAAAAACCTACACATTTTGGTATCCACACGACCGTTATAAAACCCGTAGAATTAATCTAAAAAAGGGATTAAGTGTGAAATGTGAATGTTTTAAAAAAAAAATTAAAAAACAAAAACAAATTTTGTAAAAAAATAAAAAAAAATACTGCAATTTTTATAAGTGTTACTTGAACTATTCCATTATAAAGTACAACTTGTCTCGAATAAAACGAGGCCTCATCCAACTGCGTCATTGAAAAAATAAAAAAGTTACAACTGTTTAAACGCAAGGAGGCCAAAACTAAAAAAATGTTCTGGTCATTAACTACTTTTCAGGCGTTCGGCTTAAGGGGTTAATGGATATATAACCCCTTCAGGACCCGTTTTTTTTTTTGTGACACGTTCGTTTTTCCCTCCTCACCTTCTGAAAGCCATAACTTTTTTATTTTTTCCCCCTACAAAAGACACATGAGGGCTTTTATTTTGCGGGATAAGATGTACTTTCTAATGGGGTTATTCACTATAACTATAGAATATACTGGGAAAACCGCAAAAAAATTCCAAGTGGGACAAATTGTGAAAAAAAACGTATTTTCGCCATGTTTCTGGGTGATTTTCTTTTATGGCGTTCAATCTCGGTTTAAAAAATAATTGTTTATCTGTATTCTACAGGTTGTTACACATCCGGCAATACCAAACATGTAGGGTTTCCGTTATGTTTTGGTACCGTAAAAAAAATTTCCCAACATTTTCTATTTTAGAAATTTGCGCCATGGGCCCATTTTTTGTGCGACCAAAAAACTTTTTTGTACTAACACCTACGGATTTTCATGTGAGGGGCATTTTTTGCGGGCTGAAGTGTACTTTTTATCGCTAGCAGTTTGGAATGCATGTGACTTTTTTGATCATTTTTTATTCCATTTTTTGAGTGATGTAAAATTACCAAAAAAAACGAAATTTTGGCGTTTGGAATTTTTTTTCTTCTCGGTTTTCACTACAGGATAAATGATTTATATTTTTTAAAAAGGGACTTTTTTGGACGGGGGCGAACCAAAAATTGTAATTTTTTTATTTAATGATTTTATTTGAAAAAAGGGGAAGGGGGGGGTGATTTTGAACTTTTAATCTTTTTTTTTTTTTTACTTTAACATTTTATTTAATTTTTTTTTTTACGAAACTTTAGTCCCCCTATGGGCTTACCCTAGGGGGCGATTTGTAATACAACCTAATCATTGCATAGGCAATGCATTAGGGTGTACAAAATGGCGGTTTTTCCCATTTCCTTTTGGGGACGGAAGGGGGGGCAAACCGGCCGGGGTAAGTGACGGGAGCCTTCAAAAGGGCTCCCCACCACAACCCGGGTGATGGGACGGCCAGTATAGCGCCTGAGCCGATCACCGCCCGGGGATCGGTCCGGGGCACGTCGGCGTTAATTCAGACGCCGCGGCATCTTTCCCGGGGTTGCTGATGGGTAAAACAGCGCCAGCGGGGGGACCACCTGGGGGCGCGTTACCCCCCCCCCCCCCGGGGTGTTAGTGGCGATATGCCGCTAACCCCCGGGCAGCTGTGCGGGGGGGTCGCGGCCACCCCCTCCAAACCCCTAGCGGCCCTGGGACAAACTCACGCCCGGGGGTAGTGAAGGGGTTAAAAAAAAAGGGGCTAAATTTATCCATTTGACCACGTTAACGGGGAACCCTGTCCCATATGTATCTTAAAATACCCCCTTTTTATTTTCTATCACTGAGCCATTACTTACCCACTTGCAAACATTTTCCCCCCACCCAAAGCAATCTCATTTTACTTAAAAAACCTTTTTTATGTGGCACGTATCAAGTGCTTTAAAAAAATCCAAAAATTTATACACAAATGACTCCCCCTGACCAGTCTAGAACAAACATCCCATAGAATCTGATGAGTTAGTATGACAGGGCCAATCCCTAAAAAACTCATGCGGAAAAAAAAAGGGGTTTTTACATTTATTTTCATTGAGATACTCCAGGATAGCATCTCTTGAAAACCTTCAAACAATTTACCAACAACAGAAGTTAAACTTCCTGGCCTATAGTTTTTTCACTTTTTGATCCCTTTTTGAATATTTGCGCCACACAGGGCCATTCCTAGGCTAAATTGTACTCAGGGCAGGGTGAAGAAATTTCTCCCCCCCCACCCCCCGAACAAGGGCCCCTGATGCATACGTGCATCACCCTTAAAACCAAAATTTAAAAAAATACAAAAAGCTTTTCACAATTTTCTAGATAAAATTTTTAATAAAAATTATCAGTTTAACAAATAAAACTGCTAACAAAACCAAATCCCAAGGGTAATAGTACCAAAACCTACGAGACCACATATCACTAGCACAAGTGATGACTACGCCACAACGTGACCACGTTCACACCACATAGGACTGAATAATACCATCACACCTACCCATACACCACCCCCAGTACTGAATAATACACAATACCATTACTGAAACAAACCATATGCTAAAACTATAATTTCCAGCATACATGACCCTACAGGGGGGGTAAAGTTCTCACAGGCTCGCGACATCTAATCGTTTCAGTAAAATTTTTACCAGGGACTTTCAAACTTCTCCGAAAAGTTGTTCCGCTCTTTTTTTTTCTCCATCTGTCCCCCCACCGCCATGACCTCTTCTCCCGCCACAATCATACTTTTGAATTTAAAACAAATATTTAGATCCCAAATTTATCACACTTCTCTACCAATTCCTACCCGTACAAACTTCCCATTAAACGCCCCAAAGCTAATAATGACCCCCCTTTTTCCCCCAAAAAAAAAGTGCAGTAGGTACACCCCCAAATAGGTAGGGCAGTCCCAATTAGGGGAGGGGTATAGCGCCCCATTTGGAGGAAACATATGTCCCCCCCCTAGGTTTCATCATCCCCCATTAAGTAACAGGAGTAATAGGCCCCCCCCCTAAGTAAAATAAATCCCTTTATATAGTTTAAAAGGTTGTAGTAGTTTTTTCCCATACCAGCAGTACCCTCTGAGCAAGGGAGTAACCCCCTGTAGACAGGTAGTAGCCCCTTGTAGCCATGTAGTGCACCCTGAGAGGTAAATTTCCCCCTTCCAGGGAATTGCCCCCTTTTAGCCCGAAAGTAGCCCCCGTACCTAAAAATGCCCTCTGCAGCTAAAATAAAAAATAAAAAAATACTCACCTCCCAGTCCGGTGGGGCGGTAGTCCCGGGGCTAGTGGCGGGAAGCGACAAAGACTCTCACACCACATACACGCCCACAGCTCCCGGGATCTTCTGGGGCAGAAGCTTAAGCTTCCGACCCAGGAGATCCAACATCGCAGGGGGTGTGAGGAAAGCCTAGCATCACACCCCCTGCAACGCTGAGGTGTATGTACAGCGCACACTGAGCGCTGTACATACAGGGGGAAGGCAGGAGGGTAACGATCCCTCCTTCCTCTCCCTGTAGAAGCAGCTGCACTAAATGTGTGCAGCTGCTGACTATGACTCTGCAGTTAGAGGCTAATCCCCAGGCGGCCGCGGCGTCCACTCTGGTGAGCGGCGCCACGGGTGATTGCCCACCTTGCCCACCCCTAGGAATGGCCCTGGTGCCACATTAGCTATGTGCCGATCCTTTGGGACATACCCTGTTACTATACAGTACATAAATATTAAAAACAGGGCCTGTCTATCACATTACTTAATTCCCTTAGGACACGGGGGTGTATACCGTCAGGACCTGGTGATTTGTCTATTTTAATCTTCTTAAGGCGGAGCTGCACTTCTTCCTGGGTTAGACAAGAAACATGTAAAAAAGGTGGAGTTTACCTCATTCCTCTGCCCATCAACAAGAATGTCATTTCCCTCAGTAAATACGGTGGACAAAAAAATGTTTAATAGGTTTTCTTTCTCCTCATCATCCTTTACAATACCTCCCTCACTATTTTTCCAAGGGCCTGCATTTTCAGTTTTTATCTTTTTACTATTTATATAGTTAAAAAATACTTTGGGGTTAGTTTTACTCTATTTAGAAATCTGCCTTTCTGTCTCCAGCTTTGCTGTTTTAATCAATATTTTACATGTTTTAGCTTATAGCTTTAGTGTCTCTTCACTGCTCTCCTGTTTAAGTGGCTTAAACACTTTCTTTTTTGTTATTTATTGCCTCATTTACATCTCTGTTGATCCACATTGGGTTTTTTCCTGTTTCTATTTACTTTATTTCCACGTGTTATGTACCTCTCACAGTGGGCGCTTAAGATGTTTTTAGAAATCTCTCATTTATTATTGGTTCTGTTATTTTTTAAGACCTTTTCCCAGTCAAACAGTTAAAGGCCTCTCTAAGCAGATTATAATTTGCTTTCCTGAAATTCATTATTTTTGTGTGTCTATACTCTATTGAAGGATAAGTGGGAATTTATAATATTGTGGTCACCATCTCTCAGCCTAAACCTTTGTTACTCTGTCGGGTCTGTTAGTCAATATTAAGTCCAAAAGGACCTTTCCTTTATTCGGCTCCTGCACCAGTTGGGAAAGGTAACTATCTTTAGTTATTGACACCCCCCCTCATCCGCCAGTCTTGCAAATTTGTTGGGGTGTTCTAGATCAAGACAAGCCTCCCTGACACTTTTCCCTCTACCCTTCTTCTGACTGTCACCCAGCTAGCTGACTCATTTCCATGTACCGCCATGCCGCCATCCTCCCTTGCATCAATCCCAGGGAGTTCTTTCTCAGTAAGCAGCAGACTCTCTTCCAAATTGGCAATGGATCTCAGTGTTGCAACTTGCTCATTTAGATCCAGGATCTGGGCTTCTAATAGTGCAGTGTGCACACATGTCACACAACAGTATTCCCCTCTCAAACGGATTTTCAAGGATTGCATACATTGCTCAGTATGTGCACTGGGCGGCATTGTCAATCATGGAGCACATGGGGATATTACAAATGTCAGAGACACAATATATAGATATGTGATTTAATACTGTATTCCCCATTCTAAACTCCCAAAATCTAAAGTCCCTCAATTTTAAGTTCCACACTTAAAGGGGTTTTGCCAAGAAGTGATTTCCTCACCTAACAGGCTGAACTGTCCTCTTGAGTCCTGAAAAAGGAGTGTTGTGTTTCTGTGTTAAAAAAACAAGTGCCTCGTCCATGATGTCATTGCACCACCTCCCATGCATGCTCCCGAGGCTAATATTCAGTCTCTGTAGTTAAGCAAACATTGTTTGGCTAAACCACAGAGAATAACTGTATTGTGCACAAGCTCTACAGGTTTTATTTTCTCCCCATTTATCTGCTCAGGATGGAAAAATAAGAAACCAAGCGGCACATTCATGAACTACTGCAGGGGGGAGGGAGGAGGGCTGAGCAGGGAGTGTTTACTCAGATAATTACATTACAACCAGCAGATAATCTATACAGCAGACACAAGCTTTGTTCTCTCCCCCTCCCTTCAAAACTTGTTTCATGTGCCCGGGCCCTCAGATAAGAAGTGCAAACAACGCAAGCGGGACCAGATCAGCTCCTAGTCGTAGCTAATGTAAACAGTCAGGAAACTAAGGATATATAAGCAACGTTGCAGCTCTCACAGGCTACACTTTTTTAATCACATAAATTTAGAAGATTGATTAAATACCCATTTTGGAGGATCCCATGTCAACATTAGATCATGGCAAAACCCCTTTAAGACAAAAACACACTCTAGACAGAAACACTTGCAAGTTTACACGCTCACTTTTTCACTTCAGTTTTAAACCTTTTTCCCGCTGTTCTGCAGTACTGATAGCTAAATCATCTGGATAAAAAGTTGCTGTGATCCAATCTGTGTATGCATACATGGATGACAATTCCAGTCTTTTATGTCTTATTATCTTAAAAGCCTTGGACACCTATGAATACCATGTCAACTGATCCGGATCCTATCCGGCTTCTCATAAAGGTTAATTAGATTACTTTAATCCAATCAGCCTCATAAACCCATGTTTATATTGGGTTATTAAAAATGTCACTAGAGATCAGAGCCAGTCGCGTATTAGTAGTACATGATTGCGCAGATGATATGAAACATACCTACTTATATGCCATAAAAGAATCCGAAAACAACTATTGCACCTAGGCACTACTTATTTAAGACACAAAGGAAATACACAATGTAAACGATCTTTAAAATTAATTTGAACATTAGAGGTTGACTGCTTGTTGTTTAGTATAAAACCACATATCCTGGAAATTTCTGGCATGCATAAACCATATAAAAATAGCTTAACCAAAATTAGAAAAATAGTGTAACAGTACACAGCTAGCCATACATGGGGAAACTAATCTAAACTTCCACATACAAATCGCAGTGTTTTCAAAAACCAAAGTTGGTTGTCCATGTAATTAGATAAACAAGTATCAAATAGTTTACATTGCATCCTTACTGTGGTACATTGACATTCAGCGTCTCTCACCCTCGCACCACCTCCTCCTCTAGCACGCTCTCTGTTGGTGGTCTGTCCTGGGCCCACTACTCTTTTCTATCTAGACTCTTGGTCTGGGTCAGCTAATAGCATCACATGGCTTCCAATACCACCTTTTATGCTGACCATACCCCCAACTCTACATCTCTGGCCCCCGATTTTTTACCTCTCCGCTCTCCCGGATACCAGATTGTCTTCCATCCATAACGTGGACAAAACCTAAACGTGGAAAAAACTGAATTCATCATCTTCCTACCGTCCCACTCCATCCCCCCACCTGATCTTTCTATCACAGTCAATGGCTACACTCTCTCACCAGCTCCACAAGTCCGCTGCCTTAGGATAACCTTAGACTCCAATCTATCCTTCAAACCACGCATCTAAACCCTCACCTCCACCTGCCGCCTCCACCTGAAAAATATCTCCCGTATCCGCTCATTCCGTAACTTTGAAAGCACAAAAATGCTTGTCCACGCCCTGGTCATCTCCCGCCTAGACTATTGCACCATCCTTCTCTGTGGCTTCCCATCTAGCACCCTCGCTCCCCTCCAATCTATGCTTAACTCTGCCGCCCGTGTGATTCACCTCAATCCTCGCTACTCCTCTGCCTCTCCCCTTTGCCAATCCCTCCACTGACTTCCCATTGCCCAGCGAATCCAGTTCAAGTTATTAACCATGACCTATAAGCTCTCCATAACCTCTGCCCTCCATACATCTCTGCCTTAATCTCCAAAAACCTCCCTTCACGCAATCTCTGCTCCTCACAGGACCTTTTTCTATGATCTCCTCTTATCAGCTTCTCCCATAACCGCCTCCAAGACTTCTCCCGTGTTTCCCCACACTCTGGAACTCACTGCCCCAACACATCAGACTTTCCCCCACTCTCACTTGCCTCAAAAGCAACCTGAAAACCCGTCTCTTCAGGATCGCCTATAACCAAAAACAAAACCACAAAAATGGGACATAATTTACCAAAAAACTACAAAGCTACACTTACAGCTCAATGCTGATGATACCAGCAGCGGGCCTTCTATGGCCCTTATCTGCATGGGAAAAGATGGCAGGTGCCGTTAATTAATGAGCAAATGCTCTAGGTACCAATTCACACCACATGCAAAAAAAACACATTATAACACAGGGGAAGACTGCTAAAAAATGCAACAATACCTATGAGAAATTGCATATGGATAAAGCGATACAGAGGGTAACACCATCGTACAGATACAACCATCCCTGGGTATCAGCTTATATCACCCACAAACAAAACAAAAAAAAAAGTTTGTGGGCAAGCCGCCCAGCACTTAGAAGGTGCACTGCACAAAATACTTGTACCCTAAGCTCCCCAGTATTTTTTGGGCAAAAAGATAACATGCTGGAAAAATATCAAATTATGGAGGTATTAGTTGATACAGTAGCTACAGTAACGCAAGCTCGCAACCCAACGGCAAGGCTCCTCATGTCTTGCAAAGTCCCTACGCTATAAACAAAAACAAAACCACAAAAATGGGACATAATTTACCAAAATTCTACAAAGCTACACTTACAGCTCAAGGGCTGATAGATACCAGCAGCAGGCTTCAAATGGCCCTTATGCTGCATGGAAAAGATGGCAGGTGCCCGTTAATTAATGAGCAAATGCTCTAGGTACCAATTCACACCACATGCAAAAAAACCACATTATAACACATGGAAGACTGCTAAAAATGCAACAATACCTGATGAAATTGCATAGGGATTAAAGCGATACAGAGGTAACGCCATCTGTACAGAAAACTCCAAAATGCTGGTTATCACTTATACACCCACAAACAAAAAAAAAAAAAAAGTTTGTGGCAAGCCGCCCAGCACTTAGAAGGTGCACTGCACAAAATACTTGTACCCTAAGCTCCCCAGTTTTTTGGGGCAAAAAGATAACATGCTGGGAAAAATATCAAATTATGGGGTATTAGTTGATACAGTAGCTACAGTAACGCAAGCTCGCAAGCCAACGGCAAGGCTCCTCAATGTCTTGCGATCCCAATGCTATCAACAAAAACAAAACCAAAAAAAATGGGACATAATTTAACCAAAAAACTACAAAGCTACAACAAACAGCTCAATGGCTGAAGATACCCAGCAGAAAGGCTTCTAGGCCCTTATGCGCATGGGAAAAGATGCAGGTGCCGTTAATTAATGACCCAAAACCCTCTAGGGTACCAATTCCACCCCAGCATTGCAAAAAAACCACTTTAAATAACACAGGGAAGACTGCTAAAAATGCAAACAATACCTGATGAGAATTGCATATGGAAAAGCCGATACAGAGGGAAAACGCCATCTGTACAGATACCCATGCTGGTAATCAGCTTATATTCACCCACAAACAAAAAAAAAAAAAAAGTTTGTGGCAAAGCCCGCCCAGCACTTAGAAGGTGCACTGCACAAAATACTTGTACCCTAAGCTCCCCAGTATTTTTGGGCAAAAAGATAACATTCTGGGAAAAATATCAAATAATGAGGAAATTAGTTGATACATAAGCTACAGTAACGCAAGCTCGCAAGCCAATGGCAAGGCTCCTCAATGTCTTGCGAGTCCCTACGCTATCAACAAAAACAAAACCACAAAAATGGGACATAAATTTACCAAAAAACAACAAAGCAAACATTTAAACAGCTAAAATGGCTGATAAAATACCAGCAGCAGGCTTTCTATGGCCCTTATGCTGCATGGAAAAGAATGGCAGGTTGCCGTTAATTAATGAGCAAATGCTCTGGGTACCAATTCACACCACATGCAAAAAAACACATTATAACACAGGAAGACTGCTAAAAATGCAACAATACCTGATGAGAATTCATATGGATAAAGCGATACAGAGGGTAACGCCATCTGTACAGATCCCACCATCCCTGGGTATCAGCTTATAATCACCCACAAACAAAAAAAAAAAAAAGTTTGTGGGCAAGCCGCCCAGCACTTAGAAGGTGCACTGCACAAATACATGTACCCTAAGCTCCCCATATTTTTGGGCAAAAAGATAACATGCTGGGAAAAAATCAAATAAGAGTATTAGTTGATACAGAAAGCTACAGTAACGCAACCCTCGCAAGCCAACGGCAAGGCTCCTCAAGTCTTGCGAGTCCCTACGCTATAAACAAAAACAAAACCACAAAAAATATAAGCGATACCCAGCAGGGTGTATCTGTACAATGGCGTTACCCTCTGAAATCGCTTTTCCATAATCCCAATTCTCATCGGTATTGTTGCATTTTAGCATCCTTCCCATGGTTATAATGTGGTTTTTTGCATGCGGGTGTGAATTGTACCTAGAAAATTTGCTCATTAATTAACGGCACCGCCCTCTTTTTCCCTGCAGCATAAGGCCATAGAAGCCTGGCTGGATCTTAAGCCCTTGAGCTGTAAGTGAGCTTTTTTTTTTGGTAAATTATTCCCATTTTTTGTTTTTTTTTGTTGATAGCGTAGGACCGCAAGACATGAGACCTTTCCGTTGGCTTTTCGACTTCTACTGTAGCTACTGTACAAAAATACCTCAAAATTTTTATTTTTCCCACATGTTATCTTTTTTCCCCAAAAAAACTGGGACTAGGGGACAAATTTTGTGGGAGTGCACCTTCTAATGCGGGGGCTTTCCCCCAAAAATTTTTTTTTTTTTTTTTTTGTGGGTGATAAAGCTGAACCCAGCAGGTTATCGTACAATGCTTTTTCCCCTGTATCGCTTTACCATATGCAATTCCATCATTTTGTTGCATTTTTAGCATCTTCCCATTTTGTTTTTAAATGGGTTTTTTGCATCTGGTGTGAATTGGTACCTAGACATTGCCATTTAATTAACCCCTGCCACTTTTCCCATGCAGCATAAGGGCCAAAGAAGCCTGCTGCTGGTATCTATCGCCATTGAGCTGAAAATTTTAGCCCCTTGTAGTTTTTTTCGCCTATAACCAACAATAACCCCATTGCCACTACTCCACCCCACAAACAAGTCTGCCCCATACCTTCTGTCTCTTACCACCTTCCTTGTAGAGTGTAAGCCCTCACGGGCAGGGACCTAATTTGTCACCTTTGTACTTGTTTGACCTATGTTATGTATACAACCCGAATGTACACCGCTCTTGAAACAAGGGCGCTCAAAAATAAATAATAATAAAGTGCTTATTTCCCTACCTACTCTATGGAGTCTTTGACAGGTTTGTTAAATTAATCTAAAAATTAAATAAAAAGCAGCTGGTGCCCAATAAACTGAAAAAAGATACTTTCTTCTCACCTCGGTTCCAGCCTTCTCCTCGTCTTTTGTTTACTTCCTGTCATCTTCTGAATGGGATGTCACTGCTGTAGCTCCTACTTGGTTGTAGCAGTCACGTGTTTTTCGGAGCTGCTCACTTCCAAACGGTGATGTAAGGGAGTGGCACTTGATTGCAGTAGCCCATCAGCAGTTGCAGTTGTGACGTCCCATTCAGAAGCAGACAGGAAGTAAAGTCGAAGGTGAAAAGAGCCAGCGCTGGAATGGAGGTGAGGAGATAGGTGAGTAAAGGTTTTTTATTTTATTTTATTGGGCATCAGTAGCTTATTATTTACATTTTTAGATGAACTGGACAACCTCTTTTTCATAGATAGATGGATCATTCAAAATAATTTCTATTAATAATATAGTCATGAAAAACCTCCAAAGATACAGTCATTATACATATGCGTAAAACTCCAACATGTCGACTTGGATTAGCATTATAAAATTTTGAATTGTCAGATACTACTCAAGCGGGTCTTTATGCTCTCTGAAGCGCTGATTTCTTATATGCAGATCAGATATTTGATAAATCAGTAGATCCATAAGGGACTCCATCCACTTAAGTGCCGACCCATAGTATCGGGTATTAATAGTTTGACGCAGAACGCAAGTCTATATATAGATAACATCTTGTCTCCCTTAGTCTCTACTTTACCATCGTATATTAGAGAACACCATGTTTTAAATTGTCTAAATTAGATGGCTTGAATGTAGACCCTGACACCTGGCTGTGCAGCATTGATGTGGAGGCACTTTATAGCTCGATCCCCCACCATGCCGGTTTGGAGGCTGTGAGGTCATTCTTGGACATGAGGAGCACTTTTCTCCATGATCATGGAGTATTTGTGATAAAACTACTAGAGTTTGTATTAACTCACAATTTTTTTCTCTTTAATGGCCGCTTCTACCACCAGCTCAGGGGGACAGCTATGGGGAGCCCTTGTGCTCCCTCATACGCGAATCTCCTCCTGGGATGGTGGGAACGGACTATAGTATTCTCCGAACATCTAGGCGAATTCCAAGACTATATTCTCTTTTGGGGGAGGTATTTGGATGATGTTCTAGTTCTTTGGACAGGCTCAATTACTCTTTTTCAAAATTTTGTAGGGCAACTAAATGTTAATCCAATTGGCTTGAGGTTCACCTCAGTGATATATGAGACAGAATTAGTCTTTTTGGATATCAAGATCTTTAAGGGATCCAATGGGGCCCTGGAGACATCTCTGTACCGTAAACCGACGTCGGGGAATAGCCTGTTACAATGGAATAGTCATCATCCCCTCCCACTACGCCGGAGAATACCAAAAGGACAATATATTCGGCTTCGCAGAAATTGTTCATTTTTGTCCTCCTTTAAGAAAGAAGCTGGCCATTTGAGAACCAGATTTATTGAACGAGGTTTTATCCTCAACATATTCTAACAGAAGCATATCGTTTTGCCCGTTCGCTGATCACCCTTCCTTATTGTCCAAAAAAAACAATCCAGAAACCTCTAAGGAAAAGCCCAAAAAAGGGGGAAATTTTGGGTTTGGTGGGGCAAAGGGGGTTTAGGGATGTAAAATTTTTCCAATTTTTTCCCCAAATTTCCCCCCTAAACACGGGGACCCCCCCTTTTTTTAAAAAGATTTTTTGGGAAATCTGTCCCCCCAGTATCCACTTACAAAAGGGGGAAAGAATATTGGAGATCCCCCTCCCCCATAGCCACTAAAATCCCCCACATAAAAACCCAATTTGAAATTTGGGGCCTTTTTTTTTTTTAAAAAGACCACTGGATTTTAATGGGAGGGGGAAATTTTTTTTGAAAGATTTTTTGGCCAATAAAAAACCTTTCCCCCCCGGGGGGGTTTTTACAAAATCTCGACCCGGAAAAAAATTAAAATTTTTTTCCAAAACAAAATGCCAATTGAAAACCCAAGGGGAAAATTAAAAAATAAAACTCCCTTCCCCCCTCCCCCCCTTTTAAAATTATTTTTTGGGAAGCCCAAAATTTCCCGGAGGTGAGACGCCCCAAAAATCCTTGAGCATTTTGGGGAAATTTTTTAAAAAACCAAACCGAGACACCCCATTGGGCGAACTTTTAATGAATCAAAGGAAACATCGCGAGAATCCTTTTACCCTTTTTCCCCTTTTGGGGTTAAACCCGGGAAAATCGGGGGCCCCTTTTTTAAAAGGGCCCCCACTCCCAAAAAACATTGAAGGGTTAAACCTTTAACCCAAATTTTGGGAACCTTTTTTGGGAAAGAAAAATTTTTTTCGGGCAAATTGGTGAAAATTAAAAATTTGTATTAAGTAATTATATTTTTTAAAATTATAGAATATTAATATTTTAATTATATATTTTATAATATATATATATACACCCCCCGGGCCCCCTTTTTTTGGGTACACCATGCAAGTAAACGGGGGGGACCCCCCTTTTCCCCCTTTCCCAGAACTGCCTCATTTTTTCGTGGCAAAAGGTTTCCCAACAAGGTTTTTTTGCAAACATCCCCCAATTGGAAACCAAAGGGGCCCAAAGGGGGCCAAAAAAATTTTCCCCCCCACACCAAGGGACCCCCAACCCCCCACCACCCCGGGGAAAACCTTTTTGGATAAAAAGGGAAAAGGAAATTGGTTTCCCTTTGCTTTATGTTTTTTGGCCAAAATTTTTTGACCCCTAACCCAACCGAATGCCCGCAGCAGAAATCAAAGAAAAACCATAACCGGGCAAACTTTTTTTTTCCCAAATTTTTCTAACGGGCCCCCAAATTTTCGATAAAAAGTTTTGGGAAAAATTGGGAAAGCCCCCATTTTTTTACCCTGTTTTTAAAAGCGGGAAAGGGGAGGGGCCCCCGGGTTGGGGGGGCCCCTTCCTGCTGCTGTACCCCATCGGCCCCCCCCAAATTTTTCGCCTTACTGTGGGTTCAGGGGATCTCCCCCCCTCCCTTTTAACCTTGGTTTTTTTTTAACCCGGTTGGCTTTTTTGAGTCCCTTTTTTTCCCCCTTTCTATCACCCCGAACCATTTTGGGCCCATTCCCCCCTTTGACCCCCCCGGGCCCATAAAAAAGGCTTTTTTTTTTCCCCCCACGGGATTTTGCCCCCCCACGGGTTTGTTTTTTTTTTTTTTTCGGCCTTTTTCCCGAAAAACCCTAGAAAAAATTTTTTGTGCGTAAAAATTTTCCCCAAAAAGTTTCCAGTTTTTCCCTGAAAAAACCCCAACCCAAACCCCTTTTCGGGGAAACCAAAAACCCCATGCCCAATTTTTTCAAAGGCCCCAAATCAAAATCCCCCTTTTTTTTTCCCCCCATACTAAAAATGCCCCCTTTTTTTAAACGGGCGGGGAATTTGCCTTGACCATTTTAAAAATGCCAAAAAATTGGGCCCCCCCCTGATTTTCCGCCATTTTAAAAAGGGTTTTTGGATAAAAAAATTTTAAGTTTTTTTAAGGGCCCATTTTTGGAAACAGGTGAAAACCTAATAAAGTTCCCCCCCGTGAGTGTAATTATTTTAACCCCAATCAAAAATTTTTCCCCAATAACTCGGGAAAAAAAATTTAGGAAAAACCATTTTAAACACATTTTTTTTTTTTTAAAATCACATCCCCAAACTTTACCTAAACAGCCACCTTTCCCAAATGTCTTTTTAAATTTCCCAAACCCCAAAGCCCCCCACCCCCTTTTCCTACCCCAATGTGCTTCTGTTTTTAATTTTATCACCTGAACCAAATTTTTTAATAAAGGAAAGTATAAAAAAACATGCTGTGGGCTTCATAATCCCTTTGCAAAGAACAAGGGGATGGGGAAAACCAAATGTAGGAGAGGCCAAAAAAATTTGAAAAAAAAATCATGGGGTTTTTTCCCCCAAATATTATTTTTTGAACTCTCCCTGACTTTAAAAATTTCTTATTGTTTTAAAGAAATATGAAACCCGTTTTCTTTGATTATTGAGGTTTGACAGCAACTCTTCTTTTTTATTTTTTGAAGATTTCTTATTTACTGCAAATAAATAAAAAATGTTTTTGCTTTGAATTCGGAGACATGTTGTCAGTAGTTTATATATAAAATAACAATGTACATTTTCCTCAAAAATACATACCATTGAAGAGAAAAATCAGAGAAACTGAAAATTTTGCAGTAGTCTCTTAACATTTTCCAGAGCTGTATAGTTGGATAGATAGATAGATAGATAGATAGATAGATAGATGTATTGTGCAGATAAACAAATCAACCATGTACTTTAGATGTAAATATGACCTCGATATACTGTACATTTAAATTATTATTCTTATTATTTATTTTAAAGCGCCATTGATTCCAGGGCGCTGTACATTCGAGGGGGTTACATACATTACATAAGTCAAACGAGTACAGTGATAAGGGATAATGACAATTGGCACGACAGAGGGAGAGAGGACCCTACCCGTGAGGGCTTACAATCTACAAGGAGGGGGAAAGAGACAGGAGGTGAGGGGGAGACATGTCTGTGGAGGAAGTAGTGACATGTTTTGTGAAGGTTATAGGCAAGCCTGAAGAAATGGTTTTTCAGGTTGCTTTTGATGCTGTTGAAAGTGGAGGAGAGTCTGTTGTGTTGTGGCAGTGAGTTCCAGAGTGTGGGTGAAGCACGGGAGAAGTCTTGGAGACGGTTGTGTGAGGAGCTGATAAGGGGAGAGCAGAGGAGAAGGCCCTGTGAGGAGCGGAGAGTGCGTGAGGGGAGATATTTGGAAATTAGGGCAGAGATGTATGGAGGGGAGAGGTCATGGAGAGCCTTGTAGGTCATGGTTAGTAGCTTGAAATGAATTCGCTGAGCAATGGGAAGCCAGTGAAGGGATTGGCAGAGGGAGAGGCAGAGGAGTAGTGAGGAGAGAGGTGGATAAGACGGGCAGCAGAGTTAAGGATGGATTGGAGGGGAGCGAGGGTGCTAGCTGCGAGGCCACTGAGAAGGATGTTGCAGTAGTCTAGGCAGGAGATGAAAAGGGCATGGACCAGCATTTTTGTAGTGTCAGAGTTGAGGAATGAGCGGATGCGAGAGATTTTTTCAGGTGGAGGTGCAGGCAAGAGGTGAGGGTTTGGATGTGTGGTTTGAAAGATAGAGCAGAGTCTAGGATTACCCCAAGGCAGCGGACTTGCGGGACCGGTGAGAGTGTAGAGCCGTTGACTGTAATAGAGAGATACCAATGATGAGCTATGACATTAAAACATAGTCAGAGGTCTGGTAGAGACCATGCCTAGGTGGGATAGAACTGTTTTGAAGCCACAAGGGAGATTTACACAGTGATGGGCATATGTTCTGGCTAATCAGCGTATGTACATAATGCTATATTTAGTACCAATTTACCGTGCACATTAATAGTAGCATTATACTGTAGACATTAATATTACCGCTATAGTATATGTGCGAAGAATTTACCATCATTTTACAAAAACATAAATGCTCTGCCCATATTATGCACCCCAACACATTGTACTTTTTTCCTGCAGGACGGGCTGGAAAGTTGTCTTTACAGAAAACCTTTGGAAACTAGTATGGGCCACATTTTCACTTTCTCATCCCAGGTAAGCAGAAAAAAGGGTTAAAACCTTTTGGGGGGACTTTAAATAAATCTCGCCACGTGGGGCGCACCTTCTCCCCCGGTTTTTCCCCGCCGAAATCGGGGCCCTGATTTTTTTTAAAAGCCCCTGGGGCGCGCTATCCCCTTTCCCAATGAAAATTCCGCCGCGCCTCGAAAAGTTTTTTTGAGGCCGTGCGGGACTTAGGCCAGGGGCGGTGTGCCCCATTTTCCCGCCCCCCCCCGGGGGTGGGTTGGGGCTCTTACTTTGGGGGAAAAGCCCTTGCCGTGCCCTGCCATGTGTGGGGCGCAGGGCGGGGACTGAGGCGCAGTGCGGGGCTCCCCCTAAGATTCGCCGTCCGGGAGGGAACCTTACATGGGGGGGAAAAGTTCCCTGGCCTCGCCAGGGGTGGGGGGACAGTGCGGGAAATTTTGGGGCAGAAGGGCCGTGCCGAAAATCTGTTCCAAAGCGAACGGGCGGAAAACGCGAGAAATCTTTCACTTTTTGGTGCGGAGTAAAATCAAAAAATCGCCTTTTAAAGGGGGAAATCATTCTCAAAAAGAGCTAAAACAAAAAAAAAAAATACTAAAAAAAAAATCATTTTCCCAAATATCCCTTTCAAGAATTGGGTATTGGAAAATTGCCGGGAAATACGTTTTTCAAATTCTGAAAGTATTCTCATTGTCACAGAAACCGGGCCAATCGAATAGGAGGACGTGAACCTTTAAAACCTATGGAGAAAAAATTTTCCCAAACAGAATAAAAGGCGGGACATTCAAAATACAGAAAAATCAAAAAAGACTGTTGGCTGCTAGCGGGGCTTGGCTATCTGACCTTTTCAAAATTGAGGACGGGGACCCATTATAGCCTATGGGAATTTAAAACCCAATCAAAATCAAAGGGGACTTTTCAAAAACAGTAAAAATGCAGAAAAAGACTGATTGGTTGAACTACGGGGGTTGGGCTACCCCACCCAATCAGAGCGGAGCTATTTTCCCCTTTGTAGTCTACGGAAAGAACCGCATCAAACCGGCCTCAGCGCCGTGCGGGATGGGGTATGATTAAAAAAAACATTTTTTTTGTTGTAAAAATTTTTTGAAAAAGAGCTCAAACATTCTTAAACAAAATAATTCTACCCAACACGGTTTGTCGCCGAGACCGGCGCACATAGGAATTGCAATGAAAAATTGCCGGGAAATAAAATTAAATCGGACGCTTTCGATTGGTCGGCATAAAACCAGCCCAAACAAATAACGACAAAGACCCTATTCCTAGGAAATTTTTACCAATCAAAACAAAGGGGGAAAATTTAAAAGGACTAAAAATACATAAAAAGGGGGGGTTTTTTTGAACTTTCGGGGGCTTGGTATCTCGCCAAACAGAAAGCGAGCTACTTCCCCATTTTATCTGCGATTTTTGAAATGCGGGGGGCTTGGCTATCTCGCCAATCAAAAGCGACTACTTCTCCCCTTTTTGGGCTATGGAGAGATCGGCGCCGTGCGGTGGAGTTGACTAAAAAAAAAAATTTTTTTTAATGTAAATCTTATCAGATAAAGCGCAAGCCTTTTTCCCAAAAAAAAAATCAGTTTAAATCCCTAACAACGCGTTTTGGGCCAGACCCGCTAATAAGGAAAGGCAAAGAGAGAATTGCCGGGGAAAACAGTAAAATTTAAATTGTTTTTAAGCTATTTATTGGGCGGGATAAAAACCCCCCAAACAGAATAGGGCGACAGTGGCCCTTTTTAAGTATGGAGGGAAAATTTACCAAACAAATAGCGACAGGGGCCATTTTAACCTTGGAGAAAAATTGACCAATCAATTTAAAGGCGGGACAACAAAATACAGTCATGGCAAAAGTTTTGAGAATGACACAAATATTATTAATTTTCACATGATTGTTGCCCCTGGTTTTTATGTGTGTTTGTCAGATGGTTTTATCACATACGATAAATACAATGCGCTATCATATTTGATTAACAAAAGCTTTTATTGACAGGTTTAGAATGTGTTATGCAGATAGTCAATATTTGCAGTGTGACAGTATTATTCAAGGACCTTTGCAATTCTCCCTGGCTGCTCTCAATCAAATTTGGACCAAATCCTGATGATAGCAGTCCATTCTTGCCAATCAATGCTTGCATTTTGTCACAATTTTGTTGGTTTTTGTTTTTTCACCAGTCTCTTGATGATTGTCTCAAGTTCTCAATGTGATTAAGATCTGGGGAAGTTTCCAGGACATGACCCCAAAATCTTTTGTTTTGTTCCCAGATGCCATTTAGTTATCACTTTGCTTTATGGCAAGGTGCTCCATCATGCTGGAAAAGGCATTGTTGATCACCCAAAGCTTTTGGACGGTTGGGAGAAGTTGCCATTTGGAGGGACAGTCTGGGTACCATATCTTTATTCCATGGATGTGTTTTTAGGCAAGACTGTTTGGAGAGTCGATTCCCTTGGCTGAGACAGCAACCCTCCACACATGATGGTTCATGGATGCATTTACAGTCTGGCATGAGACAGACTGGTTGGTATCGCTCACCTTGTTTTCTGTCACGAACAAGCTGTTTTAAGATGTTCCAAATCATTAGAATAGGGGATTCAATCAAGAAAATGACCTTTACCCCAGTCCTCAGCAGTCCACTCCCTGTACCTTTGGCAGAATATCAGTCTGTCCTGATGTTTTTTCTGGAGGAGAAGTGGATTCTTTGCTGACCCCCCTCCTTGACACCAGGCCTTTGCTACATGAGTCTCCCGTCCCCAATGTGCGAGAAGATGCATTCACACATGCCTGCTGCATTCATGAGCAAGCTACTGCACCGCTGGTAGCCCGATTCCGATGCGGGGAAACAATTTTAAGAGACGGTCCTGCCGCCTTGTGGGTCTTTTCTTGGGCGCCCTGGAGACCTTTTGGCAAGAATGGAACTCTCTCCTTGAATTCCTTGTTGATGCGATTGTGATTGTGGGTCTGAGGTGCTATCTTTCTAGCTTTGCGTTTCTCTTACCCTGTTTAGGCACGTTAGTTTTGTGCAGTGCATATGATGACTAGCTGACACGTGTTTCTTTAGAGATTAACACCATGGTTTAAACAGAAGAGAAACAATGATGCCAAGCACCAGCCTCCTTTCTTTTAATGTGTCCAGTGGTGTGTTTCTTTACTTAATTATGAAGTATTTGATCTCCAGCCCTGTCCGCAATCAACACCCACACTGTTGTTAATGGAGCAATCACTGGAAACGATGTTAGATGGTTCCTTTTAAAAGGCAGGCCTGAATGAAGTTGAAATGTGTTTTCGGTGTGGTGGAAAAAGTTATTTTCTAGGCAACTATGGACATTTCGCAATTAATTGCTGTTAAGCTGATCACTCTTCTATAACTTTATGGGGTAATGCAAATTGCCATTATAAAACCTGATGCAGTAGTCTTGTAAAAAATTAACATTTTGTATCTTTCTCAAAAACTTTTTGGCCATGACGTCAGTAAAAAGGCAGAGAAAAAGAGCTTGATTGGTTGAAGCGCCGGGGGCTCGTCCAGCTGTTGCCAATCAGGAGCGCGAGCTTCTTTCTCATACGAGTTCTATGGGAAAAGACAATGCAGAGCGTGCTTGTGTGTGATTGGTAAGTTAAAGAGCGCAGGTTATTTGGACCCAATGGGTGGAGATCGCGTGGTGACGCACCTATGGGGTTTTCTAATGCATATCTGAATTATAAACTGTTCATAGGCCGAGAATCAAAATGATAATTCTGCGGAAGTTGTACCGATGTGTATAGAAACATGAAGACATGGGGGGCGTTGGCTAGCGTTGGGGGGGGGCTGTGGATAGCGATGTAAGGTGAAGGACGCACGAGAGAGCGAGCTCCGTCCTAGAAGGGCCTATATTCAGCCATTACAGCGATCACCATGGGACGCAACGGGGGCAAAAGGCTGCCTAGACCCCAAGACACCAGCGTGGAGGGCATAGCCATCTCCAAATAATATCTTCTCCCCGCTATAGGAGCTAACGGAGTGATCCCCGCCTTCCAGCGCTTCACGACACTGAGGCGCCTTCTTGCCGCCGGCTCGCGCCCGAGTGGACTGCCGGCGCCTGAAGTTCCTGCGGACGTTACGGAGACGGTGAAACTCCGCAGTGGTCCGCGATCCTCACCTGGACTACAGGACTTTCCTGCGATTCCCGCCCGGGCCGGGGAAAGAGGTCGTTCTAGCACCAGAGTGACACGAATGAGCGCCGGAGGATGTCGGTGGCGGGGGAGGACCCGGCTACTTGCCGACGACTTGTGATTGGGCACTGTACGTGCCGGGAGGAAGAGTATGCTCCAGCTTCAAGAGAGTATCAACAGTGCGGCTCCCGATCCTGTCCTGGGACTCGGGGCCTCCAGCTCCACGACCAGCACCGGGGTGGATGAGGGGGGGATCAGCAAAAAAATGCAGACACTACACAGCAAGCCAAATCAACGGATCTGGCTGCTCCCCGGCACACCATTGTAGCAAACATCGGCGCAACCTCCATTCTCACCTGCAGGGGGGCAATGCATGCCGGGACACTCTCCTCCCCGGGGCAAAAATTGGCGACCGCTGAACCCCCAGCTAACACCGCGGCAGGGTACGCCACCAAAATGCTGCTGGGACTGGCAGGCCTCCATCCTGGGCCACGATGTACCGGCCATAGTAGACCACAGCGGGCGCAACTCCTAGTCCCCGGCACCCGTTCAGGTCAAGATCTGAGGGCACATTTCACCCGACCTAGGCACTAATTGCTGCGGATCACAACATGTAATGCCCCTTCTCGCCTCAGCGGGGTTGGGGCTGTGCCTTCCTGTGGCCTCCTGCCAGGACACATGTCCGGGAGTCTGGTTCTTGCGACTCACACCCTCGCATAGTACCGGACCCTTGGTGGCAAATCGCCCCAAGTTCTCCATCCGTTGGGAATGAGATACCTCATGATCAAACAACTTCCTGGTCCTCAGGGGTTGCAGGAGAAAACCATATCCACGGGTTATGAATGGTGCTGCAGACTATGCCGCTTCAGCCTCTGGCCTGCCTCCTCCGGAAGAAGCTCTCCACACACACTTGAGACGCTCAATCCTGAGATGCGTGCTTGCTTCTCTAATCCCGCCAAAGCGGTTATCCAGCAGATGGCTCAAGAGTTACGGCGCTCTTGGAGGCAGGACCTGCGGCCTGGTGCATGGCCATCGGTACTGCCCTTCAGGAGCGAGTTGCGACAGATGGAAACCTGCCCATAAATTCTACGACCTCTGGGCTGTCTATGCCTTTCAAGCTTCGGTGGCGCCCGGAAAAAACGGATACCGCGTTCATCAGCTGGTGAATCATGTGGACGACTCGAAACCGCAGTAGATAGACAATAACATCTGGATAAGAGGGATGCCAGAAGTGTTTAAAAAGGGCACGAACCTGATTCCTACTCTAACCCTGGGCATTCACTATGTGTTGGGTGACCAGAGGAAACACAAGCATCGAGTTTTGACTGAGCGCTAGGGCTCTCGTCGCAAAAGCCAAGACCCACTAAAAGAGAGGGATAAAATGAATAATAATATGGGGGGAGGGTAAGTAAAAAAAATAATATTAATCATAAAAATCAGGTTTATTTCTTTTATTTTCGTTAGCCATGGATCAATGTATGGGGTGTTTGTTACGAAAATAAAGAATTAAAAATCAGGACTTTTTTTATTTGATTTATTTTTTTTTTACTTTACCCCATATTATTATTCATTATTATTTACACATCGGGACAAAACTCTTAGGCAGTATTATCATTTGATTTCGGACATGTTACAGTTTTTAATTTAGATTGCATTAGAAAACCCACATAGGTGCGTCGCTCGCTCTCACCATTGGTTCCAATAAACGCTACATCTTTTAACTTAGCCAATCACAGATGCTCGCTCTGAATTTCTTTTCCCCATAGAAAACTCTAAATGGATGGAAAGTAGCTCGCGCTCTGATTGGGCATAACGCTGGACGACGCCCCCGCCGCTTCAACCAATCAGCTCTTTTCTGCTCTTTTTATGTTATTTTGTACCTTTGAATATGATTGGGTCAATATTTCTCCATAGGTTATGAATGGGTCCCTGTCGCTCCTATTCTGATTGGTCAATTCTCATCAGTAGGTTTTAGAATATGGGCCACTGTCGCTCCCTCATTCTAGATTGGCGGGTTTATGCGTCCAATCTGAAAGTGCTAAACAATTTGAATTACTGTATTTCCGGCCATTCTCCTCTTTTGCATTTCCTTATGTAGAGCGGTACTCGGCGACAAAACGTGTTGTTAGGGATTTAAACTGATTTTTTCTTTAGATGAAGGTTTCAGCGCTTTATTGGATAATGATTTACACAAATAAAAAAGATTTTCGTTATTCATGACTCAATGCCGCACGGTCGCTGAGAGCTGAGATTTGCATTGCGCCCATCTCTCATTGACTACATGGGACTAGGAAGTAGCTTGCGCTACTGATTGGTGGGAATAGCCAAGCCACCGCCTAGCTCAGCCCATTCTGCTCTTTCTGCATTTTTACTGTATGTTGAACTCTCCCGCCTTTGATTTTGATTGGTCCAAAACCTCTCCATAGGATATAATGGGTCTTTGTCGCCTCCAATTCTGATTGGCTGGCTTCTGTCCGACCAATGAGAAGTGCTTTCAGAATTTGATATTACGTATTTCATGGCCTATTTCCATTATCCTATTTCTTGATTATTGGACGGCCGTCTCCTAGATTTTTGGATAAGTGATTTTTTTATGTATTTTTTACTTTTTGAGGTTTAAGCTCTTTTCTGACTATGTTTTACCGCCTTTTATAAAAGGCGATTTTATTTTTGGAATCATTACTCCAATGCCGCACGGTTGCTGAGAGCCGTAGATTTCTGTTGCGATCTTCTATGCTTCCTCTCATTGTTCCGTTTCTCGATTCACTTCACCTCCGCCGGAGCATTTAGACCAATATAATCAACATACGGTCTGACTGTCGGAGCTGCCGAGCGCTGCAATGAGCCGCACTTTGCCGACTCGCCTGATCGTACAATGCCTCGGAAGTTTCGAAACGCGCCGTTGTGTCCCGCCCCGGAACGCCTAAACCGCGCCCTCACCAGAGCCATTGCCCCAACCTTCTGCGGGGCGCAGATGGAAAGTGGGCGAACGCTGCACCTGAACACGCATCCCCGCGTCCACAGGGGGCGGATTCGGGCCGGGAGGAGCAGGTTACTCCAAATAAATACAGGCGAGAAAGCCAGATCATACATGTCGCCCATAGTGTTTGGCATGAAGGCAGCTAGAAAGAGCAACATGAGAGGTCTGACAGTAATTTAGATTTTTCCAATCCTGCTCTTTGGAGACTCCCTGACCTTCATCTCCTTTCTGTCCCAACTACCAGTTCTGAGTTTCCTGTATCTCGTTACAAGATCTGGCTCTAACTATTGTAAATTATTGCAGGAGAGGTAGTTAATTCTATGCCAAGTATGTCGTTTTAGCCCCACAATCTGTTTTCTTGCATAAATCACTGGGGAGAAGCTGGTGCTATACCATGGTAAGAATAATGTCATAGGGTTTTTGAGACCATGCAGTCAGAATCACCACACAAGAAAGACATCACAAACATAACACAGAGATTTCATGGAGCCCAATCAGAGGTAATTACATTAGAATTAGTGGGCCTAGTGGAGAATCCCAAATTCTTTGAAAATGTACATCAACAGAACAATGTACCATCTAATACACCACCATCTGTATAAAGTCCGAAAATAGCATGGGTGCGATGCCAGTGCACCTGTGCTCTGAGATAAAAGAGATGTGGCAAGTAATGGGTTATATCCACAAAAGACCCATATCTTACTGGAAACCTTGCCAATAATGAAGCAAGGAAAAAAAGAGAAAAATAATACAAAAGCAGAAAAAAAGGAGAAAGAGGGGGTGGTAAGAATATGGATACAATACAGATCAGGGGGAAAGAAGATGAACTAATTCTATGACACATCAGCACCCATCCAGTAAGTCAGAGCTAGCTCACCAGCCAGCCCAGGTAACCTAGAAAAGGTTGTTTGTTTATCAGTTGTCATCAGTTTTATTATAAGAATATACCGTAGTTTATGTAGTTGACAAATGGAGCTATGAATGAAGGCAAGCAATTGACTTACAATGTTGAGCAATAACTTGCCAAGTAGAAGCCAAAAACTACTGCAAAATGCCCTCCTACCTCATTAACTGTAATCAGTCTTGGGATAAGAAAACCGAAGGTCAATTCCAGAGAACCTGTTATTAAGGTTAAAGCAAATGATTTGTAGTTAGGACACTAACACAGAATTCTTAAATCTTTAAATAGTCTAACATCATGTGCTCCTTGAGATCAAGACAAGGGACCGAGTAACACGGATTCACTTTCTGGAGTTCTAAACAGCTATATTATATAGAGATCTTCATGTATTTTTTTGTCTTGGTATAACCAGATTTAGAAGACGCTAAATTATATATTTTCCTCTACTTCACTTGGGACAGAGGTTGCCTTATATCTACTGTCAACTTTCCAAGTTTTAAGTAGAGTTATACAGTGTCGGACTGGGGTGTCTGGGGCCCACAGGTGGAGTTCACACTAAGGGCCCACCAACTGAGTTTTTATGGGCCCACTGGTGGAGTTTATTTTAGGGCACCAATCTAAGATTACTGTAAATGACATGCTATATTTGCCTTCTATACTAATGCTTCTTGCTTTTTGACACACTTCTTTCTATGCTTTATTTGCATTTTCTGGAAAATATATATGGAGTTAAAAAAAAACAACTTCAAGTCTACCATGCTCAGGGGCCCACCGGAGGTTTCCCTTATTTCCCTGTGGGCCAGTCTGAGCCTGGAGTTATACATTTCCTTGTTATATGTTAAATGATGCTACGATCAGTGCAATGACATATGTAATAGCAGAAGCTCCAGCAATAACTGTGAGCTCCTGAATAAGTGATCACAGATTCTTCAACATTGGAGTGTGTCAGAATGTGCTGCCCCTACTGCAGAAAAATCATAAAGCACACTTAAAGAGAACCTGTCACACAGTTTTTTGACCGCTGGCTGAGGGACAGAAACCAGGTAAATGTGAGTGTCAGACATGTGTTTTTGAGTGCTGGGTGTCACTTATTCTGTAAGATGCTGTAGTTTTCATGTAGTTAATGCTCAAATCGCAGTTTTTGAGCCAGAAGAAGAGTCATTCGAAGAGTCCTTCTGAGTGTCAGTGTTTTCAACCCCGCATCTGAGGCTTTGCCCCCCGCCCACCCTCTAACAGACAATCATAATTATTTGAATAGGTAGAAACTGCTGGAATAACTGTCAGTGGGCAGGGCTAGCCTTTGGTGGCGGAGCTATACACCTAATCATGATAAGATTTTAGGGGGTTAAAATGCTCTAAAACTTGCTGCAATCTTAAAGAATAAATGGCGACACAGGCTGGAAACAGTAGTTTGTACTCTAGCTTGTGTGCCCTCAGCAATGGGTGGGGACATCCATATGTGTCAGGTTACCTTTTAAGCTGCTATGCAGACAATCCATTCTTCAAAGGAGTTGTTCATTACAAGCTTTAAGGCCTATCTCTGTGCCTGGCACAGTTGAATTGTGGGGCGTGCTTCTTGTCTGCCTCTTCTCCTCGCTCTTCCCCCATCCACTCAGCACACAGACCAGCTCTCCTCACATAACTTCTAGTCCGCAGGGAGGCGAGGGGGGTTTTGCTGCAGAGTTAACCCTGTGTGTCGCTGCCTTGGTTGTGCTACTGGCCTCCTGGATCAGCTTGTATTGTTAGCTCCACAGAGACATAGAGAGAGGGCTGATCTTTGAGTGTGGAGCTGAGGTCTGTGAAGGCATGGTGTATGCTAAATAGCAGAGTCAGGGGGGAGGCAATTGTTCCTTCAACCCCTGCTCAGCAATTACCAAATTGCACATCTCCAGCAACAAAAACAGACCCTGTAGAACAGCACAGGGCCAGCTGCGTGAAGTGTTTACTATACTAGGATGTGGTCACAGTACCAAAGACACCCCAGTGCATGTAAGCAGTTCACATGACCACCCTGATCTGTATTGTATTAGAATAGTCAGAGCTCCCACAGACACTTGATGATTTATAGTACACACAGGGTCACTGCTGTCACATCGTATTGATCAGCCCTCACCTCGTGCTCTCTTCAATCTGTGTAGAGAGCAGGAGGAAGCAGGCACACACAGGGTTAATCCAGGCAGCAAGACACAGAAGCCAGAGCTCCCCCTCCCTCCACTACAGAAGCATTCTGTGCTGGAGGGGCTCTGTGCTCGAACTGTATTCTAGAGGCTGTAGGAGTCATACAGAACTGACCGCCTGTGAGATAAAGATCGTAACAGGTAGACTCTGCTATAGAGATTTGAGAAACTGATGTACTACTACTAACAGGGCTAACTCAAAATCACTCCACTTGGTCAATTACACCTTGTTCGTTTAAGCCTGCTTGTGTTTTGTTTAGATTATTCTGTAAACACTATTCATTCTGTTGTTTTTTTGTATTTTAATGATTGTTAATAACATTTTGATACCCTTTTTATTACCATCTACTCTCTAATTTTCTGTATGTTATGCCTATGTTGTAGGAGAGGGTATTTATTATGAGAGGGAGCCTTTACTTTAGTGGGTTCAACCAGTTGAGCATCTTTGGACTTACAATTGTGTTTGTTAAAACCCAATCATTGTAGCGAGACAACCCCTTTAAGAACGATGGATTTTTTTCTGTATTGTATTATATTTATATACACTTATACACAAGAACAGATAAACTTTAATATGTTTTTTATAGCCTCAAGCCCTTCTCCTGAGAACCAGGAGACAGTCAGACCATCTAGCAAGGATCCATCCAACTGGACTGTGGAAGATGTTGTCTGGTTTGTGAAGGATGCTGATCCACAAGCATTGGGCCCACATGTTGACCTTTTCAGAAAACATGTAAGTAGGAATTTGTTGTGGTGTATTAAACAGTACTTGTGTGTCTGAAATCAGAGAAAAATATAAGCTGCTTTTTTCCAGAAATAGTGCCAACCTGTTAATAGACTGTGTTTAGTACTGCAGCTCAACTCCAACCAGCTCTGTCCCTTATTGCTGCATGGGCAGCATTCTCATTATGTCAGTCTGTTGTTTTTGGGTGTTTTGCTACAGTATAATTAGGCATGCCAGCAGGGATACAATGTCCAGTTTTGTTGGAGATATACAATTTCATTTTTTTGTGTTGTAGAAACAAACATAATTTTGAGGTAGTTCTGGTTTCTGGAATCCCCACCAGTCACTAATAACTTGGCAATTTCTCTATAGTAAATGACTTTAACGTTCAAAAAAATAAGAAGACTGCCGCTGGCCTTTTTATTCTAACCACCATCAATTCTACAGTGTATCTATCTGAAAATTGTGCATGTTTCCTGAAATAAAGCTTATTTACTTGAGTACTTTGTTCATTCTAAGCTCTGAGGAAAATTTATAGAACCCAAAAAAAACTTGCCCAAAGATTAGCTGCATTGCCATACAGTGAGGTTAATCCTTGTAGTCTCTGCCCAAATTAAGTGGCATGACACTTGAATTTAATGTGAATGGAGTAGGGGAGAACTTGTCACAAGCATGGGATGTGGATTGTGAATGGATTTAATGCAGATGTCATTTTAATTATTCTAATACTGCATCATTTGCCAGATAGTACCATCATACACTGCTAAACGCCATTGGCTAATCTTAGTTTGCTCTTGGGATTCCTAACCCCTGGAAAAAAGAAGCTCTGGGCAAGTACTAAGGGCGACATGTATAATTTTTGGCGCTCAGGCACCATTTTTTGTGCGCATTAGTAGCACAGAATGGGCCTAAATCTATGAATCTGCGGGTCATAGATTTAGCGCTTTCTAGCTACAAAGCGACAATTTCAGCGGGAAAAACCATTTTTTAAAGTGGTTACCGTTCGGCAGAATGCCCCGGATTTGCCATGTAAAGTTTTTAATGTGTAGAATCGTAGGGTTGTAGTGGCATGCGTCCGCATCCCCCCCTGATCTTAGGCGCATTACAAAGTGCTGTGGGCTCCTCATAATGCACCTCATATTGGAGTGCGCCGACATGTCCCAAATCGCAAGTGCCTTTTTTTTGTCTATTTTGACGCCATTTTCTCGATATAAATGAACTGTAACATCCCAAAAAAGGGGGCGTTTTTTATATGGCGGCATGACCATTGTAAAAGCGCCCAATAAGCCCCTTAAATAAAGTAGCGATGGTACGTGTGCCTCCTAAAAGCAAAGCACCTATGAGGCGATTTTATACACTTGTAATGTACGATGTGCCTCCATTATGCAATTTGCCTTGATAGGCGCATTAATACCTAGCACTGAAAATGCTATGCCTGCGTTTTTCAAGGTGCCCCTTTTTTGGCACATTAAGTTTACAGTAAAGGGGATACAGAAGCCCGTTTTTTTGAGTATCGTACTTTCAGGTACACTTTAACACTGATTGAATGCACCTAAAATCTGCCAATTCCAATTTTTGGGCATGTTGCCCAAAGTGAACAGAGCTGCGGCAGTTTTCGAACTGAAAAGACACCAGACTTCTGGTGCAGCCCCATACAAACATGTAGGGAGACATGTAGGGAGACATGTATGAACGGGGCTGCGCCAGAAGTCTGGTGTGTTTTTAGCCCACACGGAGGCCCTGTTTGCATTTGTGAAAAAGCTCCCCAATGCCCTTTTCAAGGCTTTCGAGGCACAAACAGCATTTTGTAATGCGCCCGACTTGGGGCGTGCGGAGGCAGGGCGCACTAGAACTGTACAAAGCTATAGTTTTTTTAGTTTAAACTATGGCTTCTAGGGCATTATTGCTGGAACAGGTAAACCATTTTTAAAAGGGGTTTAATACCTGAGGGAAATGTCATGTAAGGCAAAAATTGGGCCTAAATTTTTGGGGACCCCCCCAAATAAAAGGGGGTTTCAAAAAATTCCAGGGCATTTTGCTATTAAAATTGCACATGAAATTTGTCTTTTTCAATCCCCAAATTTCCCAAAACGGGGTGATCCTTGGGGCCTCGTTACACGGCTTATTTCAAAAAGTATTTAAAAACGGTTTTCCCGATGAAAATACGTTCTAAAACATTTGGGAAAATCGTTGCAAATAAGTCCCACTAATTTTTTTTTGTGGGCACGTATTTGAAACCCTGTTTTTTCCCGACGGATTCCCCCTTTCTACAATCTTTTTGGTGGTGAATCCGTCCGGAAATAATTGACATTTTCAATTTTTTTTCCCGCCCGGGGATTGCCGTCGTCAATCCGCGGGCGGCAATCCGGAACGGAATTTTGCGTCGTGTGAACGAGGGACCCGTTTTTTCTATTGAAATCAATGGAAAAATAGGCTGTGCCCTTATTTGGGAAAGGGATTTGCCGCGGTTTGGGACAAACGTCAATCCGTGGGCCCAAATCCGCCCGAAATAAGCCGTGTGGAACGGGGCCCGGGTGTTCCATATCAAAAGCTTTTGGGGGGAAATTTACCTAAGAGACAAGAGATTGAAAAGGAGGAATTGCTTGATTGTTGCAAAGTAGGTACATGAAAGTTTTTTAAACTTTTTAGAATTTACTCTTTTTAATTTTTTTGTTGAAAAGGGTTTTAACAAAAAGGGTATTTTCCCAATGTTCCACTGTAAAGATTTCGCCCCAAGACAAAAAAATTAATTTTTTAAAAGTTTAGTGTTGAAAATTTATTTGCTACTTAACTGTGTTATTGATTCCCCCAAAATTTTCTATTATTGGGAAAATTTTTAACAGGGACATAGATAAAAAAGATGGCACAGGCAGATCAAACAAAATTTTTTAAACCATAAAAATACCCCCAGTTTTTCAGAAAATGTCCCAAAAACATTTATTTAATTCTCAATTATAAAGATGCCAGATCTGAAAATGCCGACATCATCTTACAATGAAATAAGAACATTAGCTTTGATGAAGTGTCTTTCATGTCTCTAAAAACAGTTTTGAAGGGGACCACCTAAAGAGAAGTAGGGCAAAACTTTTGATGTTGTATGTCATAGTATTTTACAGTATAAGTGTTATTTGCAATTGTAGGATTTATAGTGGTTGTAAAATGTATAAACGGCTGCCCACTCTTTTTTTTTTTTTTTTAAATGGCTCTTAGGGTGTGTTCACACGGCGTATTGTGGTGTGTACTGTACGTGTCGCTATACGCCGGGTGTTTTAGAAGTACGTGCTGGCCAGTGCGTGCATCTAAAGCATGCGGGGGGCGGCCCCATTTACTTCTATTGTCCCCTATTAAGACAGAGGTAATTCATATCTCTCTATGAGGCTATAAATTCCCGAAATTTGGGAGCGATTTCGTATTGGAAAATTTAGTGCCAAAAACCCCCCAGAACCCCGCAGTGCACACACCCCAGACAACCGTCTTCGCAGCAAGATGAAAAACGCCTGGCAAGCTGTGCAAGCTGCAAGGAAAGAGCGTTTGAATCTTCAGCGCGGAAAAGTTTAATGGACTACTCCAGGATTGGAGAAACATAACCACAAGTGTTTATTATAAAGTATCTACTAAAAAGTGCTAATACTAGTATTTGCAAATGCTGTTTTAAGCTTTGATACAAATTAAATGGAGAAACGTTTTAAGGATATATTGTCCTAGGTTTTTTCAGGAGTATACCTTTACATAGCCAAAATGCAACCCGCAATTACATCATGTGAACACTCCCTTACAGTCAAGAGGGGTTAAAAAATAGTAAAAACCTTTACTCTCTCGTGACCCTTGCTCTGCTAATGCACCTCCACAGGGATTACCCATCGTTCATGTGATGCTGCAGCCAATCACTGGCTTCAGCAGTCATGTGCCGTTCATGCAGACAGAAACCACAGAGTCCAATGATTGACTGCAGCATCACGTGACTAATGAATGTGACATCATCAGCGGAAAGCACCAAGAGTTGTAGTTTCACTGGAAAGAAGCAGGGGTCACAGGTAAGAGTAAGTTAAGTTTCTTTTATTGTTTTCAACCCCCTGAGAGTCCCCTTTTTTAAAGAAATTTATTCAGTAGTGTTCTTCAAGAGGACCTATGAGATGCTCTGACAAATAGAGATAGTTACATCTATGGACAGTTTATGGATAGCTGATTTCATAGCTTTAGGTTTTTTTTGCCGCTTCCCACCATTCGTTAGTTAGCAAAGCTTTAAGTTTCAGCAGCTACTGTATGTATCTAGACAACTCCTAGATTATAAAGTGGGTGATCTCTGCCATTGGTGGACTGGGGTGCCTGGTGCCCACCAGTGGAGTTGGTTCTTGGGGCCCACCCTACAGCTACTGTACATGACTGAACATACTGCACATGATTCTTGCTTTCTGCCTCTCCTTCTCTGGCTTTCTGCCTCAAAAGCAGCCCCAGCCTGTTATACCAAGGGGACCCACAAGCAGTTTCCCCTACTCTTAGTTTGCTCCCAGACCTGGTTCTCCTTGTTCAGAATTCATTAGTGGAGACCAAGCTCAGACTGACCTACATAGGAGCAGGGAACCGCCCCCCCCCCCCCCCCTCCTCTGGAGCACGGCAGGCCTGAAGCTGCTTTTCGACTATATATGCATCCTCGAGAGAGGAGAAGGAAAGAGAAGAAGAAACAGAAAGCAGGAGGCAGAGCGCAAAAGTTATGTGCAGTACAGTATGTGCAGTCATGTATAGTAATTGTAGGGTAGGATCCTAGAATCAACTCCATCCACTGAATAGTGTTAACCTTCTTTTTGACAGGGGGAGGCCTTCAGGGAGTGGTCATCACTGCTCAGGGGACATGAACAGAAGCAACGTCCACTGTTCAACACAGAGCAGTGGAGACAGCCCACTTGACAGTTTAACAGTTGATGCTAAAACCATTAAGTCATGTAACCCTGGTGCTAACTGAATGCCACAAGATCACATGACTGACACCATGTTTAGTCCTTACTATTAGTCCATGAGAGCTATTGCTTTGCACACATATCATTTTTTTTTATAGATATGAGCCTACTGCATTCATATAAAAGATGTAATGATGTATTTTTAATACATGTTGTGGCAGAGAGAATGCAAGAATTTGGATCCTGCAATTGTTTGACTATATGAAGTAGGGAAAATACCATTTTGTGCTATGTGTTTAGAGTTGAAGAGGTGGAGAAGGACCAGGTTGTAAGTGGAGAGAGGTTTGTGTCTACCTAAGATTTGTGGTTAATTAGGCTCATTAAGTGCCACCTTGGAGAGCTGGTTAAGAAATGTGTGAGCTCTTCAGGCTGCTGTTGGATCTCTGGTTTGCAGCCTGGAGAAGAACAGGTGCTATTGACCTGTGGAATTCAGAACCAGAGGACATTGGTATGAACACCATGGTTTGTGATGCTAAGCAGTAGGCTAAGAGCATGGTTAGTAAGGGATGTTAATGATTATTTAGAGGCCAGACAGTCTAGGGTTTATGTAGTGTATATTGTACACTGATCTGTAACTTGCTGGCAGAGGTCAGTTTTAAACCAACACTGGAGTGACGTGTATTCATGTGCCAGAATATGTCAAACCAAGGAAACGGCAATCCCGAGAGCTAATTGACCCCTGGATTGTCACATAGTGTTTGAATATGTAGTAAAACCCTATAATATATTAGAAAATTGTATGATTTCATATTATGTACATAGTAAATAAAAACAATACAAACTGGACATCCCCTTCAAATCTTTCTTTTTATACCATATTCCACCTTATCATCATAGGCCACTTAAACTGCCCCATTGTAATATTGTATCTCTTTATTTCCTTTTTTTGTAGGAAATTGATGGCAACGCCTTGCTGCTTCTGAGGAGTGACATGGTTATGAAGTATTTGGGACTTAAACTGGGACCTGCCCTTAAACTTTGTTACCACATTGATAAGCTGAAACAAGCAAAGTTCTGATCATTAAAGCATTAATACTGTAAGATGGTCGACTTGTAACATGTTGCCTTATGAAAAGGCCATTTTGACACCTTTTTATTTTTCATAGGCTTGTGTTATTAAATAGTTGTGTCATTTTCATATTGGCCTATCCTTATTACTAAAGAGGTGTGCAGCTCATTGCTCTGAATGTGGGTGACATAAATGTAGGTGGCTATTGTAACACATTGGCATAAGCAGCATGAAATCACAAGCAAAACACCAAACTCTTTGTATGGCAGGTACTGTGAGATATTAGAGTATTGAAGACACAAAACGGATAACTGCCATATAAACTTAAACCTCTTAAAAACCTTAAAGTATTAGTGTTGTATTGCAAATGCATTACATTTCTCGGACACAACACATTTTTTATAAAGCTGACATACAATGCTAGTAGGGATAGTGGTAGCTGTCCCATAACCATAGTCATTTTTATAACAGTTTGTAATTGTTACCATCCTTTAACTCTACGGTATATGGTGATACATACATGATATGTAGAAGCTAGTTGTATGCAGTTTAACTGCTTGTGGAATGATGCAACATTTTTTTCCCAAGAATATACCTTTATTTTACTAAGGAAATTGCAAATTATCATTTTTGTCTTGCTAGCGTTTCTTTATAAGTCTATTAAACATGTGCTAAACACAGGACATTTAGCTACAGCGATATGATCTGTATATGCCATCACACTTTTACTCACCTGCTTCCCTCATTCCCAAGATCCCATTGATGACTTACTTACTGGGCACTACCTAAGCCATGACTCTTGACCATCTTTGTAAACGATCATGTAATGCCAAAACTTCCTTTGTGCGATATCTGTTAAGTAACTAGAAGCTAGCCAGCTATTAATCTAGTTCCCATATACAGGTACATGTATAGCAATCCTACTTGTAATATTTGTATACCATGCTGTAGCTAAAGTCTTGATATTCCAGGCTTTTCTAGAAAAAAATGATCTATAGAGTATGTTCCTTTACAAAATGCTGAATTATTATAAAGTTGCAAATCTCTTTTGTTTGTGGAAACACTTTCAAGCCTCCTATGATTGCTCATATCAGTCAGAGAACCTGAGATATGGGGAGTGCTGTGACACGGTCATCATCCTCTGCCCATATTATAGTTGCCTAATTTCTGGAAGGTATAAAATGGGTTTGCAAGGTAGAAAATTGTGGCTAACTACAGTCACGTCTATATATTGTAGGTTCAAGAAGAGTAACGTTGGCCGTACACCTTTAATAACTGCTGTCTAAAAGCTTAGCAGCTATTCCTTTTCTCCTCCCCATACACCTGGATGCCCAGTTTGGCAGAGAGTACATGTGTTCTCAGTGGAAAGGAGGTCATAAGGTGCTGTCGGATAATTCTGCCAACAGCTTATGTTCCTTAACAAAAGGATCCAGCATTAAAATCCAAAGTATGCAACCCTTCTTTCCCTTGATATCATGTGTGATGGGAGAGTTGGCATACTCCCATTCAGATAAGATCATTGGTCAGTCCTGCCAAAATAGGTGGGTTTGGCTGATTTTGCTCTTATTTGTGTTTGCAACTTTTAGGGCCACATGTATGAAAACTGTCTTGGTCTAAGACTTTCTTTGTTGCCCATAGCAACCAATTAGAGCGCCCCTTTCATTTAATATAGTGCTCTGAAAAAATGAAAAAGGAGCTCTGATTGGTTGCTATGGTCAAAAAAGAAAGTCTTAGACCAAGATAGTTTTCATACATGACCCCCTTAGACTTTTGTGTTTTACCATTAGAGTGAATAATAATAATATGTAATATTGTTTCTTTTATACAAATAAATTGTATTGTTTCTTTCCAAAACCATTCAATATTTTTTTTTATTTGGAAGACATTTACAAAGTTATACTTTTTATATTAGTTTTTAATAGTGGAATGAGCCCAAACTATAACAGAACCTTATTATACCTGAGACTGTACAAAGACAAAAATATCATATTTATACTTATCAGTAAATTAATAACACATTGGGCCACATTTATCAAAACTGTCTTATTGTGAAACTGCCTGTATTGCTCATAGAAACCAATTAGCTTGCATTTTTGCAGAGCAGAATAAAAAAAATTAAAGCTGGGCTATTACTGTTAGACAGTTTAAATGAAGCCCAGAATGTACATATCAGTAGTGTAGGAAAATACTATATACATGTCAGTACTGTAATACATACCATATACATATCAGTAGTGTAATAACACACTATATACATACACCAGTACTGTATGACTTAAAGGTGCTATGACATATGATATACACAATGCAAATAGTGATGGATAATTTCACAAATGTTTCATATCTGTTACAGCTGAGTACCTCATTGACAGAATGATGACCATATGTCAGCAAACATTAGCATTTACATCTTGGTGCTGTACTCCTGGGCATACTGGTTGCTTTCCTTTAATTGGCCCATGGATAAAAAAAAAAGCCAGAATCTAGTTTTCTTGTGTAATATTATCCTATTGCTGTAGTTTTTATACATTTATACTGTCTGGAGGAGCAAATATAAAGATACCAATATTATCCAGTCAAGAAAAAAAGTAAAGCGATTTTGGTCCAGAGTAAATTATCGCCAGACACGGGTAAAGTCTTGTTCACACAGTGTAGTTTTATAGTTTGCACTAACTGAAGACAGCTGAGGATTAAGGCCTGGTACACGACTGCATTGAAGTTCCATTCGGAGCCTCCGTTGCAGATTCCATTGGGCATGATAGATGCTTTGCTATTTTTCCCATTAAAACGACAAACACTGTGGTGGAAACCTGATGGACCACATTGTATTGAATAGGGTCTGTCAGCTCCTGTTGGTGTCTATTGTAAAATGGGTGCGGTTCCACCTCTGAGACGGAGGTTCCAAACAGAACTTCTTCCAGGCCTAAGTAGATATCAGTCAGATCAGGGTAGTTCAGTTTAGTGCAGTTTTCATGCTTTATTTTAGCTAAAACAAGGAGTGGATACAATAAAGAGGAGATGTGTAAGTCAGATTGATAAAGCGACATTTATCCACTATTTATGTACCAGAATATCGGAGTACCAGAAGACCATCTGGTGGGCCAAGCCTCTGACCCAAAAATGAGTCATAAAGATTCAGAAGAAGACCTTCTGATTTATTGGTGACTTTGACACCAAGGTTTATTTTTTTATGTGTTGATCCTCACATAACCTATTAGACTATATTGATGATAAAAAATGTGTGCCAGTGATAACAATAAAGTTAAAATGCAATAAAAAGTGGATGTGCAGATGTCTTATATAGATGGAGATGGGTCCTTAAAATAATATTCACACAATTGAAAAGTTGCAAACATTTTTATGGAAAGACTGCATAATAGGGGGTGTACTAATTAATTTTGTTTAGACCACAAAACACAGAAAACAGTAGACTATATTGACAGTCAGCAAAATATCTGCTCTGGATATAGCCATAAAAATTTTAATTAACAAAGGCAAAGGTTGCATGTATGCTGTTGATTTTGTAGCAGATTCCACCTTCTGCGTTGCAATGGATAAAATCTGCTACAAGAATCCAGAAAAAAATCTATGACACGCAGGACTGTTTTACCCAGGCATGATTGTAAATGTACGTATATAAATCCATAATATGAGCATATCGCAGATCATATTGGATCTACACTTTGGGTCTGTACTATTGATGGGCTTTCTTTTAAATGAAAATTTAATTGCATAAGGGAGCCCTTTTAAATATGGATGCAATACTAATGAAACACTGATTAAGTACTAATTATATATGCATAACTTTCAAATGTATTAATCATTTGAACACTCTCCATAGAGAGTGACCGTTCACAAAGTGGGTGAAAGCTGTGTTTTTTATAGCTTTTGGAGATTTGCAATGGCTGTGTATTATGTACAGAAAAACAGAGACATAGGGTGACATGTATGATCCAGGCGCAAAGAGCCCAGTTCTAAATAACTTTGGAGCAGTGTAGAATGTGCCAGAATGTATGGACTTGTTCTACTGCGGGCATAAATTTGCCGCTTTCTAGTTCCACTATGACAACTCAGACTCAGGTAGACCACTTTTAACTTGCTCTGGCTGTTCCAGGAGTAATGTGCCCAGTTTTGCCATCTTCCAGTCATAAATGTATAGAATCATACGGTTGTCGTGGGACATGCCCCCACATATGGTGCACATTACCCAGAGTGCGGCCACTGCAAAATGCGCCTATTTATGGGGTGCATCTGCTAATACATCTAGAGAACAGGGCTTCAACAGTTTTTGGGCTGAAAGGACACCAGAATACTGGCGCAGTCCTGAACATACATGTCGCCCATAGTGTCAAAATATACTTAGTGAAAGAGGCCATAGGGCATGCTGCAGGTCAGAAAATTTACTTGCACTGTACTGTTACAGATTTTTTTGCTGGTTGTCTATAGATACACTCAACAAACTTTCAAGGTGGGCCTACATTTTAGGCACAATTCACATTGCGTTTTGTTTGCTAAGAAGGGCAGATACAGTCCATTTAGGGCTATATTTGCCATATGTAAGTCAATAAACCTGTCAAGGTTTAGTGTGATATTCGTCGGGATAATTTTTACGGTATCCTGAAGAATACCACAAACAGCCTGCCAAAACACTCTGTGAATGGGGTTTTAGTATATATAATGTCTTACATGTCTCCTTGCTCTCATTGACTAAAATATAAAAGTGTTAATCAATAGTTTTCTCTAGCTACAAAATCTGCTTTTGAGACCAAACTGCAATTGAGCATGTTGGTTTGAGCACTAAAAAAAACCTTTAAAGTTTGACCTTTCAATAGCCTAGTTAGAATGGCTTTAAGGATACTTTTTTACAGAAAGCACCTCATTTCCTAAGAACTCTTCTTAAAGGGATTTTGCCACAACAGACATTTACATCTTATTGATAAGTCATCTGGGACCTCCACCTGTCTCCAGAATAGGCCCCTGAAACTCCCATTATGAATGGAGAAGTGACTGTGCAAGTGTGACCT
This sequence comes from Phyllomedusa bahiana, assembly GCA_025379985.1. Classification (NCBI taxonomy): domain Eukaryota; kingdom Metazoa; phylum Chordata; class Amphibia; order Anura; family Hylidae; genus Phyllomedusa; species Phyllomedusa bahiana. The sequence goes on along the minus strand of JAODAL010001697.1, from coordinate 54,999 downwards.
CTGTCCATTTATTTCAATGGGAGATCCAATGTCTATGACAGCAAAACACCTTTAAAAAGTAAATATAAGTTAGGCAGAAAACACAGCATTGTCCATGAATAAAGATACAGCCAAATATTATTTGGATAAAATGAATTAATAAAATAAATGCCTTTGTTATATATATAAATATAAGAGAATACGAGAACATTTTATAGTGAGGAAAAAACTTAGCTTAGAGTAAATATTTTTTCTGCATTTGTTCTATTCTGAAGATTGCAGTAACTATCTTAAGTTAGTCACTACCTATAATGCACATGTAAAGCTTTTGTCTTTTCTCTTTGGGCACCCAAGATTCAAAATGATTATTAAACAAAAAAAAAATTGTTTTTAGACCAAAATCATACACAGTAGGACTCATGCATATAAGAGGTAAATGCTAACGGTCCTAATCCATCTGTCACGTTTCCACCACAGCTTATAAAATGAATGCAGTGACCCAATTCCTTGCTACTAGTATTGTTCTACATTTTGTCTGCATTATTTTTTGTTCATAAGCTCTACTGTGTGTTTGATCTTCTACACAGATACAGTATATTTTGGAATTTGATGACATAATGGGTACAAATAACAATATTTCTTACCAGTCTGTATGTAAACATTATAAACATAACTATTATATACATGGTGCTAGCTCCAAATAATACAATATTGTATGTTTACTTCAGTCTATTGTATAGCATTCATCATGTGTTAAGGTGGATAAAACCAAAAACTGATGAAGTAAGTAAAAGCCATAACATAGGCCGATGCTGAGCTACAACCATAACCAATTAGTCCCTTTCTAAACAATTCCATATTCTTCTGTACATATATGGTGTAGCTTTTAAAGTACTGTAGTACAGTTTTCTGTCTGTCTCCTTGTGCAGCTCAGGCATTAAAGCTTTGCATACCAATATTCAAATAAAATACAACTATAAAGTTTTAAAACAAGCATAGCTTGTTTTTATCTTGGCAATAAAGTAATTCCATCTGCATGGAGTAATTATCTATTTAGACACTCAGATACTCTAAAGGGCAAAGTTTCTACTTGAGGACATCACCATAAAGGTTAAAGGGGTTGTCTCGCTACAATGATTGGGTTTTAATTAAAAGATCTTTAAAAAACAAGCAGCTTTGCAATATATGTTCATTACAAATGTCCTACTGATTTTGAGTTAGCCCTGTTAGTATTACTACATCAGCTTCTCAAGTTTCTATAGTAGCTGACCTGTTGATCTTTATCTTACTGGCTGTCAGGTCTGAATGACTCATCACCTTTGAAGACAGGTCGGAGCAGAGAGCCCCTCCTGCACAGAATGCTTCTGTAGTGCAGGGAGGGGGGAGGGAGGACTCTGGCGTCTGTGTCCGTGCTGCCTGGATTAACCCTGTGTGTGCCTGCTTCCTCCTGCTCTCTACACAGATAGATGTGACAGCAGTGACCCTGTGTGTTACTATAATCATGATATGTCTTTGGAACTGTGACTATACTAATACTATACAGATCAGGCATGTGAATACTTTATGCTCTCCTGTATTAGTGAGACATCCTGAGTATAGTAACACTTCCCTTGTTGTTGCTGGAGATGTGGAGACTTGTAAGCTAAGCAGGGGATATAGGAACACATGCATCCCCTCTGCTCTATTAGCACACCACTTCACATTCCTCTCTACACTCATAGATCAGCCCTCTCCTGTAACAGACCTAGGCAGGCACACACAGGGTGAACTCTGGCAGCAAATCCCCTCCCCCTCCCCCCTGTATAGAAGTTACGGATAGCTGCCTGTGTGCTGATGGGAGGGGGGAAGAGGGAGCAGAAGCGACAGACCAAGAAGCACGCCCCTCAGTTCAACTACCAGGCTCACTGACAGGCTGAAAGCTCGTAATGAGACAACTCCTTTAAGGGAGACTTAGAGGTCATGCAATGCTCCCTGGGAAATCAAATATGCAATTAAATTCTGGGAAAGAGAGCTAAGTCTTTGGTGCTACTTACTGGAAGTTAATGTGCTAAACTGTATATATAGTACTCATTGAGTCCTGTGTGTAATGCAAGCGGGAAGGCAGGGATTGTAATAAACCATCTCTGCCTTCTAAATGGAGAGCCTGGATCCTGCTGAAAGTCATTTCTCTGCTCCTGCAACTGCCAATGATTAACATGCGAACTCTGCAGGAACACTCCAGAACATCTATGCAGAGTTATAGGCTTATTATTTGGACATTTAAAATCAATGGACCACTGGCAAGCAGTTTAAGAATGCTATTAGCAATAGGTGGCACCAGAGACCAGAGTGTATTAACACTCATACTCGGACTGCACAACTACCACTTTACTTTGGTTTCAAATGATAAGCATAATAATCCAGCCTATCCTTACAGTTATTTAAAGGTTAACGCCACTTTTACAAAGTTTGCTTACAGTAGATGAAATATATTCCACAGATTTTAGTCTCTTCAGTGGAACCACCTATAGGGGTAAAGCACTTTTTAACATTTATGGCATGTCCACCAGCGGCCTTAAGGTCGATGGGGAAAACAGTCAATGTGAATTAGTGAAAAGGCATTAGGAAACCTCTGTTTTCCTGAAAGATGAGTGCCCCAGAGGTGAGTAAGAATATACCACATGTAAATGTTTAAAGTGGCAATATTCTTTTCACTTAAAGGAGTTGTCTCCCTACAGAGTTTCAAAGGATGCATGAATGAAATACTCTGCCACTTCCTGGTTCAGACTGACTAATTTGCATACAGCTTGTGCTTGTACAGCTCCATGCTGTGCTGTGCTTTCAGTTGCTAATTAGATCAGATTAGCTTCTCAAACTACTAACAGGACTTCTTATTTGATCCCTCAAACAAAAGCCCTAATTACAGTGGTGTTTATTTTACATAAATCAAGCTTTTTACTGCTCAGCAGCAATGACACTGCCTTGACCTGTGTGATGACAACACTCACTGCTATCTCATAGAACAAACAGCAGGGGGAGAATTGTTTACAGGTCAGTAACTGAGGGAACTGAAATAGCCAGCGAGGTCATAAATTCACTTGTATCTCCTTAGGGAAAACAGAGGAACAAAGCAATATATTTGGAAAATGTCTTTATTTTGTGTTCCCTACAATTTGAAAGCTATTCTTTGTAGCGAGACAACCCCTTTAAGCCATTGAAGCAAAGTCATAGCTAAACATGGTTACAGCCACTCTGATGTAACTATTCATATTACTATTTAGCTCCGTTCTTGCCTCATCGACATTGTGTATTTTCTACATATGGGTATTAGTACAGTACACAAGCCTACCAGCATAATACCGGGTGCGTAATGAAAGTCTATGTATATATGCACCGGTCTGTCATGCACAATGTTAACTGCTCACTGCTGGGGATTGCAGAACAGCATGTTTTCTATGGGTGGTGCCAATTTGTTCATGTCTACAGTGTTTAAGGACAAATACTACCAACTGTACAATAAAAAGTGTCAAATGTGCTTTTAGTTTTCTTATATTTTATTTGTAATTTATTAAAGTGTATGATGTCACTATTTAGAGGCATGTTTTGAATATTGTAATTGTACATTGACTGTTATGTGTATTGTATCTCTGATGTTTGCATATTAATTACAATTGAATATACCTGGCCTTAATGTTTTTAATCATAATTAAAGGTAAATTTTTAATTTTCTTTCATATATGATGCTTTATGTTTTCAATACTGTCCAATAAATAACTGTGATTAAACACAAGGATGGGAAACGTTATCAACTGTTACTAACTGTCATTATTGTCTGCATCACTTTCATAGATAGTTATACACCTGGTACAGAGAATGTAAAGCGGCATTGTTTTGTATGGCTCTGTAACATGGAAACCTGTGGGACTCTTTGTGCCATTGTACGGTGCTCTAAAACCAAGGCTCTCAACCACCCGTAGAGGCTACTTATACAGTTGCTTATGCAATTTGATGTTGTTTCAATGTGGGTTACTTGGTTTTTAAACATAAACTCTTTAAGTGAACCTGCCTGGGTTTTTTTTGCCACCATATCTGAGACCAGTATATAGTAGAGGTAGAGATGCTGAGCTCTGTGATATGAGTTTATATGATTTCAAGCTAGATTTCTGAGTACAATGCAGAGTAAGGGGCCTTTTACACGGCACAGGACAAATATCGGTCGGTTTATCAGCGGTTTGCGGAGAAAAGCCCTCTCCCTTCACATAGACATATTCATCTTCCGTCTGAAAAACTGCCGGGCAGAAGATTTTCCATTAAGGTCCGTGTTTTTCAGCCGGTTTGCAGCCAGTTTTCAAAACCAAGAACCGGCTGAAAAACCGTGCCCTGGGGACATGGCCTAAATCCTGAAAGGACTGTTCTAAGAGAGTCCTGATTACCCCACCCGCATGCAATTATTAACAAGTTTTTCTATGGAAGGGAAGATCTCTCCTTAAGGAGAGCACCGAACGAACGGCTTGTAGAGTTTTTGTTTTGCCATTTCGCCCTCAACTTAGCATCTGCATATCACAATGCATAAGTTTTTCTATATAAGAGCAAACTGTAAATCACAGTATGTGGGTGAGGTCAGAAAGACTTTCACCTTCGCTTTTGGAATCCTGTCAGGATATTCTCTGCTTTTTACTTAGAAATCCTACTCCAAATCATATAAACCTATATATCACCAACCTCTCTCCCTCTATCATATTGTGCTCTCAGACAGGGTAGCAGAAATCACCTTACATGTTTCCTTAACTGCATGTCAATTAAGTTTCTGCCAGACTTCTGTAAAAAAAACCTCTAGAATAGAGGATACACAGATATACAGAAAATCTCCATGTATTTCCCTAGCATATAAATGTGTGTATGACACTGTGTACGTCATTTAAAAAATAAGTTAAACAACCAGAGCAAAACTTTAGAAAAAAAATATGTGTTAGGGAAATTGCATTGCTATGTAAAGGATAGTCCTTGTACAATCAGCAATGTCCATATCTGAAAGGGAACGGTTAATACGAGCTCTGAGGACAGAGGTGCACACACACATATGGGGTGTACAAAATGTTTTGCCTATTGTGACTTAACACTGGCTTCTTATGTATTTTACAATCAAAGTCATGGACCTTTCCCAGTTATTTACTGTACATTGTTCATTACGACATAGTCAGTATGTAGATTAGTGGGTGCCAAATATAAATTTATAAATAAACAAGTCTCATAATATAACATCAGCATAGCAGACACTCAAAATTATACAGACATGGTGACTTCCATATTACATGGACCCCCAGCTAAGCAAAAAAATTACAAAACTGAAACACAAGGTCTTCTGTGCACAATTTGATCAAAATGTGTAAGTTCACTTGCCTGACCTGCCTGGCAGCAGGGTGGTTTGGCTACCAAGTTGCTTTTCCAGCAGGTGTTGCTATGACTGTGGTAGTGGTTGCCATGAAGTTCTACCCCTGTTACTGTAAGGACCCACTTAAAAGTGGTTGCCATTAAGTAATAAGTGGACTTATATAGTTTGATCAAAATGTGTCCAATGAATTTCATGTTAGTCTTTTTTTTTCTTGGCAGCAGTAGATCAATGTATAGCATGCAGATATGCTGTCCATGTTTTTTTTTCTACAATTTTGGTTTGTTGAACAGCAAGCGGTTAAGAAACACCTTATCTCCTGGAATGAATATGGCAAAGGTAGCAACAATAGCCTTTCTTGTCTTAGCATAGTGATGTGTGATGACATGGAATGAGAGGGCAACTATGCTGCATTGTTTGTTCTATACATTCACTGGGTTTTTGGCACATGTAATAGAGGGACACATCAGGCCATACCTCCAACCACACCCAAACAAATGTCATCACATTAGAACACGCCTCTAGCCACGCACACCTAACATTATTTAGTCCTGCCCCTAGCAGAGCAGCGCCAACACAAAGGCAGCGTTACTGGGGTCTATAAATATCTATTAATATAAAGTAATGTATATAAATAAACCTATACAAATAGCTGACAGGCAATGTTCTATGGATGATACCTCTACATAATGGTTGTACAGTGATCATATAATATTGCTATACAATGAGCAAATATTACTGTGCTGTTACTGACCAAACCATGATTAATATTATCAATGATACCACTATACAAAGATCATATAATACCACCACATCATGACCGCATATCACCACCCCATAGTGACTGAATATAACCTCCACACCATGACCACATATCACCTCCACAGAGTGACTGAATAATGCTACCACACCCTGACCATATATCACCACCACATAGGGACAGAGTAATACCACCATACTGTTCCTGATTATAAACCACTACAGTACTATCAGTTGTACAAAGGCGCTCTGCAGACAAATATTACCAACATACAGTGGCCATATGGGGGTGGATACCAGTTGTACACAGGCATTCTGCAGACATATATGTGATTTCAGTGTAGTTACATTTAGTGACTCACAGGTGACGTCTTCTTTGATGGGAGTAGTTCTCTCTACCTTTTTCCATTCGTTCCAGATTACCATGACGATTTCTACTGGACACGACTCGCCCCTGCAAAATTAATCACACAATCATCTTAGACTCCTCACTTTTCCAGCACCTCCCTAGCTATTCCCACCACTGTAGAAACTCCCCATGGGGTGGTAGATGGAGCAGGGGGGCTAAAAGGCAATAGGTGGTGGTCAGAAGGTTATAGATTATTAGGTGAGAGTTGTATTTTGTGTTGGCACTAGGCCGCAGGGGTTAGGAGGAACAGCTACAATTTACAGCCAGGGAATGGATTAATTGAACTACGTTGGACAAGCGCTGTATCTATTTTTTTAGGTAAAATGGTCAACATGGCTGTTGTTAGGGAGTGTTTAATTAAATAAATTGTTGTTTTTTTTTGTTTCTGTTGAGTTTTTTTTAAATAATTTTATTCCAGTGTTAATAATGGAGGTATCTGACAGACACTTCTTAATTACTATCGTTGGGGCTTGGTGTCAGCTAGCGGTGTTTATCACCTCCACAAGACTGACACTATCCCTCTGTCACTATTATCATGTACTCAACCCACCAGGGTTACTTAGAAAAGCCAGGTTTCTTTCAGAAGTGGAACCATCTAATGTAATGGTCCACTTCTAGGGTGGCTGCGGGCTGGTATTTTTAGGGTGCAAAATGACCCTCCCACTTTAATAACAGCCTATCGCTGGTGGTTTAACTTGGCTGGTTATACATGCCCTACATTGTTTTCTTTGTTATCCTCTATTAAAAATTCTAAAAAGAACAAATTATTTAAAAAAAAATTACATGGGTTCCCCTCATTTTCTATAACTAGCCAAGGTAAAACAGACAGCTGCAGCCTAATGCTATCAGGATGGAAAGGTCCATTAATGTTGGCCTCTTCCCACCCTAAAAATACCAGCCTGCCGCCACCCCAGAAGCAGACTATCACATTAGATGGTCCGCCTTGTGACGGTAACCTGGCTCCTCCCAGTACCCCTGATACGATGGGTATGTCAGTCTGAAAACCCCACTGTATGATACCAATCCCCAGTGATAGTAATGGATAGGCATCTGTCAGATGCCTCTGTTACTAACACTGTAAGAAAATGAAACAAAACCCCACAGAGACTGAAAAAAACTATTTATTGAAATAAACACTCCCCAACACCAGCCCTCAGTGATCATTTTATTAAAGAAATAGATGCAATGCTGGTCCCGACATAGTTCAACGAATCTGTCATAGTACAAACCTCTTAAAAACAAACAAACGAACTTACAAATGGGGCATCACCCAGCTTTCCCAGATTCTGAATAACCTATCCAGCACCCGGAAAACTGGGTGACACCCTCCACAGCAGATACCCAGAAAAACTGAGAGACTGCAGAGGAGGATGGGACATCAACCAGCTTCGCCAGATGTTGAATAGGTTATTCAGCCCTTTGGAAAGCTGGGTGACACTCAGCTTTCCTGAATGCTAGATAGCCCATCCAGCAACCTGGAAAGCTGGATAGGCCATCAGGGAGGAAAGAAGGAGGTTGCAGAGGTCACTTACCTAATCCTGATGTGCGCATCGCTGCTAGAATGTATAGTCCCCTGCAGCCAGTGACATCAGAGGAGCATCTTAGGATGCTTCCCTATGGCTGCTGCTCTGCTAAACTTGTGTCCATGAAAGCCAGCAAGTTTACACTCACTGTTTGCATGTCCCACTCACATGCAAACGTTGGAATGAACCGTGCAGTCCCCGAGATAGACGCTGAAAATCGGAACACCTGCCAGACGCCTCAGGACAGCAATCGTGAATGTCCCGCTGATATCAGGACAGTTGGAAGTTATGTCATTCACGTCTTAGTAAAAATGCAGCTTAATAAAAAAGTAGTCTAAAACAATTAACAATTACCATGGCACTATATATAGGCTTAATTTATAAAAATATGACTAATATAACTCAGGATATCAAAGACAGGTGACCTTTTCTAAATTGCTAATTGGAGCACATAAAAAGCCTTCCTAGATCATATAAACTAAGCATGGCTCATGTCTACAGCAGCTATGTTTCATGTAAGTATTATTTCTATAAAATTTCTGACATAAATCACTATTTATGATGCCTTGATATGAATCTGACATTCCTTTGCAATAATCAAGGGAAGATCTACAGATCGTCTTTTCTCATCATTTTCATTATCAACAATTAACTTTCTTCTTTCTCCTTGGGCGATTCTATGATGAAACTCTAAAACTATTAAATATACATTTATTCTAATGAATAGTTGTCAAATTAAATAATTACAGTTATAATTTATGTTAGCCTAACTGTAATCTCTGTGCTACAAGACCAGGAAGAATGCAACCTCAAACAGAAAAATATAACTAAAATAACTTTATGTCCTGTTCATTTAATTTTGTATCTAAAGCATATTTCACCTCAAATGCAACTTAGATCGCTTGCAGAAAAAAAAGTTGTAGGAAACAAAAAAGAGAAAGTATGAGGAGGCGAGGAATAATTCCATTCCATAGTAGTAGTCTGGTGCACACAGAATAAAGACATGTACTGACTGCGCCGTGGCAGATTTAAAACCGTGTAAAGTGCGCCAGAAAGTCTGATCCTCTCAAAAATCTGGCGTCAGGTAAACTTAATGCGCCTTAAAAGGCGCATTGCACAATATTGCGACATATTGCGCAAATCGCGGCGCATATCGTATGATTGAGTATCAATGAGTATGTATTGCGCCTCTCGAGGCGCATTGCGTTATGGAGGCGCACAGCGTATGATTTTTAGGCGCATTACAATGTGTCATTATGTTTTAGTACCATAAAAAATCCAAACATTTTCAATTTCTTAAATTTGCGCTGCAGCACCATTTGCGCTTCAGCCAAGTAATGGTGCATATTTTTGCGGGCTGAAGTGTAGTTTTTATTGGTACCATTTTGGGATAGCTACATCTATTTGATCACTTTTTATTCCAATTTATAGTGGACATGAAATGACTAAATAAATACAGTTTTGTCGTTTGGAATTTTTTTCCATCTATGGTATCCAGCGTACAGGATAAATGATGTTATATTTCCATAGATTGAACATTTATTGGATGCAAAGATACCAATTATGGGGGCATGAATGTCATTAAACACTTCTCCATTGTATAAACAATACAGAATGATGTTTAACTATGGCGGTTTACTTCCTGCCTTGTTAACTGATTGGCTCCCCGCAATCTCAGGGGTGGCGATTGTAGTGATTAATGGTGCACAACATAGTTTCTCATTAATTTAGAAGCCGCAGCCGGTATTGCCACAGTATCTAAAGGGTTATACAGCAGGAAACAAAGCCAGCTCCATTCCTTGCTGTTACTGGTGGGTGTAATTGTACTATGTAGAGTAATACTGCCACATAGAACCTTACCAGCACCATGACATAAATTTATATCATGTGTCAGTAAGGGGTTAAATATGATATAAGTTCTGGAGTACTTTATTAGTGGTAACAAAATGGCGCCGGAACAGGAACTTGACATTAAAAATGGATTCTGGAGTCGAAACACCCAAGGGATGGTCAATACTTGAACAGCAGAATCAGCCGCCGCAAGGTAAGATAATTCTTTTATCTTGCAATATATTTGTGTGATAGTTGGTTGAACCAGAACGGCCGAGACTATTGGTCTAGCCATAGGCAGGAAGAACTAACTGGAGTGTGACAAGACCATAGAATATAGCTCATTAGGGTGTAAAGTGCCAGAGAGAGCTAGACCTACGTGAGCGGGATTTTTTTGAAAACGAGTAATGGGTAACTCATTGGACAGGGAACCTTATCACTGAAGGGAAAAACTGCAATAACCATAGTGGAAGAAAGAGTGGGAAATAGGCAGTTAAAAACAGTTGGAAAATTGAAAGTCTTTATAGTTATTGATAAATGATGGAAAGTCTTTATATAAGTGAAAGGTATAGATGTGACCTGTATATAATGTGTTTGGTGAAGGTACAATTGCATGTGAGATGAGTATTCAGTGTAATAGCTGATTAGAGGAAAAATCCTAATCATTTCCCTCCCTCTCTTTGATCTGTAGTTCTAAAGAATCAGCAGCTATGGCTTCAGAAGGGGGGAAGAGTAAATCTTGATTGTGTTCTTTCTGTGTGTTTTTCTTACTCATGAGTACTGCACTTATCTGGTTTGGACATTGATGAGTATTGGACAAAGTTTATTTGTGTGTAACTGACATGTTTCTGTCTTTACAGGTAACGTTCTGCAGGTGATGGTTGGTATATACAGGATATTTTCATGTATGCTTGTAGTTTTCGTTGTAAATATATAGAATGTAAGTTATATCTTGTGTATGAGTTGTTAAGGAAAAGTGACCTATAGTTGTGTTATGAAGGATATCTTCTTAAATTTGGTTTAAATTAAAAATAAGTCCACGTGGCAGATTAAAGAGCTCACTTAATATATGCAAATAAATAAATTAGGTATTGTGCACAAAGTTTTCACATTTTGAAATCTTTCTATGTTTTGACCAGTTTCATACCACCAGGAACGTCACTTATTGTCTTTTTCCCAAATGTTTCCTAAATGTTTTAGGTCGAGAAGAACAGCATTAACCATTAATATTGTGTTTTCTCATAGGAACGAAAAGATTAATTTTTCAGTCATTTGTAATAAACGCACTGTATTTTCTTTGAAGTTAATTATCTTTCCCCAATATTTTTTGCTATTCAGAATATTTATCCCCCTATAAATTTAAGGGTTTCCGGAATGTTTTTGAGACTAGCAGGCTGCTGCAGAGAAAGGAATTAGTTGTTCTCCTTTCCTTATATATTTTCTGTATGATGCATTACAGATTCTTGACTGAGATGCTTTCTACTTTCTTAAATTAACCAAAACGATATACAACAGTCCTGTACTCAGTGCTGCAATAGTGGACACCGCATAACTCACGGACAGTATTGTTGCAATATATTGATGACTTATTGATCTGTTCAATGATGGAGAGAGAGTGTGAAGAGGCTACAATATTTCTCATGTTTTTTTGTTTTTTTAGCTGATCAAGGGTGTAAAGTCTTAAAAGACAAGTTACAGTTTTTGCAGACAAAGGTTACCTTCTAGGACACTGTCAGTTGGTGCTAGTTGGTGCCAGGAACCTGACCAAAGAGACCGATTACTGATAATACAGGACCTGACTCTTAGAAATCTAGTGCAGCTCAGGATACTCCTGGGTTTGATATCATATTGTAAAGCTTTAATATAATCAGATTGTTTGCTTGTACAACTTCTGTATGAGTGTTTGGCTACACAGCCATTTGAGCTGACAAAAGAGGCACTTAACAAATTCCAAACTTTGAAGTTGTTCATTTCCTCTGCACCTGCCCCAGGCACACCTGACTATGACATGCCATTCTCACTGTACTGCACTGAGATAGCTTGTCATGCCTCAGCAGCCTTACAAAGTCATATGGTACACAGCAGAGACCAATAGTGTATTACTCAGCCAGATTAGATTAATTGGCAACAGGAGCCTCTTATGCAAAAGGGTAGTCAATGTAGTACAACTACTTCTACACAAAGCCTCAGAGATTGTACTGGATCACCCCGTTACAATATACACACTGTATGATGTACGCAGTATTCTTTCTCAGGTGCAACTATGACATATTTCTATGGCCTATTAGCTGCACCTGCATTGTACATTACTGATGCTCCCAACTGTTACACCGACCCGGTGTAAAACCTTGAACCCTGCCACTTCATTACTCTCAAATCTGGACCCAAAGGGGGAGGAAGTAGATGGTATAGACAAGGAAGAACATGGTTGTATGGTTCTAAAGGCATAATAAACAGCCGTTTTTGCCCATGTGAAGGTCTTCCCAATCACTAATCCAGATTTTGAGTTTTTTGCTGATGGATCCAGGTACCGAGAAGATGGCAGCTATCACATTTCATATGCAGTGGTCATGTTACATGAGGTAACAAAAGTTTAACCACTCCCCCCTCAATGTCAGGAGGGGGAGTTGAGGGCACTCACAGAGGCATGTACAGCGGCTTTGGGAATGGAATTTGTAGCATGGGTCTGCAGAACCTCACACCAGCCTTTTGACAGTTCTAATTACTCAAATGTTTGTATAACATGGGCTGTATGCGTTTTATTACTTTTTATTGCCAACTTTGTGTATGCAAGCTGTCGCGAATACTTCATGGAAGACCACACCATATCATCCCAGAGGTGGCTTATGACCCCCATAGAACCATAAAAGATTAGTCACAAATGGACAGGGGTCATCCATCTGTTAACGCAGAAGCACAGTCCGTGATTGCCATCCAGTGGGGATAGTAAGCAACAAAACTCATTAGGCATCAAGTGTCCACCCACCTCATTATATCTTCAGCCAGTAAAAGAGCAGCCGAATTATGAGAGAGGAGGGGAAACCTGGACAGATTTGGGCTATAAAACACATTGCCAGACTTAAATCTCGGTGTTCATTAGCTGGGGTTCAATTTCTGAATGAGCTGTGTTCCATCTTCATACATCCTTAACTCGGGATCTGTAAGTCAAGACTTGTAAGTGTAAGGGCTTCTAAGTTTTCTCCCCTTTTGTTATATAACTGTTTGATAGTCATTTTTATTGTATTATGATTATGTAAGCACTGTAAATAGTTTAATATTAAAGTTACCATTAATAGTTTCGAGTATTAGCACGGATCCATATCCATGAAGGAGTTATTTGTTTTGTTTTGTATCTGCTGGAGAGCAGTGAGGTGACCTGGTAAGCGTTTTGTTTTCTTTTTTTTTAAGTGTTCTTAAGTATATCTGTTTGGAATCAGATTTCTTCCGTCTGATTCTTTTTGAGTATTGTAGGAACGTGGTGGCAGCGGAGTACTTGGGGTGCTGGAACTGTATTGGGGTCTGATTTATGCTTGATTCGCTAACTGATTGAGATGTGAGCGCAAGTGGAAATAAATCGACTCCATTACAGTGGCCCCCTGTCACATGCTGGTGAGTGTGTACGTGACAAATTGGCAGAGCGGTGGGATATTTTTCTTTCTATTGCAGCATTAGTGCTTGGTTTAAGCGAATATTCCCTGCACTAAAGGACTTGCTGTATCTTGGTGAAGATAACACCATTCATACAAGACCTAACGCAGTGCTTACTTTGACATACGTGCCATCAGTTTCCAGACCCTGTTTTTCTATTCTATCTTTTATTTGGCAAAGGCTGCTGTGTAAGATGACATCCCTGTACAAGAAGCAGAGCAAAGAAGCTCTCATCACCCTCTGCGAGCAGAGAGGGATTGACCCGGCAGCCAAGACGAAGGTTCTGCTGATCCGTGAGCTCGCGGAGCAGGATTTGCAGCAGCTGGACACGGCGTCAGAGAACAAAACTAACAACTCACAGGTCCAATTGACGGAATTTGCTCCCGAAATAATTTCCCCTGAGGATACACGCAGCGGCAGTTCTCAGGGAGGCATGGACTCTGCTCTGGGCATGGCTTTGCAGCAGCTTTGGCCTTGTGACCCTAATTTGCGCCTACAACTTATCCTGCAATACCAACAAGCAGAGGGAGAGACTGCAGGCCATGCGAGAGGCGGCTGAGCGCCAAGAAGAGAGGGACCTCAAGTTGCAGCTGGCATGACTTGAAAATGGGTGAGGCTTTGCCACAGACTCATGCCCAGGATACAAACCCTTTGAAACCCCGACTAGAAAACTTTGTGGTGATGAAAAAGAATGGGGACTGCAGACAATATCATCTGCCCAAAGAGCAGTGGGCATGATATCTGACCCCAGGACTGAGGGGCAAAGCCTTGGAGGTTTTTTCGGACCTCCCACCAGAGCAGGATGGGGACTATGATGCCATAAAGAGAGCTCTGGTCATGAAATATCACCTCACTCCGGAGGTGTATCGCAGGAAGTTTCGGAGTCTGCAGAAAGGTCCCGCTGTCAGCTACGCAGATGTGGAGAGCAACTTAAGAGTCACTTTCAGACAATGGGTAGAAGGACTCTCTGTTTCCAGCTTTGATGACCTGATGAATCTAATGGTCAAGGAACAGCTTCTCCATATCTGTCCTGTGGATGTGCGGCAGTTTGTCGGCGACTGGAAGCCCAAGACGTCCGGCAAAGTGGCCAAACTGGCAGACTCCTATGTCGCCAACAGGATACCAGAAGCCCGGAAAACACCTGAGTCCACCTGGAGGAGAGGTAAGCCTGCTGGGGATCCCCCTTCTCCTCCCCATCGATCACCTGGGCACCCTCCTAGTACTCCTCCTCGGTCCCCGAGACCCACACACCCATTGACTGACATGCGCAAATGCTTTATATGCAACAAAGTCTGGCATGTTAGTGCCACTTGTCCAGGCAGGCGGAGGAGTACCCCTATGTCCACAGAGCCCCCCCGGAGCAGGCCCTTCCATCTATCTTATAACTGGGACTGCAGGAAGGAGAAAACATAACCTTCAACCTGTCACCGTGGGAAGAAAAGTCGCTATGTGCTTCAAAGATAGTGGAGCAGAGGTGACTGTTGTGTGTCCAGAGATGGTGGATGCTAAAGATATAATTCCGAGAAAGACCATGTCCCTGACCGGATTTGGCAGAGTCCGCTCGGCTATACCAATGGCTCGGGTTTATCTGGACTGGGGAGCTGGCCGAGGGATGAGAGAAGTGGGGGTTTCAGCTACTATCCTCTCTCCGGTTTTATTGGGGGCGAACCTGGGATGCAAGTTATTTATGTCCCAGCTTCCCCACTGGATGTAACCCCAGCAACTCAGATATGTGATTCCCCACAGAGACTGTGCAATGCTTCTGGGAAAAGCCCGGATATACCTCTGAATAATGTCGCTGATATGTGTACTGAGCAGAATGACTGTCCTTATGTCACGCCTATGACCCGTAGTCAGGATGTCTGCAAGCATCAGATTTGTGTGTTGGCTGACCAGTCCCTGGCGAAATCACCTGTAGAGGAGGTCAAATTTCCAGCTGATGTGGAAGAGTCTGCAGGCCCCCAACTGTGTAATTCTCAAGCTGACAGTCACAGCTCTAGCATGTTCCTGTTATCAGATCCCAGCACAGAGGAGCTGCGAGGACCAGCAGATAAGCCCCCTGCTGAGCTTACAACTCAAGTAGTGTATTGGGAGCATACAGCTAAGCCAGAGTCTAAAGAATTGGGGATCCCGGGATCCCTGATAGCAGTCCCACTGATGTGTGACCAGAAACCCATGGGGATAACAGGGACCTCCCTTATGTCACCCCTCCACCTATCAAAGACCCCCCAGCACCTGAGGAGGATATGTTTTGTGCTATGTTTTGTGATACTTGCTGTGACTCTGATGTATCTAAGCCTGTGGATGTATCACAGCCTGTTATGAGACCTGCTGAAGTATCTCAGCCTGTTGTGCTGGATGTTACGGAGTCTAGGCTGGTTGGGCCAGACCTTGATTTATCTAAAACTGTTGTGCGGGCCACAGATTTATCACAGCCCACAGATGTTTCCGCAACTTTTATGGACTCTGCTGCCGTATCTCAGCCTGTAATGCTGGGTGCCCCTGTGTCTAAGTCTACTACAAAAGACACCAATTTCTCTGGAGCTGGTGTGCCAGTTACAAAGGTATCTGAGCCTGCCAGCATGACTCAGACTGTTGTGGATAGTAACGAGGTATCCAAACCTGAGGGCGTATCTCAGACTGTTATGGACAATAATGATTTATCCAAGCCTGAGGGTGTATCTCAGACTGTTGTGGACAATGATTATGTATCCAAGCCTAAGGTCGTATCTCAGATGGTTATGTGGGGGATGGCCATCCCTAATTTTGTTGTCCATGATACCAACAGCTCAGTGGATGTGCCTGAGCCCACTGATGCATGTCGATCTGTTATGAACAGTAGGGGTGTATCCAAACCAGTTATGTATGATCCTGCCTGCCCTGTGGGTGTAACCAACCCCATGGAGTATAATGGTGATCCCTTCCAAGCTGTTGGATCTAAACCCAAACTGTGGGATAATCTTTGGCAAGGTTATTCCCCGGGGCCTGAAGTGGGTAAGACTTTAGACCCCAGTCATAGAGGAGATGTGTCCACATATGTAACATGTGATATGTACCACCCAGTGGGATTCCTCCAAAACCTGATATCTGATGTCCTCTCTCGCCAGGGGAGGACAGAGGCAGAGGTGGGCTCAGGAGATGGCAGATGAGCCAGTCCCCCATGCCCACTCCAAAAGGGGGAGGTGTAATGTAGTACATTGAAAATGATATGTATTCTGTATTGTCATTAAAACATCGCTTGTATTGTCACTATTGCCACAGTTAAAAGGTCTCCACCCCCCTTTGGAAATGGGATTTGTAGCATGGGTCTGCAGATCCTCACACCAGCCTTTTGACAGTTCTAATTACTCAAATGTTTGTATAACATGGGCTTTATCCATTTTATTAAGTTTTATTGCTAACTTTGTGTATGCAAGCTGTCGCGAATACTTGATGGAAGACCACACCATATCATCCCAGAGGTGGCTTATGACCCCCATAGAACCATAAAAGATTAGTCACAAATGGACAGGGGTCAGCCATCTGTTAACGCAGAAGCACAGTCCGTGATTGCCATCCAGTGGGGCAACAAAACTCATTAGGCATCAAGTGTCCACCCACCTCATTATATCTTCAGCCAGTAAAAGAGCAGCCGAATTATGAGACAGGAGGGGAAACCTAGACAGAGATTTTGGCCTATAAAACACATGGCCAGACTCAAATCTGGTGTTCATAGCCTGGGGTTCAATTTCTGATTGAGCTGTGTTCCATCTTCATTCATCCTTACCCCGGGATCTGGAAGTCAAGACTTGTAAGTGTAAGGGCTTCTAAGTTTTCTCCCCTTTTGTTTTATAACTGTTTGATAGTCATTTTTATTGTATTTCGATTATGTAAGCACTGTAAATCGTTTAATATTAAAGTTACCATTAATATGTTCTTGTCTCTGCACGGATCCATTTCCTTGAAGGAGTGTTTTTTTTGTAGCTGCTGGAGAGCAGTGAGGTGACCGGGTAAGCATTTTTTTTTTTTTTTAAGTGTTCTTAAGTATAACTTTTTGGAATCAGAGTCCTTCCGTCTGATTCTTTTTGAGTATTGACGGAAGGTGGTGGCAGCGGATAACTTGGGGTGCTGGAACTGTGTTGGCGTGCAATTTATGCTTGATTCCCTACCTGATTGAGAGGTGAGCGTAAGTGGAAATAAATCGACACCATTACAGTGGCCCCCAGTCACGTGCTGGTGAGTGTGTACGTGACATCAGGGCACACACAAAATCTGACAGCCCCGAAGCAAGGGGAAATGCTAGAGCAGATGAAGCAGCAAAAGAGGCTGCAATAAAGTCTAGGTTTAGCATCCTGTGAATATACAAGCTGTGTCCACCATAGACCCTGTTACACCTGATGTCCTTAAGACCCTTCAATCCCAAGCTCAGAAGGTCAAAAAGGAAGAGTGGAAGAAACAGGGAGACCAAATAGATGAGCGTGGCCTGTGGAGAGTGGGCAATAAGCTCTGCCTCCCCTGGGTCCTTTTCCTAGTGATGGCCTAAGCAGCTCATGGACTGACCCACCAGCAGGGCCGGACTGGGAATAAAAATCAGCCCTGGCACTAAGCCCCCACCATCCCAAATACTATTGTCGTAGCTTAATAAAGCTTTTCAGATGTTGATCAGGTTTTCAAATTAAAAATTAGTTGAAGGTATAAATATCCAGGATTTATTCAATGCAAGCATTGGAGACACACACAGCATATAACATTGCATATACAGGATGTCTGCCCCCCCCAGTCCCAGTATTTCCTAACTTTTTATAACGTTCCTTCTTCTGCAAGAATACATGTGCCAATCAGACTTTACTTAAAAAAACCTACCTAATTTCCTATAAGTTGGTTTTAAAGTTTACATTTAAATATGGACCCACCTCTTACTGAGTGTATTGAAACAAAGACCTTGTTTTAATCAATAGGGGCAAAAACACCACCAGTCCATAATGTTTCCAAATTATTGGAGGAGGTGCCCCATAAATATCCAACTTTCCTCAGTCACCCGTTGTTCCTTGCAAGGAAAAGGAAAACTTTTGAATGAAAAGCATACAAGAGTATACATAAAATCCATATAAAAACACAAATGATACATATTACCCTCGACACAATATTCCACATAAAAAATCACCCCCTTGATCTCGCACTCTCGCTACTTTCAAAAAATAAACACACTGATAAAGGTGCTTTCACAATGGAGCATTATGTGTGGCATTTTAAGTCTGTTTATTTGGTGGCATTTGTGCATCAATAGGCAGAGCAGTTAATGCTGTACATTTCTGTACAAAAAAAAAAAACGCATCGTCAAAGCAAATGCACCAAAATAGCACTCTACTGATCATACACAGAAGCAAGTAAAAAAAATCTGGTACAGAAAACCCCTCATCACACGAGTTCAGGCGTGTTGCGCTTGTTTATCAGATAAGTCTGATCAGAATCTGTCCTTTACGGTTTTTTTTCTGAGTAAACAATTCACAAGCAGTTGAACCTGCACTGGCCATCATCCTAGATTTACATGCTTCTTTTACCCTACCTAACCCCCATGCTGTTGTTCTATACAGAAAAAAGATCGCCACACATATTACCGCTCAACTAACATATTGAGACTGATTATGTTCTGAATGAGGAGATATTATATTCTCCTACAAGTCACAACAAGAATAACTTAACTTCTCTTTTAGTTTCCTAACATCCACCAACAGTGAGCACTGAACATTTAATACCACACTTATTATTATGAGCATACACCTTGTATAAACCATCTGTAATTAATCCCTAAATCAAACATCCACTCTAGGCCTCTAAACCGAATTTGCTAGAGTAAAAATGACAACCATATCCCCCTATCATGATCCTTACTTCACTGCGTGCTTTCTCAACCATACATCACTCACGCTATCTTGCAAAAAAACCACTATTTTAAATTTGCCCTATTTGCAAATTTTTCCCACCTGGATCATTATAAAAATTCAAGTAACTTAATTACCCATGAAAACAAAATTGAGATTTTCCCTTTATTCCTGGGCTTGCTATATCCTTCCTGCCCTTTTATACAGTGAATGCACTGGATCGAATTCTAGTATATATCTACATTCCTTAGGGGGAACTAAGAAGGTAAATGGTGACACGCCTAGCTAAATGTATGTTCTTTCTATTAGCAAGAAGAATCACTTATATGCAAGTCATATATGCATGTCTTCTAGTAGATCTATCAGATGTGTGGACCTATGTACACGAGCATTACTATCAGTACAAATGAGCAATTCTATTGTACACACACATCCCCAGAACCCTCTAACTGTTCTATTCCAAAACCTACATTCCGAAAGTTACACCATTTTCTTAATTACTACAAACACCATTTCCAAATACAACACACTCACATCATCTATTAAAAGGAAATATTTACTCTCTTCCCAATTTAAATCCATGAGATCTATTACTAAACACGTAGCTCATACACCAACATAAATCCCTACATTTATCACAAATGGGAGGCCTTTCCGATTGAACACTTTCAACTCAGCGAGCTCATATTTCTTTTAAAAAACCCTTTATACTAACGGTACTGAGTACACTTAAATACCAACCCTCCTTAGATTAAAACACATTCACTCTTCTGACCCTCATCTGTTATGTGTTGTGAGGTTAACAAAAAAAAAAACATGAATGTTGTCCATCCTGTTATGGTAGAGTACTTAAGTATTACCATCATTAGTCCAGATTTGTGAAGGTATTGGAGCTGTAGTTTCTAGGGGGTAGCAAGACATATTAGACAGTAATCTCCCAGGTCGACGGAATTGCTAGATAAGCAAAGTGTCCTAGCCTTGCAGGGGTTTCACATATTCAAACAATAATCATGTGGTAGTTTTATGATGTTGCAGAACATATACAGCATCATTCATCTTCTAATCACAAAGGAGTGAATCTCTCATAGTGGCTTGGTGTGGACCCAGTTAGTTTCTTCTCTCTAGTTTCACGTCATCAAAATCTCAGTTGTTCACAAACTTGGAAGGGACTGTCTCAATGATTGGATCAGGCTCCTTCTCACATGTCCTTTCCAAGGACACCCAAATCACCGAAGGTTCATGGTTGTGGCTACTCAGCTCACCATGCTCAGATCTGAATGGAATCAAAAAAGTCTTGTTTAGTACTGCTTCAAGATGAA
The DNA here is from genome assembly GCA_025379985.1 of Phyllomedusa bahiana. Lineage (NCBI taxonomy): Eukaryota > Metazoa > Chordata > Amphibia > Anura > Hylidae > Phyllomedusa > Phyllomedusa bahiana. The sequence continues at coordinate 34,303 of JAODAL010001697.1, read as the reverse complement.
TCTGCAGGGTCCGTACATATCCTTTTCATACTTTTTATGCTGTATGAGTAAAACATTGGGAAATATGGCCCTGTCTTGGGGGAGTACCAACCAGATCTTAAGGGGGACAGTTTAATTTTCCTTAGGTGTACAACAGACAGAAAACAAAGCTATTGGCAACAACTCTGACCATGGGCTTCTGTGTTTCTTTTCATCAAACTGTTCTATTTTTTTCCTTTTCCTCTGAAATGGTAGAGAACGTGAAAGGCCTGAACAATACCTAAGGCACCTGTCTCTCTTTCATGACTGTCTCCTGTGAAGTGTATTCCTCTATCAACTCACTATAGTTTCTGGAACCCAATTAAAACACCTTTAATCAACTTTATTGTTGCACTTTTCTGTTGTTTATGTATTGGGAAGGCTTCAGGCCAACCAGAAATGAGAAATACGTCAACAAGGAAAATTTGCACCCATGGAATTACACAGTGGGTACGAGGCATGGGTTTCCTGGGGGACCTCTCCTACTTTACCTATATTCTGTGTTTTGTCACATGTTCGACCATGCTTTATAGTATCTGCTGCGGCCGTACTGAAGCCAAGAGAACCCCAATACTTGTTTACTACAAACATAACAGAGCAGGTCAAGGGACTGGTGGTTCAGTCCATATCTGCTTAGGCCATCAATGGGAAAAGGACCCATGGGAGGCAGAGCTAATTGGCCCACTCATATAACTGAGCACCTGTTTTCTTCACCACTCCCTCCTTTTCGCACCTTATCTGAGAGGAGATTGAAGGGTCCTAAGGAACATCAGGGTAAACATGGTCAATGGAGGGAACGGCCTGTACAGTCACAAGATCCTTAACCCTAGGCTTTGTCGCAGCCAGTTTTGTCGCATTTGTCTGCTCTTATTTCCCCTTGCTTCGGGGCTGTCAGATTTTGGATGTGTCAGATCTTAATTGTTCCAAGCTCTGTAGGCAACAACAGGGCTTTCATTAGGTCACTGAACACTTCTGCATTCTTTGATGGGTATTCTATTTGATGTTAAAATGCCCAGGTTCTCCATATTGGAAACCATAAATCATGGGCTATTCCAAATGTATGACGATGAGTCCGTGTAAGTTTGTAGTCCACTTACCCTTGGCCTCTGCCGATGCCTCTGTGAGTGCCTCTCAACACACTTCCTCCCCTGCAAATGAGGTGGAAGTGGTTCAACTTTTATTATCTTATGTTGCGTGACCTCCATAAATCCAATGTGGATACCTGCTGTATTTCCCATTATCCTGGTTTCCTTTCAATAAAAAAACACAAAGGTTAGAATTAGTGGATGGGGAAGACCTTCACACGACATGGTAAATCGCTGATTTGATCTTGTTGCCTATAAGGACCATACAAGCATATCATTCCTCGTCTTTAACATCTACTTCTTCCCCCCTTGGTTCTAAGTTCTAGGGTAACAGAGTGGATAAAAAGTTCAAGGTTCTACACCAAAGTCCGTGAAACAACTGGACAACAGTAACACACTGCAGCGGTATGCTAACCAGGCCATAGAGATTATGTCCAAAGATGCACCATGAGAATATCATGTGCATCAGACAGGGTATGCATTGCTACGGGGTAATCAGTACAACCTCTGAGACTTATGTATAAGTAACTTGTACTCAACAGTGACATTCGTACACATAGGGGCTTCCTCGTCGCCACTTGATTTAATCTAGCAGAGTTATAGCTACTGTCCCCCTCTGTTTACCATTGACTAAAAGACTGCCGTGGCATTACCAGCCATCTCAGTGCAGTACAATCGAGAACAAGCTTTGTCGTAGACCATTGTGTGCCCAAGCAGGTGTAGAAAATAAACAACTTCAGATTTGAATTTGTTAAGTGCCTTCTTCTATCAGCTTCAAATGGCGTGTAAGCCAAAAACTTTTATAAAGAAGCGTAAAAGCAACAAAGCTGATCATATTAAAATACTATATTACAATATTATACTAAAACCCAGGAATATCCTGAGTTGGACTCCCAGAAGTCAGGTCCTGTAAAATCTGTATCTCGGTCTCTGGTCATGGGTGCCTTGCACCAGCTGACAATCTGTTGTCTAGAAGGTAAACCTTGTCTATAAAAACTGTAACTTGTCATTGAGAACTCAGGCGCCTCGATACATCTAAAAGAAACAAAACCAAAACAGAGATAGTGGCAGCCTCAAACATTTATCCTTCTGGTCACTTGCCCATAGTTAGTCATCCATTAATAACTAACTGTCCGAAAGTTCAGGTGATAATCCACTGTTACAAGCCCTGAGGACAGAACTGCTTATACTTATTGGTTTAGTTTAAGAAAGTATGAGCATCTCATGCTAAAATGTTTAAGGTATCTGATACATCCTACAACAAAAAATACTTAAGGAGAGAAGACTAACTGAACCCTTTCACTACTGAAATCTGTTAGACCCCAAAAAGAAAACCTGACCACCACAAACTTGATCTGTTTCTGGAAGATCCTACAACTATTGGCTCTTCTCCTGACCCGCCCCCCTTAGTCTGGCCCGCATGTACCATCCTATCTTATCACAGTGTAAAAAGCTCACAAGCTGTACACATCTTGTACCACAACATGGTCTTTACATAAAACAAGACAAGACAAACAAAGAGGAACCAGACCCAAAAACAAACCACAAATTAAATAAAACTAATAAAGAAACAACAGGATCCTTCATACATTACCACACATACAACACAAAAACATCAGATTAAACAAAATGTAAAGATAAAAATAAACAAAAAAAAACACAAAACAAAATAACATGCCAAGACAACAAGCAAAACAATGGATGGCAATGATCAAAATATCCCTAGACTTTAGAGTCTTTTACTTCAAATCGGTATAACAAAAAATTAGTAAAAATTCATCTCTTCATTCCCTACAAAGAACACAGGTTAATTAATTTGCTCATCTCCACCTAAAGTAACTTTTGGGGAAAACCAGTAAGTAACATTCCTGGTGATATAAAAGTGGTTAAAACATGAAAAATTTCAAAATTTGACAACTTTTTGTGCACAATCCCCTAATTTATTTGCTTATATTAAATGAGCACTTAATATTGCCAAACGTTGACATATTTCTAATTAAACCAATTTAAGAGAATATCCTTTATAACCCTTTATAACTTATACACCAGATATAACTTATATTCTATATTTACAACAAAAGCATACATGAATATAGAATATATCCTGAATATCACAAAAACATCATCTTGCAGAATTTAACCTTAAAAGACAAAACATATCAATTACACACAGAACCAACTAAAAATTCATCATCGTTCAACACAGATAAGTGCAGTAATTAACGAAAAACACACAATGGTCTCTCAGCATCTGGAGCTGGACCCTTCCCCCCCTCCCTTCTGAAATCAGAGCTGCTGCTGCTGTGGCACTACAGGTCAGAGAAATGGAGGGAAATAACCTTTTTCAATGCATTCTCATCTCACATGGCATAATACCTTCATTAAATCTATTATATACAGGTGACAACTAAAACCTCAACTTATAATGAAGACTTTCCATCATTTTTCTACTTTCAAATGTCCAACTTTCACATTACAAATTTCCAACTGTTTCTAACTAATCCTTGCTCCTTCTCCTCTACAATTTCTATTGAGTCTTTCTTTTAGAGATAATTTTTTCACTACCCACCCCCCCCCCCCCCCGAGTACTGCATTACTCTTCCAAATTCTACAGTGCGTCACACTCGAATTAGGTTGTGAGCATAATACCTCTTATGTGGTAGATTCAAAATTCTAAACCACTCATTCAAGTTCCTAAACTAAAACACAAATTAGTTAGTCTCGTACCTCTGATGGTTTGATTAAAAATCTAAACCACTCATTCACGTTTCTAATTATTAAACAAACTGGTTGTCCTACCTAAGGCAAAATTCAATAAATCTTGTCTGTCTGGCTTACCAACGGACTGAAATAATTTTCTCTAACACTTTCACTATTTCTGCAATAACCACTATCAAAAAGAGCAGGTCACACTCACAGAATCCAGCCTATATTCAGCTCTAACGATCAGTTCATGGAGGGAATCACTCCCCCTCCCTCAGAATCTCCTTTGTTCTATACCAGCAAGACACTGCATGGCATGAGAACCCTTTCACCTTTCCACAAAAAATAAAGATCACAGGCACCAATATTATATACATGAATATAAACCAATCGATCAAATCTTCTCATATATTTTTTTAATCAAAAGTTCTTGGATCAGACGTCAATTGGGATTAGAGACCCGTAAGGGAAGCATTACATGAATAGATAGAATATATATAGTTAAGCAATATAAAGATAATATTTGCTTACCAGCCATTTTGATTTGACGTGCAGCAGCGTATTCCACTCTTCAAGCATAGATAACCCCTTGCTTTGTCCAGGCATAACCAAATCTGATTTTCTGCCCCACATTGGAAACGCCATTTTTGGGTCGTAGCTTAATAAAGCTTCAGTGTTGATCGGTTTCAAATAAAAACAGTTGAAGGTAAAAATATCCAGGAATTATTCAATGCAGAGCATTGAGACACACACCAGCATATAACATTGCATATACAGGATGTCTGCCCCCCCCCCCCCCCCCCAAATCCCAGTATTTCCTAACTTTTTATAACGTTCCTTCTTCTGCAAGAAAACATCTGCCAATCAGACTTTACTTCAAAAAAACGATCTAATTATCCTATCACGTCTGTTTTAAAAGTTTTCATTTAAATATGAACCCAACTCTTACTGAGTACTAATGAAACAAAGAAATCTTTGTTGATTCAATAGGGCTATACCTCCAGGCCATATGTTCCATATTGGAGGAGTGGGCCCCATATATACACAATCCTAAAGTCACCATGTTTTTCCTGCAGAGAACAAGAAAACATTGATGAAAAGCATACAAAGAGTATACATAAAATCATATAAAAACAAAATTATAAATATTACCCTCACACTATATCCACTTAAAAAATCCCCCTTGTTCTCGCACCTCGCTACTTTCTAAAATAAACTACACTGTAAAGGTGCTTTCACATGGAGCATTTGTGTTGCATTTTTATGTGTTTTTGGTGCGGTTTTGTGTGCACAAGAGGCAGAGCAGTTAATGCTGTACATTTCTGAGCACAAAAAAAACGCATCGAAAAAAAAAATGCACCAAAAGAGGCACCCTACACAAGACAAGAAAAAAAATGTGTTACAGAAAACCCCTCATCAACATGAGTACAGGTGGTGTTGCGCTTTTTTTTACAATCAGGGACTAGCCCACACTGACACTACATAAGCACTAACATAACCTACAACACCACCAATCAGATCTCCAGTAGTCAGGTCACCATCACGTGAAAAACAGCACTGATTCAACATAGAAGTAAAATGACCCCGACAGCAGGACTCACAGGAGACGTCACTCTATGGAGTTGTTCTCTTCTACTTTCTTCTCCATTTGGCCCAAACCCTCCATGATGAACTTTCCCTGATGACTCGTTCCCTTCCATTTTTTCTCTTCTCCAGTACAGCATGCAATGTCTTCTTCAATTGTCTCACAACTCGTCCCTGTAGAATTTACCACAAATACCATCTAGACTCCTCTCTCCTTCCACACATTCCTATCAATTCCCCAAACAGCGTATGTTAGACCCAAAAAAAATTAAAAATTAAAAAAATGTAAAGTTAAGTGGCATGTAAATAGGTAGACCCCCTTTAAGGAAAACGGGGCCTTCCTTTTTTAAATTTTGGTAGGTAACGGGCCCACCCCTGAAACCTACCCAAAGGTAGCTGGGGCTGTCCCCAGTAACCAGCCAGGTAATGGGCTGCCCCCCAGTAACTAGCCGGGAAAGTGGGGCTGCCCCCAGTAACTAGCCAGGTACTGGGGCTCCCCCCCAAAAACAGCCGGGTAGCTGGGGCTCCCCCCATTAATACCCAAGGGTAGTTTGTGGCTGCCCCCAGTAACTACCCTTTGGTAGCTGGTTTGCCCCCCAGAAACCCTAGCCGGGGTAACTGGGACGGGGGGCCCCCGGGGGGGGGGGGGGGGGGGCGGGGGGGGGGGGGGGGGGGGGGCCCCAATAAAAAAAAAAAAAGGGGGGGAAAAATTTTTTTAGAATTTTTAGGGAAAAAAATTGGGAAGGGGTAGGGTGTTTAAATTTGGGGGAGGGAAGGGGGAGGGGTTGTAATTTTTTGAAGGTAAGGGGGGTATGAGAAAGGGTTGGGGGGAAAAATTTAGGTGGAAGGAAGGGCCATTTTTGGGGTGGAAGGGGGTATTACCCAAGCGGGGCCAACTTAGATGGGGATGGAATTTATAGTTTGGCGGGGGCAATATTAGAAGCAGGGGCAGATATACCGGGCAGGGGCAGTAATAACCAGGCGGGGCCAATTAGAGGAAGGCAGGGCAGTTTTAAAAGTTTAGGCGGGGAATATAAAAGCCAGGCAGGGGCAGTATATAGCCAGGCAGGGCCACTTAGAGGCAGGCAGGGGCAGTATATAGCCAGGCAGGGCCACTTAGAGGCAGGCAGGGCCAGTATATACCTCCAAAATTAGTGCAAATGGTATATATACAACGGTATGCTTCCGTGATAAAACATATAAATTTTTTATTCAAATCTTACATAAAAATTTGAATGTCCAGTGTAAACAGATTCCACACTTCACTTTCTATATATTGTATTATCATTTATCATTCACCTGGTGGTTCATTGAAGTATCTCCTTTACTTTGCGTAGTCGCATGGGAGATTCCGTCCGGAGTGGACTTGTTGCATCCAGCGTCTGTGCTGTGTGAGCCTTCCTCAACACCTCACCTCTCAAACAGCGCTACGTCTCGCGACGTTTCGAGAGCTACACGCCCTCTTTGTCAAGCATAGAGGTAACCATAGGATACATCACTTATATATGATTCCTGTGTGTCTCAATGTACATTCATTATCTTAAAAACAATAATGATAAAAACAAGCGGTATGCATCAGTATGACGGCCATATAACATATTTATCTTTTATTCATTATATGCCGTATCCTATTGTAGCATACTTTTGGTTACTTCACATAGCAGCTGATTTGTTCAGAACTAGAATTCAGGTATAGACGTTCCAATTGCACTCTTCATTTAGGCCATTAGGTGTCAGTGTTTGCATTTTGTGGATCCAAAATACTTCTCTTTGTAACAATTTATTTTTTAAAATATGTGTATCACTTGCTTCTACTTTTTCTAGAATACACCATTTCAGTTCCCATACATTGTGTCCAGATTCATAAAAATGTCTGGCCACCGATGTCTCACCAATTTTTTATTTTCTATGTCTTTTTCTTTATTACCTGTTTTTTCCATTCTAGTTCTGAACAATTTTATCTGTGATCTATGTTCATTAATTCTCACTCTTGCTGGTCTTGTTGTTTGGCCAATATATGCTTTCCCGCAAGGGCATTTTAGCATATATATGACATTGCTGGAATTGCACGTGAATTTTTTTTTAATAAATATAGGGTACCCTTTCATTGGATGCGATATTCTATCACCTTTTATTCTTTGATTACAATTTTGACACGCAAGACAACCATATGAAACCTTTCCTTTGTGTTCCTATTAGTGTTTGTTTCTTTTTTTTGTTTTTGTTGTAGGTCTGACCTAATGAGGACATTACCTACACTTTTCCCTCTCTGGTATATAAATCTAGGGGGATCAACAAATAGATGACCATATTTTGGATCTACCTGTAGTATATGCCACGATTTTAAAATACTTTTATTAATTATTTCTGCATGGTGATCATAGGTAGTAATGTAGGTAATCCTTTGATCTTTTTGTTTGTTTTTGTGTTTGCGTGCTTCCGTCCTAGTTCATTTTCCTATTTCATCCCTTATTTTTCTTAGTACCGTCTCATCGTACCCTCTATCAACAAATTTTTCTCAATAATAGATTTTTATTAAAGCATTTTCCAAAAATTTTTTAACATTACAAAACAAAGAAGAACATTTGCAAATGGGTGCAAAGGAAGTACAGTCTAAAAATGAAAACATTGGAGGTGTACATCAAAAAAGGGAGTAAGACATAAACCTTCCTAAGCAAAAGACTTATGACCGGACTATTATGGTCCTACACTAACAGGAAATGTAGACAATGCAATAGTAGAGACTTGGACACCAGGTCCCAATGAGTCAGTAATGCCCTGTTTCAGTATAGGCGAATAACAAAAGACAAACAAGAAAAAAGGGTAGCAAAGAAAGGGGAAGGGGGGGAAAGGGGATGCAGGTAGCCGGGTGCACAGGCAAAACAGGAGAGAAGGTTTCCGGGAATCCTTTTAAGGAAGAAGAAAAAAAAGGCGTCAAAACCTAAGGGTCTAAGAGGTGTAGGTATAACAACCCCCAAGCCCTGAAATTCCGATGGCTTGGTAAATACCCCGGACCCCCTGTCCCGAGGCTTGTATTGCCCCTGGGGGGGTATGTGCAATCAATTCCCCCAACGATAAGTAGCTCGACCTGCTCACCCTTTCCCATTAGGAAGGGGGGGAGGGTTTTCCCCCAGTGGCGGGGATCCAGTCTTCGCAGTTGTGGGGGGTGTTTTGCCCAAAAGACTTCTTGTAGGGGATGTGAGGGCCAAACAAAAAGGGGAGATGGCCTCGGGAGTCTGGAAAAAAGTATTCCATACGCCCAATACCCCGGAGAACCGTCTCCCAGAAGCCCCGCGATCCTGACACCCCCCCAAATAAAACCAAGTACCGATCTCCCGAAGGAACCTCCCAGTACGGCACGCTGGGTCCTTTTGTGAAGTAAGGCGGTACCCTTTTCCATCTGGAGAGCCCCTTAAAACTGTCTTTTGGCACTAAAAGTATTCCCCGCCCTTGTGGTAAGAAAGAAACACTTCCCCCATTGCTCGCAGAAAAAGTTTTCTGGAGTTCCTTTTCCCACGCTGCGCAGTATGAGGGTTTTGCAAACAGGCAGTAAACCCATTGGTAAAGCAGGGGAAACAGATTTTTGTGGCAGGCAAACACACACAGCTTCTCGAAGGGGAGTAAGGGGTCGCATATACTTTTTTCGAAATAGGGGAAATTTAAAAAAATGCCGGGAGTTCAAATATTAAAAAAATGATGTCTACGAGATGTAATGGCCTTGTAATTATCTCCAATGGAATAAGGACCCCTGTTTTGGATGTGCACACCCCAAAAGGGGATGGCCCAAATCCCCCAGAAAAGCACTAGAGCGACCTGGGGGAAGGAGGGGTTATTGAGATGGGTAATAGAGGGCCCTTCGGGCCACGGGGACTCTGAAGGGTTTGGATTCGCAAGATAGTGAAATGTGTGATGGCACTAAAGGGTAAGGTTAAGGGATGGGTTTGAGGAGATGAGGGCCAAGGGAGGGAAATCATGGACTTGGGAAAAGGGCCTGCGCAATAGGACCCACAGCTTGGCCCGGGGGTAGTATCAAAATCCAAAAATCTCGCATTAGCAGCTCCCAAATGTAAAGTTAAATCGGGAGGACCTATTCCCCCCTTCCTGTTTAGCCGGGAGAGCCTCCCCTCAAATTCTCGGAGGCGAGAAGCCAATAAATTTGAGATGCACTGCTTAGGGGGGGCCCAAAAGGAAGAGGGTAGGATGATGGGGTGTTTTGGAAAAATTTTATACTTTGGAAGAATCGTCACTTAATGACATTTTCTCCCAAACCACGAGAATCCTTCCGATTCCACCCCCACAATGGGACAATTTGGGCAAGTAGGGGAAAAATTGGGGGGCTATACTGAGATAAATCTGCGGGGGGAATTTTGGGTTCCCGGAAGGGGTTTTTTTCCCCCAGGCCATGAAAAGGGGAAAGCTTGATTTGAGTTTGCGAAAGGGCTGGGGGGAAGGGAAATATTAAAGGCTTCAGTTTTGGGAGAAGTTAATTTTATAGTTGGACCATGAGCTAAAGGGGCATTCCCCCCATCAGGGGGTGGAGATTAAAGGGCCCATCGGGGTAAATCAGAATCATCAGCAAAACGAACACTTGAACTCCTGCGTGCCAACCGTTTTCCCCCAAATTTTTCCGGATGGTCCGAAAAGCGGCCATCAAATTTTCCCATGATCAAGACTTTATAACAATGGGGACAGGGGGCATCCCCCCTAGTGCCTTTCGAATATCAAAGGCGGCAGACAAGGGCCCATTAATCTTCCCTAGCCGAAGGTTTTTTGATAAGTTTTGAATCCTGGAAGTGAAAAGGGGGTCTAAGCTAGTGTCGGATAGGCCCGACAGGGATCCCAAGAGATCCGTCAAATCTTTTTCGCACCCAATGGGGGGATCTAAAGGGTTTCCCCTTAAATGACAAAGGGGGATGATTCCAGATTTTTTTTGGTTGTTACCTCGCCCCCTCCCCGGGACAAAGCCCCCCCCTTTTTTTTCCGGGGGGGTTTTTTTGGAATAGAGCAGGAAAGGGGGGGCCAAGACGATTTGGAAAGGGCTTGCATAGATTTTTAAGATCTACATTGAGGAGAGAAATAGGCCTATAGCTCCCCACACGCCTGCGGGTCTTTCCCCGTTTGGGGGAAGACTGTAATATGAAAAAGGGAGGTCCTGGGGGGAAGGGAGAGGAAGAGGAAAACAGTTTAAATGCCTTTGAAAAATAGGGGAAAAAAGGGGGAGAAAAGTTAAAAAAAAATTTTACGGGTGAGCCCGTCTGGCCGGGGCTTTCCCCCGGGGAGTTTTTGACAACTCCCAATTCTCTCCGGGGAGAACGGCTCCTCAAAAAAGTTGTACCTCCTGGCCAAAGAGGGGAAATGGAGAGGGGGGTTCCGTTCAAAGGAGGGAAGGAGGCGACCCCGCGGGGGAGGTTGAAAAATTAGAGTGTAGGGTGGAATTCCTTGGCATCAGATCAGTGGTAAAAGCCGTTTTCCCCTGCTGTTTTAAATTATTTGGGGATAAAGGTTTGTGAAATTCTTTCCTATAGCCGCGAAAAAAGGTGACCATCTTGTTTCCAACTCATAAAATATACAGCAGACCTTTAGGAGTTTACCCCAGGGGGCCCAAAAAGCTACGAACCTCCAGTCTGGCCATAAGAAGATCCGCACACACCCCCAGACAGGGCTGTTTATGCAAGAGTTCCAGCGATGTTACCCTTTGTAAAGCCTTTGCGATGGGGCCGAACGTGCGTTGAGGGATACCATTTTAATGAGCACCCCTCGAAAAAACACATTTCAGGGTTTCCCCTTTTAAAATATTGGGGAGTGTGACTCTCGCAGGGTCAAAAAAAAAGTGCCAGCAGTTTCCCCAAGCAGGAGGAAACGGAGTCCAACAATAGATTTCATTAAACCTCCCAAAATCCCCTGAACGGAGAGAAATGGGGGGGGAAGGGTAACATGACGGCGCATGGTTGACCAAGCATTCCTATAGTGAAAGCACACCCGGGGAGGGGGACCATGTTGAAGAAGAATAGTCCCATACGACTAACATATTGTGGGGGGAAAGGAAAAGAAGCTTTAATCCCTATTGAGGGTTTTGAAGCCCCAAAACCCTCCAAGGTGAAATTGAAAACAGGGGTTTCTTAAATTTCTTTATACGAGTAAGACAGTGGAACGCCGGGGGGAGTTATCCAAAAGGGGGCAAGAGTGAGGTTAAAGTCCCCCCCAAAAGAGGACCTTCCCCGGCATGGGATTTTTGTTTTTCTAGTCCTCAACATAAAGCGTTTGCCTGATTGGAGCTATACATTTTACAAATGTGAAAACATGGCCACTTTTTTAAAATAGGTAGGTATTGGTTCAACATCAGGGAATTTTCAACCCAACACGGAGTGAAAAAGGGGGTTATGGACGCGATCGCAACCCCTGTGACTTAGAGTAGGGGCAAAATTGGGAAAAAGCCAATGGGGGGGAAAAATCTGTCTTTAATTAAGGGGGATGTCTACTTTAAAGTGTGTCTCCTGAAAAAACACAACCGGCCTTTTTTCGGTGGGAAAAGGTAGAGGATTTTGCCCCTTCGAGTATGTTTGACCCCTTTGGGATTAAAGCGTCTTTTTAAAGGCCCCCCTTCAAACGGCAGGGGGCAAAAGAAGCCTTGTGCCTATCTCATGCGCCCGGCTAAACAGGGACAGGGGAAACAGATGGGAAGGGGGCAAAAAAGAAAGAACAACAAAAAACGCAGGGGGAAAAGAAAAAAAATGTTTATGCCCCCCAAAATTACTATAAGAACTCCCAAAATATAGGAAAGCCCAAAGCCAGACATCGGGCCGCAAGGGATTCCTAGCCCTACTTGGGGAAAAAAGGAAAAAAAGGCATAAGGAGAATTAAATCCCCGGGCAATGTTTACCGGTTATATGCATAGCATCCAAAAATTAAATGAAGAGACCAGAAATGCGTCAGAAAAAAACAAATATTAACATTAAAAGTGTCCCATGGGGGGAAACAACAAATGTATGCAAGACCCTCGGGGATGAAACTAGGGGATTAACAGGGGAGATCCCGAGACTAAAAATGTTTTCACCCAGCAAGAACCCTTAGAACGGGGCTTTCGTGGGGGGAAAACCCAATTTTATCCCCCCGTGGGGGTTCTGGATGGGACGGGGGCTCCTCCCTTCCCCCTGGGAAAAGCAAAACAGGGCCACTCAGGCAAGGAAATTTTGGGATCTGCAAATCCTGTAAAACATTGAACTCTTGGGGAGCGCAGGGTAAAGTGCGGTATCCTTTGTACAATAAAAGCAAAAGGGGGCCCCACCTATAGGGGATATTTCTTTCACGTACCAGAGAAATTGGTTTGAGCAGAGCCCTTTGCGCCAAGTATGGCGCGAAAAGGGCCGGGGGAACATTGTATGGGGGTTGATCCGGTAGGGAAAGACCGCCGCCTACGGGGTTTTTGCATGTTTTTCTTAAGAACATAGAAATGTATGTGGGAAATAACATCCGGGGGATGAAATTTTTGCTAGGGGGGGCCAATGCCCCATGAAATCTGTCCAGCTCAATAAAAGAGTGGGGCTCGGGCCAAAAGGGTTAAATTTAAAAAATGTTGGAGACAGTGGAGTAAAATCAGAAGGAGGGATGGACCCGGGGGGACCCTGATCCTACTTATTTTCTCCTCCCTCTGTTCCGACATCGTCCAGATGTTGTGGGGGCAAATAATTGTGAGGAGTGTTGTTGTACCGTTCCCTGAGTTCCCGCAGGGAGGCGGAGGAGGATTCATTGATTGTTGCAAAAATCCCCCCTTGTAGATACGGTTTGACAGATAGAACAAATTGGTCAAAATCCCTTTCCCAACTCCCAGAAGGGTTTTAGCCCTCAGAGGATATCCCCTTTGGTGGGAAGGTCCTGAGTAAGGGGGCTGGAGGTCGGGGAAAGTGATAGGGTTTCTGTTGCCACTGGGGCCCAAGAGGCAAAGTCACGTATGTGACATTTGGGGTAGCCCCAGCAAAGGTATGGGGGATGAGAAAAGCTGGCCCGTAGGGGTCGGTGGGAGTAGTCCAGACGCAATCACTACCCCCCAGGGTTGAGAGGGCGCCACCCTGTAGGAAGTACAGCTGGAGAGCACGGGGGGAGAAGACCACCCGCCCAAGAGGGAGAAACCCTGCACCTCCCAGAGACCCCGGGAGCCTGGTGAGAGGCCCCCCCCAAAAAGACCCAGTAGCCGCGGGGAGGGTCCAGGGCCCAGCCGGGGGAAAGGGGGTGCCGGGACCTGGTGGGGTTGCGGGGCCAGGGTAGACAGTCCATAACTGTTGGGGGGTGATGCACACTTCCCGGGGCCCTCCCCCCCCAACTTTTTGTGGCCCTGGCCCCAAACAGGGATTTCCGGGTTAAGCGCAGCAACTGGGGAGCGCCTGCACTGAGTGTGGCTGCAGGGGTTTTTAACCCCCCCTGCCCGCAAGAGGGAGGGGCGGTGGCACGAGGCACAGGGTCCGTTGAACAATTGTGCCGAGGTCTGAAGAGACATAGTAGAGGGGCCAAAAGCAGGGCTATAGGGGGGGTGCTCCTGAAGCATCATACCCGAAGCCGTAGATGCAGAGGGGTGCGCCCGCTCCTGTTCCCCCGGGGGGGGAAAAAGAGGATGTTTTCCCCTTCCAGGGCCACCCTGTCCCCGCAGAGCCACCTGCACCCGCCCGGGGGCGAAGTGAAAAAGTGTGGTGGCACCGGGATGTCCCTCGGGAGCTCCCCTGCGGCTCCAGCAGTAGCAGGGGAGGGCGCGAGTCGGGTCCGACAGGCGCGGGGGTTTTTGTCTTGTCCCCCCAGCTTCAGCGGGGGCAGCCCAGATCCCCTGGTCGCCGGTGGGGTGGCAGCCCCCCGCACTGGTCCCGTCCCGGGAGTCACGATGGGCGCTCGGGGCTGTCGCGTCCCCCCGGCGGCCGCATTTGGAAACCCCGGGGTTGTCCCCCGCCCTGCGGGTCAGTGGGGGACCGGGCTGGGGTTTCTTTTCATTCGCGGCGGCAGCCGCCCCGACCATCTCGTCCCGCGGAGTTAGTGAAGAGACTTGGCCCTTGCGCATTCCTCGACGGAGCGGTGGACACGCAGGCTGTGTTCGTCCGCGCAGCAGCGTGCCTTTGGGTAGGGCTGAGAGGAGCCAGCAGCCGCAGGGCCCCGAGGTGGGAGCATCGGCCCCCGGGGGGCGCGCAGGCTGCAACCTCCCCCTCCGGTGGCCCGATCGGTGGACGGCGTCCAAGGGTTCCTCATATTTTTTTTCCCCGGGAGGCGATGAGGGGACCCCCCCGGCCATCTTGGAACCCCCGCCGCCACGTCGTCCTGCTCCATTAAGGCCGAATAACGGCCAAAGTGGTCTCATATGCCCTTAGAGGCGCCCAGAGAGTTTTTGCGGCCCGTCCTGCCCTTTTTTGGAGGGTTTTTCCCATGTTAGATGCTCAGATGAAGGGGATGCCGATTTGCCGCGGGGCACACAAACCACTTCTTCACTCGGCCCGTCAAACCAGCCCCCCCCTATACAAATTTTTGTATTGTTTTTTTGTTTGTTTCCTTTTGGGAGTCCTCATCTAGTGTACAGATTCGCCCAAACTTTTTAAAAATTGCCCCCTTTGGGATTCCTTTACAAATTTGGGCTGTTGCTTTTTGCATGCAAGGGTTGTTCCTCTCCATTTCTTTTACGTGCAAGTTGGTCTTCAATTTTTTATTTTCTATGTTGAATATTGATATTCTAGGTAGTCAATGGATTTTTGGTCAATATTACTTGTGAATTTTATTAGGGGATGCACCGTATTTATGAATTCTACAAAAGATTTAACTCTTCTAATGTGCCCGTCCACAATAATAGCACATCATCCACAAATCTTAACCACATTTTTTTTGTGTTTTTTCCCAGCGACTAAATATTATGGATTTAGTTTCCAGGTTGGCCATAAATATATTGGCTATACTGGGAGCTGCTGGAGAACCCATTGCAACTCCTTGTCGCTGTATATAAAATTCATTGCCAAATTTGAAATAATTTTGTAAGGATGATGTCTAATAATGTTAGTAAGAAAACCATCATTTGGTTGGATAATTTGGGATTTTTTATATGTTCTGCTCTAATTATATTTATGCCTTTCTCTTTAGGGATATTTGTATAGAGGTTTTTGACATCTAGGGTACATATGTATGTTATATCCTGTATATCCACTTGTTCTAATCTCTGTAATAGGTCACTGGTATCTTTCAGGCATCTAGGGAGAGTTTTGACTATGGGTTGCAGGAAGATATCAATATATATTGCAAGAGGATATATTATAGATGATACCCCCGACACTATTGGTCTGCCTGGTGGTCTTTTTACATCCTTGTGGATCTTTGGAACCACATATATATTGGTATCCTGGGTGTGTCTATCGTGAGCATTTTATATAGTTTTTCATCAATAATTCCTGATCTTACTATTTCTATTAGATATTCATCTACTTCTTTTTTAATAATTTCTGTTGGATCTTTCATAAGCTGTTCATATACTAACTCATCTGCTAGTTGGGACTTTGCTTCCTCTATGTATTGGTTGCGATCCATTAGTACTGTAGCCCCCCCTTATCCGCCTTTTTAATAACTACCTCCTCATCTTGTCCCAATTCTTTTAAGGCCCTTAGTTCTTTTTTAGTTGTGTTTTTCACAATACGTTTACATTTATCCCATTTCTCCTCCACTTCTTTTCTAACCATCTCTTGAAACGTTTCTAGCATGGGACTACTTATTATGGGGTCATAAGTACTCTTTTTTATTAATTTTCTAGGTACATTTAACGATGAATTACTGTTACCATATTGCATTTTTAATTTTATTTTTCTGCAAAATCTGTGAAAGTCCACTTCAAAATCAAACTTGGAATGTGAATGGGTAGGTACAAAATTTAGTCCTTTATTAATTATATTTTTCTGTTCTTCAGAAAGGACCTTGGATGAAATGTTCACCATTAGATCTTCTATTTTTTCTTGTTTGTACGTTTGGGTCTCACTGCTGCAGCTCTGGCTCCTTCTTCTGATAATTCCTCGCTTGTTGCTTCCGGGCTGGTACGATCCTTTAAAAAAGGTTGTGCGTTTTTCTTAGGATGTCTCATACGCCCTTGTATGCTACTTGCATCAGAATCAGTGGTAGTATTATCATTGTGTTTTCTTTGATGACGTTTATTCCTTTGGAAGTAGTGTTGAGCGATTTTTATCGACAAAGTTGAAATCGGCAAGGTTTTTATGGTGATCGAAATTTCCAGATCATGCGATAATTAAGGTTAAAATCTGTGCATCATCTACTAAGATCGCGCCAATTTTGGCGGCCAGCAAATCAGATTACAGAATAGAGCAGGGTGAGATGTGTGTGGGGCGTCATGACTGGGATGTGTATGGTTGCGATTGACTGGAAAAATCACATGACCTCGTTTTACATAGAACAGCGTTTCCTGTTTCAGCCTCAGTGTCTCTCAGCGTTCATAGGGATTGGACCTGCGCTCTCCCTGGGGGCCAAACAGCTCAGCGAAATTAGTCTATTTTGCACAGAGAACCTCTACTATTAGCTGTTATCCTTCCAATTTCTTTATATTCGAGATTTGACCATTTTTGGTAGTTTCCCTGATAATTTTAAAGCAGCAACTACTGCTTTAAATTCACGGCGGGGGGAGCGGGGGGTGGGCCCCCGGGGCGAACACAGACAAGCTCTATCTATAAAGAACACTGGATAAAGTTCACCAAGACTTAGTGTGGGACATTGTAGTGGAATATCTTTATTTTTAAAACAGTTGCTATTGAAGTATTTCCTGGATATTGGGCAGCCTGAACTTTTTATTGGATTACACTTTCTTTTCTTAGTAACTGCAGGTCTCTTTGTTAGCTGCAAAAACTCCATTTTATTATCAGTATACATTTCAGATAGGTGTTCAATTTTACCCATTACACCTGTGACTGTTGATATATCCACCTTGCAGTTAAATTACAACCCAGCAATTTGTAGTCAGCACAGGTTGTTTGTTGCCAAAAAATACCGTGTATCGTCGAAAACATCACAGTTACGTGTTTTTGACTTTTGGCACCCAGCATTGTTTCATTGATGCAGCATCTACGTAAATTTTAAAACAGCAATTCTATATTCACCACAGGGTGAATTTAAAGGTGCAAAAAATACCGTTTATTATATCAAAACATAACAGTTTCGTGTTTTTGACTTTTGCACACCCAGCATTGTTCATTGACGCAGCATCTACGTAAATCTTAAAACAGCAATTCTATATTCACCCCAGGTGAATTGAAAGGTGCAAAAATACCGTGTATTATACGAAAACATAACAGATACGTGTTTTTTGACTTTTGCGCACCCAGCTTTGTTCATTGACGCGCAATCACGTAAAACTGAAAACAGGGAATTCTATAGTCACCCCAGGTGAATTGAAAGGTGCAAAAATACCGTGTATTATACGGAAAACATAAAGATACAGACATAAACAGCTTTCCTTTTTTTCCCGGGGACTTTTTTAATTGGGGGGTCAGACAGGTTTAATGGTCATACTGCGGTCCAGGACAGGTATAGTCAATGTCCAGTGAAACTAAAATGGTGGTGAAAAACTCCTTTTTCGGGGACTTTTTAAATGTGGGGGGCATGCAGGTTTGGGGCTCATGCTGTGGCCAGGACAGGTATAGTCAATGTCCAGTGAAACTAAAATGGTGGTTGAAAGACTCCTTTTTGCGGCACTTTTTAAATCTGGGGGTCATGCAGGTTTGGGGCTCTGCTGCGTTCCAGGACAGGGATATTCAATGTCCAGTTCAAGTAACTAGTAGTATAATGTTGTACCGTGTTAGCCATAGAAAGTAGTAGAAGAGTGAAGAAATCAGGCGATACCTTTTAGAGGCTAACTGAGTATATTTGATGGTGACTTCGAGAGAACTAGCTCCCTTCTACAGACATGATGATATACAAGAAATTGAAAATTCACAGGCTTTTTATACCAAACACAAGGACATTGACCTTCAAAGGATCTTAGAATTCTTAAACACAACAAAATTCAATATAGCAAACACGTCATTTACAACAGTTCAAACAATTAACTATCTGGAAACTTGTTTAGGCATGACAGAGGGGTCAGTTAACATCTGCCGCCTTATCTCACAGCCATCACGTGTAATTTGTGGCCATACACAGTTTCACATATAGTTAGAGACATAAAACTTCATGGATATTTAACCCATTTTGCAGAGTCAGAAATTTTGCAATTAAATTAAATTCCATTCCTTTCTCACCCTCTGCGTCGATCTTAAAGTGTCCCATTAAAACCACAATCTTCAGATGCTTCAATACAGTGGTCCCCTTCTGGAGGAAGTTTTGTGCCACACTTAAGATCATTCTACTGTTATTATGGAATAGTGAATCTTGGGAGTTCATGCGCTGGCTGAGTCCTTTGGCCCTGTTTCCCCCCACATAAAGGCCTGTGGTCGGGCATTGCCGCACACAAAATCAGAAACACCACATTGCTAGACCTTCAGGAAAATGTCCCCCTAATTTCTGTGCACCTGCTGGGACTGTGGGACAGGTACACAGTCCGTGCGAGTGTGGATGTGAGAGTATCTCTGCAGGTTCTCTCTGTGTGCGACCTTTTTGCAGGTGCGCGTGTGTGTGAGATGCAGATTATTCGAGGTGGTAGATGCCGTTCAGGGTCTGCTTCGGCGGAGGACAATAAGGTACCGTGGCGCACATGTTTTGGTGGTTGCCTGACGAAGGAGATATGGAGAGTGGAGGGGGACTGGGAATATGTCCCTTTGAGTCTATTGTCTCTAAGTAGCACAGTTGAAGTTTCCTAGGCAAACTTTCGTAGATCTCCAGCTTTGGGTTTTAGGTTACAACGAGGGCACTCGTCTTCCTTCTGGGTCCTCTTTGTACGTAACATACTGTCCTCTGTTGATGAGGGCCGCGGCTTTGCTTATTTGATTTGTCCGTCACATTTGGTTTGTAACCCAATTGGAAAATTTTGTCCTCATATCCAGGAGGAGTTTTTCCAGGTCTGCCTTGTTGGAGCAAATACGAATTGTACCGTATAGCCTGGCTGTAGATAATGGGATTGCTTTTTGTTGCTTTTTGGGGTGGAAGCTGTCATTCCTGAGGTTAGGCCGTTCTGTTCTGTGGGTTTGTGGTTACACACGATGTGAGTAGCCGGGTGTTCTTGATGAGTATTGTTAGTTATCCAGAAAGTGGATTTTTGCTCTCTGAATAGGTAAGCTTGAGGTTGATGGGGTGGGGTGGAAGTTATTGAAGTCCATTATGGAATTGAAGTTAGGTATAGGCCTCCTCCGCCCGCCAGGTCCAATGACAATGATATCATCGATGTAACGGAGTTACATCATGGTTTTGTGGTGCAATTTGGATAGAAACTCTCCTTCCAGTTCAGCCATAAAGAGGTTTGCATACTGGAAGACCGCGCACATCCTGTACCCCATTGAAGTTCCCATTCGCGTGTAGAAATAGGTCCTTCTCCAAATGTTTAAAAATATTGTGGCTGAGTATGAACTTATGAGCTGTGTTATTGGTTTTGTTGGGAGGTTTAGTTTCTCCAGGTGTGTCCGACATGCTGCAACACCATCCTTGTGGGGAATGTTTGTATACAACGATTCTACATCGATGATATCATTGTCATCTGGACTGCGGGCGAGGAGGCCCTAATTCAACATTTTTAAAGTTTGGTGCTTTGTGTGGGGTAAGTCTCTGGTTATATACTCATCAGAAATTCAACCTTTATTAATGAACACATTATTAGATAGAACGTCAATGCAAAACCATGAAAAATAAATAAACAACATTCCCCACCCGAATAACACAATCCCAAGTTATGCAGACACAAATAGGAGGCCCAATAGAATAGCAGTTTGGACCTTCAGCGAAGGTATAACCTTTTGTGTGATCTAAAATAAATGAGCATTGCATGATTGAGTATATAAACCAGGTGCCGTAAATAGCCAGGCAGGGGCAGTATATACCTAGGCAGTGCCACTTAGATGGCAGGCATTGGCAGTAAATATCAAGGCGGCCACTTTAGAGAGGCAGACAGTGGGCAGTATATAGATAGGCAGGGGCATATAGACCAAGAAGGGGCAGTAATATAGTCCAGGCAGGGCCACTTAGAGGCAGTCAGGGCAGTATAAATAGCCAGTCAGGGCCACTTAGAGGCAGTCAGGGGCAGATATAGCCAGGCAGGCAGTATAATAGCCAGGCATGGCCACTTAGAGGCATGGCCGGGGCAGTATATATCCATGCAGGGGCCACTTAGAGGCAGGCAGGGGCTGTTATAAAGATAGGCAGGGGCAGTATATTAGATAGGCAGGGGCAGTATATAGCCAGGCAGGGCTACTTAGAGGTAGGCAGGGGCAGTATATAGATAGGTAGGGGCAGTATATAGCCAGACAGGGTCAGTATATAGCCAGGCAGGGCCACTTGAGGGGGCATGCCAGGGCAGTATATAATAGGCAGGGGCAGTATAAAGCCAGGCAGGGGCAGTAAATAGTCCCCCCCCAGACCAGGTCCACTTAGAGGCAAGGCATGGGCAATAATATAGCCAGGCACGGGCACTTAAGCAAGCAGGGACATATATAGATAGTCAGGGCCCAGTATATTAGCCAGGCGTGTCAGTATATAGCCAGGAAGGGCCAGTGAGTAGTTTAAAAAACAATAAAACTCTTACTCACCTGGTTTTCCTCCTCTTCTCCACGTCCGTCCATAGCGGCCACTCTCACCTGCGGTGCAGGCGGTGGCCATGATGGCTGCATGGCTGGGTCGGTGACCCGGCCGTGCAGCCGTTTGGGCGAGGGAGCCGTCGACCCCCTGGCACAGGAGTCCGGTCGCATGTGCGACCATTGCGGCTCCCGTACGTTCGCCAGGCGGCACTCGCGGCCCGCCAGGGGGAAACACCGCCCCCCCCCTCCCCGGCGGGCGCTCCGAGCCGGCCCTGCTGCCCGGACCCCAGTGGCCCGCCGGGCAAATGCCCGGTTTGCCCTATGGGCAGTCCGGTCCTGCCCACCAGTATAAGACCGCTATGGCTATGTGTTTGCTAGTCGACAAGTACTTGGTTGCTCTTTGCTTCAGTACAGCCACAGCCAGATACTCCCAAGCCTGTATGATGTGCAAAACACAATACAGGTAAAATAGTAAAAAGTCCACCAGAAACACGTGCCTCGACTGCTGTATCCATTCCAAAGAGTGCAAATATATGAATATGTCCTTGTTTCCATAGATCTCTTTTCTGGTTGGCCTGAAGCCGAACTAGTACCGAAAGAAACAACACAAGCAACTGCCCAAAAGTTGATGAAGGAACTTCTTTGTCAATTTGGGCTACCAGAAACAATAGAGAGTGATAGAGGAAACAGACTTCCACGGGAAGTCCATGAAGGAAGTGACAGGTGCCTTAAGCAAAGAACAGGCATTTCACGTCCTCTACCATCTTCAGAGCAATGGAAAGTTAGAATAGTTAAATGGAAAACATAGAGAAGCCATGGCCAGAGTGTTTGCCGTTAGCTTTGTTTTCAGTCCGCTGTACACCTCACGGAAAGCTGTCTCCCTATACGATCTTGTTTGGTACTCCCCCCAAGGGAGGGTTCTATTTCCCACAGGTTTTACAGATACAGCATAGCAGTATGACAGGATATGTACAGACAATGCATAAACACCTTAAAGTAGTACATAAACAAGTTTTTGATTCCATTCCAGATCCAAGCAGTAACCTAAGTAGCCAAAACCTTGAGCTGGGTGACTGGGTGGTCCATAAAAGACACGTGAGAAGGAGCCTAAGCCTATCGATAGGACGGTCCCTTACAAGTTCTGCTGACAACTGAGACCTCGGAGGAACTAGGGGAAAAACAACTGGGTCCACATCAGCCACTGCAAAAGGATCACTCCTTCCTGTGATCAGAAAGATGAAGGATGCTGTTTAAATCTTCATGATGGCCCATATGGGAGTGGTATCTTACACACTACGTGATATACTGAACAATTCTCGGGATAATAAAATTCTGCAACACCATTAATGACATGATTCACATGTAGAGAATACAGACACAACGTACGGTGACTGTTGAATGTACAAATAGCTCAGCAACTGCTAGAACTATGCCCTACCTAAGAAGAACTGTCCATTATGTCTTGTGACCCACTAAGTAAAGATGATAAACTTCCAAATCTGAATCTGGACTAGCGATGGAATACCACTGGAGTATCTTTACCTATAGCAGGATTGACACATTCACCCTTCCTCCATGTTAACCTCACAACACATATAGATGAGGGTCAGAGTGCGAGTGTGTTATTACAGGAGGGTTGGGAATTTAAGAGTACCAGTCCCATTAGTAAAGTTTGGAAAAATATGGGCTCCTGAGCTGAAAGTGTCAATAGGTAAGGCCTCCATTTGTGATATTGTACAAACTCATGTTATGTAGGAGCTACTTGCTTAGTAGTAGTACCCATGATCCAAATTGGGAAGAGAATAAAATACTTCCCTTATGGAGACTAGGTAGACGAGTGTGGCTGGCAATTAAAAAGGACTTATAGCAATCAGTCCCCATCAAGAAAATAATGTAGATGACTTTGAATGTGGGTTTTAGAACATGGTTGGAAGATTCGGGGAAAGTAAAATGGAAAAGGAGATGTGTGTATAATCGAAATGCTTCTTTGTACATGATAGCAATAGATCTCTTACATTGGTTCACATATCTGAAAGAGTTACCAGAAGATATGTATTATGTCTGTGGAAACACTGCATATAAGTGGATTGCTCTTGGAGTAGAAGAAACATGCACTATAGCTGGGCTGTCACAATTTACCTTCTTAGTCTCCTATAAAGATGTCGATATAAACAAGATAACAAGGCATACATTATATTAAAGGGCAGCAGATAACAAGCCAAGGAAAAATGGGAAACCTCATTTTATTTTTTAGATTGACCCAGCAGGACATTTGCAAATAAGTCAACAATGCAACATATGGCTACAGCAACTTTAAATACTTTCTTCCTTATTTATTAAGCAATCATATCATCCAATTTTAGAACAAATGAACGTATTATAAAATGTCAAAGCCACATTAGACAAGAAAGGTCTATAGGTATCTATATATTTTCGTCCCGCAGGGAACATCGCAGGAGTCCCATGTCAATCCACACTGGGATAGTTGGGATATGGTCTGCTATCCCCGCCTTAACAAGCAGTCAGACAAAATAACAGAAAATAAATATGGTGAAAATTCTCTAGCACGGCACTTTCATGAGCATAGACATGAAGTTAGTGAGGTCTAAATGAAATGTATAGCCTTAGAGTATTTCTATAATCAAACTATGCTTTAGAAATTTGTTTGTTTTTAAATTGTTTTTTAATACGGGCTATGGTAATTTAATCAGGGTTACAAGGCACAGCATGCATGTTGAAAAAGAAGGTGTAACCTTATAAAACGACGCAGCTCAGGAGAGCTCCTCTGTCTCTATGCTCGCTATGCTCCCAACTATCCCAGATGTGGAATTGAATGGACTCCTGTGAAGTTCCCTGCGGGAACGAAAATATAATGTATAAACCTATGCCTTTCTTGTCTATGTGCTTTGACATTTTATAATACGTTTACATTTTGGGGGGGGGTCTCAAATTGGACTGAAATGGAGGCGTTAATAAATAAGAAGAAAGTATTTAAAGTGCTGTAGCCATATGTTGCATGTTGACACGTTACAACAGTGGAGGCGTGTTTTCTATATGCACTGTGCTGAAAATTGCGGTATAACAAAAGAAGTTGTACGAGTCCACCAACACACACACATGTTTAAACTAAAAGACGCACTATGCAAATAAGGGCAGATTTAATAAAATTGCAGAAATGAGTGATGATTGGTTGAAAAAGCAGTGAAGTGAAGCAGGACTCACTGTTACCTTTTCATTCTTAAACCCAGAAAATTGGTTCAGAGGCCTAGGTTGATGGTTAATAGGGATAATACACAGGATTATGCAAGATGTACTGCTCAGAAAAATAATATATGTGTGTATTAGTTTAGTGCTACATGTTACAGAAAACTAAGTAAGCAAATAGTTGTATCTCAGCTTAATATGTGTAGGTGATCCCTTTTCTTTGAGGAATCCAGCATGGGGAGTAGGGAAAAAAGAAGCATGTAAATAGAAAGTCTGGCTGTGCACGCTAGCTACATAAGAAAAAACCCCCAAAGAAATGGGATCAAATCTTACAATATTTGCTCAAAAGGGGGAATTATGAAGGTAATACGTATCAATTTTATATATTTATATGATTTTTATATACTGTTTAATCATTCTTTCATCTCAGTCAGTATATAATGATTGAGGTATACTGATGTGCTTGAAATGGAATGTGACTTTGGGGCTCCTCTCCAGACATCATGGCATCTGTTAATTAAAGACACATGTTGTCTAGTTGTATGGGCCTATTCATGCATTTGAATATTACTCCTTTTAGACAAGATTATTTGTTTGAGAAAGGATACACCCAGAGGTGTGCTGCATATGCTTTAAAAGAACCTGTTACATAGGTTATGCCCCCCTTGCTGAGGGCAGAACAAACTAGTGTCAGACCTGCTGTTTCCAGTGCTGTGCTCCTTATTCTGTAAGATGCAGCAGTTTTAGAGCATTTACCCCTCAAATCTTATTCATGAGCAGGTGTTAACCCGGCCCACCAAAGACTAGCCCCACCCACCAGGCAGTTATTCACCTGTTTCTACCTATTCAAAGTAATAGGTTTATCAGTTGAGGTGGGCATGGCTAACTTCAGATAGGCGGGGTTTGAAAAAAACTGACTCTTCGAATGACTCTTCTGGCTGAAAACTGCAAATTTGAGCATTAAATACACGAAAACTACAGCATCTTACAGAATAAGGGACACAGCACTGGAAACAGCATGTCTGTCACTAGCTTGTGCTGTCCT
Organism: Phyllomedusa bahiana; assembly: GCA_025379985.1. Classification (NCBI taxonomy): domain Eukaryota; kingdom Metazoa; phylum Chordata; class Amphibia; order Anura; family Hylidae; genus Phyllomedusa; species Phyllomedusa bahiana. Next base: position 8,993 of record JAODAL010001697.1, on the reverse strand, counting down.
CAGCAAGAGGTGATTATCTATGTGACAGGTTCTTTTTAAGTTTGGTTCAAACCAGTCAATAGGAACTAGCTAGTTGTTTCATGGTTTAAATTGATTGGCTAATGTATTCATGCAGAAAAAATAGAGGCTTTGGGCTATAAAACTTTCTTGGAGTCGAGGGAACATCTTTGTATTTGCCAATGCTGTATATCGCGGCCCCCAATTTTTTTCCCACCAGGCCCGGTTTGATGACGAAAATTTTTTCCCGGCCTTGGGGAGGGGGTTTTTTAGGGGGGGCTTTGGAGGGGGTTTGGAAATTTTTTAAAAATCACACACAAAAAAAACCCCCCAAAAAGTGTATAGGTGTCATTTAGGGATATCTTGGGGAACCATTTTTTAAAACGGGGAAACTAATTGTAGTCTGTAGGTCAGCATTATCATTAAAAAATTTAATATATAAAAGCTTGTCTTATAGAGTTTATTCCCCCCTTTAAATAAAATAAATTACCCCCCCAAAATGATAATAAAAATTTGCTGCCCAGTAGTGTAGTGATACTAGTGCCCCAGTAGTGATGTGTACATATGCTCCAGTATGATAGTATAATAGTTTGCCCCAGTAGTGATACATAGTGCTTCAGTGTGTGTGATCAAGGCCCGTGTGATATTAAAAATGGTGTGTATTTGATAAATTGGCTCCCCCAGTGTGTTTGTGATAAAAAAGTGTCCGGTAGTGATGTGATATAGCTGTCCCGTAGTGATAGGATACTGCTGCCCCAGTATGGTGATAATACTGCCCCAGTAGGATACATTTTGCCCCAGTAGTGTGGGATCATACCCCCAAAGTGGGGAAGTAAAAATAGTGCTCCGTAGTGATAGTGTTCATAGCTGCTCCAGTGGGGATAGGGGGAACATAGTGCCCCAGTAGTGATAGTGTTACTAGCTGCCTGTGTGATAGTGTCATGTAGCCCCCAGTAGGGTAAAGTGAAATAGATAGCTGCCCCAGTAGGAGTGAAATACATAGCTCCCCCCGTATGATAGTGTACAGTATCCCCCAGTAGGATACTTTACATAGCTGCCAGGGTGATGTGTTAATAGCTGCTCCGTGGAAAGTGATACATAGCGCCCAGTGGTGTAGTGTACTAGTGCCCCAGTAGAAATGATAGAGAGTGCCCCGTATTAATAGTGATACATGCGTGCAGTGGTGAAGTGAACATAGCCCCCCCAAAGTGGTGATAGTGAACAAGCGCCCATGTAATGATAGATAGCTGCCCCAGTAAAAAATGATAGTAGCTCCCCCATTTAAAAGTAGTGCTGCCCGTAGTAATGATAGTTTGCTCCCCAGTAAAATATAGATAGTTCCCCAAAAGTAGTGATGTGATAGTGGCCCGTAGTAATGATAGATAGCTCCCCCAAGTAGTGATGATAGATAGCTCCCCCGTAGTGATGAAAAAATAGGCTCCAGTAGTGATTAGATAGCTGCCCCATATAATGAAGATAGTGCCCGTAATATGTAGAAAATGCCCCAGTATAATGTTTAGTTAGTCCCCCCCAGTAATAATGATAGATGTGCCCAGTAGTAATGTAGATAGCTGCCCGAAATAATGATAATAGTGCCCAGTAGTAATGATAGATACCTCCACCAGTAATAATGTAGATACTCCCCCGAAAAAAAGTAGATAGGGCCCAGTGAATGAAAAAATAGTTTCCCCAGTAGTAATGAAAGATGCTGCCCCAGAAATAATGAAGATAGCGCCCCTTAAAAAATGATAGATAGCTGCACCAAAGTAATAATGATAGGCCCCCCCAGTAATAATGATAGATACTCCCCCCGTAGTAATGAAGTAGCTCCCCCATGAAATGTAGATAGCGCCCCAAAGTAATGATAACGCCCCAGTAATGATAGATAGTCCCCCAGTAATAATGATAGATGCTGCCCCAGTAGAAAATGAAGTACTGCCCCAGTAATAATGATAGAAGCTCCCAGAATAAGATAGATAGCTCCCCCGTGAAATGATACATGAAGCTCCCCCATTAGTGAGAAAATAGCTGCCCCCAGTAGTGATGAAGTAGCTGCCCCTAGTAATGTGATCTCCCAGAAATAATGTGATGCGCCCCAGTAAAAAATGATAGATAACTCCCCCAGAGTAAGAAGAAAGCCCCCCAGAAATAAGATAGTAGGGCCCATAATAATGTGATAGCTGCCCATTAATGATAGATAGCTGCCCCGTAAAATGATACTAGCTCCCCCAGTGTATTGATAAAAGTGCCCCAGTAATATTTTTTGGATAGCTGCCCATAAAAATAGATAGCTGGCCCAGTAGAAATTAAATAGCTGCCCCATAGAATGATAGTTAGTGCCCAGTAATAAGTAGTAGCTGCCCCGTAAAATGAAAATGCGCCCGTAGTAATGAAGTTGCTGCCCCGTAATAATGATAGATAGTCCCCCAGTGTAATGATAGATTGTGCCCAGTAGTATGATAGAAGCTGCCCCAGAATAATAAACTGCCCCAGTAATGGAAAAGCTGCCCAGTAATATGAAGATGCTGCCCAGTAAATATAGATATGCCCAGTAGAAATATACATAGTAGTGCCCCGTAATTGTAATAGCTGCACATAATAATGATAGATAGCTCCCCCAGTATTAATGATAGATAGCGCCCCAGAATTAAGATAGAAGCTGACCATAATAAGTAGATAGCTGCCCCTAATAATGTAGATGCTGCCCCGTAATAAAGATACACAGCTGCCCCAGTAATAATGATAGATAGCTGCCCCAGAAATAATGAAAATTAGCTGCCCCCGAGTAAGATAGATAGCTCCCCCATAAAAATGATAGAAGCCCCCCAGTAGTAATGAAGTAGCTGCCCAGAATAAGATAGTAGCTCCCCCAAAATAATGATAGAACTGCCCCATAGTGATGTGATACATAGTATCAGCCCAAGGGGATACATACAAGCTGCCCAGTGGTGTAGTGATAATAGTGCCCGGGGAAAATAGTGAATAGCTCCCCAGTGGTGTTAGTGATAAATACGCCCATAGAAATTGATAGAGAGCTGCCCCATATTGATAGTGTACAAGCTGCTGAGTGGTGTATGAACATAGTCCCCCAGTGGGTTTGTGTAATAGCTGCCCCATTTGTAATGAAGATAGCTGCCCCGTAAAAATGATAGATGCTGCCCCCAGTAGTAATGTGATAGCTGCCCCAATAGTAATGATAGATAGCTCCCCCAGTAATAATGTAGAGTTGCCCAGTGTGTGATAGATAGTGGCCCATAGTAAGATAGATAGTCCCCCGTGTGTGATAGATGCTGCCCCAGTATTGATGATAAAAGCGCCCCAGTAGTGATGATAGATGCTGCCCCAGAAATAATGATAGATGTCCCCCAGTAATAAGATAGAAAATCCCCCAGTAGTAATGATGATGCTCCCCCAGTAATAATGTAGTAGCTGCCCCGAAATAATGATAGATATCCCCCAGTGTAAGATAGATAGCTGCCCCAGTAAAATGTTACATAGCTCCCCCAGTATAATGTAGATAGTGCCCCATAATAAGATAGTAGCGGGCCCCAAGTAATAAAGATGTTTGCGGCCCCGAGTAATGATAAATATGCCCAGTAATGATAGATCGCTGCCCCCAGTAAAAATGATAGATAGCTGCCCCGTAAAAATGTAGTAGCGACCAGTAGTATGATAGATAGCTGCCCCAGTAAAATGAAAGATGTCCCCCAGTAGTAATGATAGATAGCTCCCCCGAAGAAATGATAATCCCCCGAATGTAGATAGCTGCCCCAGAAATAATGATAGATATCCCCCATTTAAAAGATATTAGCGGGCCCCCAGTAAAAAATGATAGATAGATTCCCCCCCAGTAATAATGATGTAGTCCCCCCGAGAAATGTACTAATAGCTCCCCCAGAAATAATGATAGATGTGCACAGTAAAAATGATAGATAGCTCCCCCTTTTAAATGATGATAGCTGTCCAGTAATAATTTTTGATTGCACCGAAATAATGATAATAGCTGCCCCAGTAATGTTTGATAGATAGCTGCCCAAAATAATGTGCAGTGCCAGTAATAATGAAGATGCTGCCCCATAAAAATGAGGTAGCTGCCCCGTGTAATAATGATACATAGATGCCCCTAGAAATGATAGATAGGCCCCCAGTAATAATGAAGATAGCGCCCAGTAGAATGATAGATAGTGCCCAGTAAAAATGATAGATAGTTTCCCCCATTATTGATAGATACTCCCCCATTTGTAATGAACAAGTCCCCCCAGAATAATGATACTAGCCCCCAGTGTAAGATGTCCTGCCCGTAATAATGAAATACGCCCTAGTATTAATGATAGATAGTCCCCCGTAGTAATGATACATAGTGCCCCAAAATATGATGAAGCTCCCCCATATAATGAAGAAGTGCCCCCAGTAATAATGAGAGATACTGCCCAGTATAATGATGATACTGCCCCATATAATGTGATACTCCCTTTGTAATGATAAATAGATAGCTGCCCCAGTAAAAATTTTAGATAGCTGAACCAGAATAATGATAGATAGCTGGCCCAGAAATATGAGGGATGCTCCCCAGTAAAAATGATACATAGCTCCCCCCAGTAGAAAATGTGATACTGCCCCAGTAATAATGATGTAGCTCCCCCATAGTAATGATAGAAGTCCAGTAAAATGATAGATGCTGCCCCAGTGTAATGATAATAGCTCCCACGTAGGCACCCGGAAATAAAAAAAAAAAAAAAAAGTCACTCCCCCTTCCAGACCCGCGAGCTCCTCCTCCCAGCAGCCGACTCCGACACCCGAGGGCGTGGGGGGGTGTGAGTCACTGTGCTCACACCCCGCCCGTTTGATTGTAGATTCGGTGCTCAGTGAGGTCGCATTTTCAGCAATGGGAAAAGCGGGGGAGAATTGAAAACTGCCCGGGGCTTTCTCTGTAATGCAGCCGCGATGTCCCCCAAAGCCGCGGGGAAAGATGCGACCACCCAGACTAAAGTCAGGGGGCGTGGGCATAGGTGTACCCCGGCCCCCGGGACCGGCGGGGGATGTGCTAAGGGCCCGGTGCCGGTCCGGGGCCCGGCGGTTGGGGACCCTCTGTATATGTTTTATGTCTCTCAATGTTTCTTTTAAAATAAACCGGGATTTTATCTTCAATTGATTTTTTATTTGAAAACTTGATTATATCTGAAACACTTTATTAGTGATAACAAAGTCCGCTTACATCTAGTGACTTATAGGTGACATTTTCTCTGATGAGTCGTTCACTTTCCCTTTTCTTCTCCATTGTGCGATGACATGTTTGATTTCCCCCTGCAGAATTTCCAAACAATTTTATCTAAAAATTCTTAATTTTTCAGCCCTTCCCAACCTGTCCCCCCCCTCTGTAAAAATTTCCCCCAGGGGTTTGGAGAGGCCTGACCCCCGTTTAAAAGGGAACAGTATTATGGGGAGGGTGGGGTAAACAGAGGACGGGCCCCCTGGAGATTGTGCACGATATGGCTGACCCTAGAATATTTTATACGGTCCAAAATCCTTCCCTTGCACCCCAGAAGATCAGCCGCAGTCATGATCTTCAGGAGGTGCAGCAGTTGGAGTTTAGTCATACTTTTTGTTGATGTTTTTTTCTAAAGATTTCCCTGTTGAACTATGATGGATTTATTGGACTATGTTGGACCAGCGTTGGAGTTTTTGTTATAAAATGGTCAATGAGGACTGATGTTGAGTGCTTATTTAACCCCTTAAGGACCCAGCCTGTTTTGACCTTCCTGACACAGCCATATTTTTAAAATCTGGCATGGGGTTCTTTATGTAAGAATAACTTTTTAAACACTTTACCAAATCAAAAATACCCAAAAATTTCATGAAAATTTGGAAAAATTTGTCATTTTGAAAGTTTCCAAAATTTCTGGGTGCAAGACAGATCATTTTTAACCACAAAAAAAGTTTATAACTAGCATCTACCATATGTCCACTATAGTTGGCATCAATTTTATTTTTTATTTTTTTATTTATGACATTAGAGGGCTTAGAAATTTAGTAATAATTTCCACATTTTCAAGAAAATTTGCAATATACATTTTTTTAGGACCACTCCAGTTCTGACGTGGCTTTGGGGGGCCTGTATGTAGATACCCCCATAATTGACTCCATCTGAGAACTAGACCCTTGAAGTATTTACAACAGTGTTTGGAAGGTTTGATAACTCCTTTAGGTATTTCACAGAAATTTAAAGCAAAGTGGAGGTGAAATTTAAAAATTTCACTATTTTTGCAGATTTTTCAATATTTATCCATTATTCACTGAAATACAGTAAATGTGACTAGGTAACTGCAACATAAAAATCAATTCCCCCAGGTCTGCTGTTTTTAGAGATATCCCATTTAAAGTGGCCCTAGTGCTTATTTGGGCTCAACCATAAGCCCCAGATAGGGGAGCACCACCGGACTCTGGGGTCTCATTTTCAATAACGATTTTTTTAGGTGCCATTTCAGGTTTGAGGACACCCTAAGGTGCTAAAACTTATAAACACCCCTAAAAAGACCCCATATTGGAAAAATACAACCCTTAAGGAATAATTGAGGGGTGCAGTGTGTATAAGACCCCACAGGTGATTCACAAAATTTTTTTTTAGCATTAGGTGTGAAAATTTTTCCCAATAATCTGCAATTTTAGCTTTAAATGTTTCATATTTACAAAAAATCCTGGAAAAAAACCCCAAAAAATTTTGTTACGCACGTTTCTTCCAAGTTCAGCAATACCCTACATGCGGGGTAAACTGCTGTTTTGACGCATGGCCGGCATACAAGGGAGGGAGCGCTATTTGGCTTTTGGAACGCAGATTATGGTGGGGCCATGTCACATTTGCCAAAGCCCCCAAAGTAGCAAATAGGGAAACCTTCCAGAAGTGGCCGCATTTTGGTTTCCCAACCCCCCTCAAGGATCTCATCTAGGGGTGTACTGTCATTTTGGATGCACAGGTGTTCCATAGTATTTTTTTGCTTTGGGGCCATGAAAATGGGGGGAAAAAACGCAGCTCTGCCATTGTTTTTGGGTTTAAATTTTACAGCATTCGCCGTGCAAGGGTAAATAAGTGATAACTTTACTATGGGGGGTCGGTACAGTTACAATGATATAGATTTTATATATTTATTTTCTGTTTATTACTTTTACACAATAGAAATTTGTCTATAAAAAATTGCGTTTTTATGTTGTCCTATCTGAAAAGCCATAACTTTTTTATTTTGCTGTGAGAAGAAGCTGTGTATGGCTTGTTTTTGCAGAATGAGTTTTAGTTTTTATTGGTACCATTATGGAGTGCATATGACGCTATGTTTTACTTTTTATTAAGGTTTTTGTGAGACTTTTGAAACAAATACAGCAATCTTGGTAGTGTTTTTTATTTTATTTTTTATAGCGGTCACTGTACATATATATACATGCTAGCATTACTCAGCAGGTTTAATAACGATTACAGTGATACCAAATTTGTATATATTTTTGTGTTTTACTGCTTTTATACAATAAAAACACTTTATTCAACCAGGAAAACATGTTTTTGCATCGTCTTAGTCTGAGAGCCATAGTTTTTTAATTTTCCGTGTTTGGAGCTGTGTAGGGGCTTTTTTTTTGCTGGATGAGTTGACATTTTTATTAGTATCATTTTTGGGGGGAGGAGGCCTTTCTGATCACTTTTAAATGCATTTTTTGGAAGGCAGGTGAAGAAAATACTGCAATCCTAGTAGTGTTTTTTATTTTTATTTTTTAACTGCGCTCACCGTGCGTATCCGTGATAAGTTAGCTTTACCTAGGGTCGATAGATATGGAGATATCCTGTTTATATAGTTTTTTTATGTTGAAGCACTTAAAAAAAAAAAAGTGTTTTTGGGTGTGTAAAAACAAAATTTATCATCGCTGTCTTCTGAGAGCATAAATTTTTTATTTTTCCGTATGCAGAGCTGTGTAAGGACTTTTTTTTTTGTGGGATGAACGACATTTTAATTGTTACAAACTTTTGACTTTTTATAGGAGTTTATAAGGGTTTTTTGATCGCTTTATATTCCATTTTATATGCTGCGGTATGAACAAAATCTTAATAATTGATTTGTTTTTTGTTTTTTTTTTACGGCTTTCAGCGTTATGGGTTAATTAGAATGACAGATTTATAGGGCAGGTCGTTACGCACGCGGCGATACCAAATATGGGTACTTTATTTATTTTTGATCTTTTTTGAAGGCATTGGCATTTGTAAAGGGGAAAAGGGCGGTGTAACGGGGTTTTTATTTTATTTTTTCGTGTTTGTGTTTTTTGATTTTTTTTCACTTTTTTTACTTTCTTTTACTTTTTCACATTTTTTTTTTAACTTTTTCCCTATAGGGGATTTGAAATGAGAGATCTTTAGATGTCTCATTCAATAGGATCACTACACAGCTTATGGCTGTGTACTAGTTCCTATGACAACTGTCCAGTCACGATGCCGGCCATGCCCCCAGGGCATGGCCGGGCATTGTGACATCACAGACAACCCGGAAGGCATTCGAAACGATGCGCTGCTGTCGCCGGGCAGAGACGCAGGAGGAGCGATCTCCTCCCGCATCTCTCTTAGTTATTGCGACCCGATGGTCGTGATAATTAAGGGGTTAAGCCCCCCCCCCCTTCCCCGGGGTGATCTCGGGTCCCGGGGCCAGGGTGCGGGGTGGGCGGCTGTAATATACAGCTGACCCTCCCGCGGCGATCACGCGAACTCTTTCTTTAGAGTTCGTGCGATCCTCAGAACTTATGCATACATCCAGGGGCGTGAACCCCCAAACGACCTGGAGTATGCATGCGTCTAAAGTCTTAAGGGGTTTAAATAAATGGGTTTTTTTGTGTTGTGTCAGTGATGTTTTTTTTTTACTAGTTTGTTCCCGTGTTTGTAATAGAGTGTCTAACAGATATCTCTGTATTACAATTTGGGGCTTGGGGTCACCTTGGGGGGGGCAGAAAAAGCTCCCCCGGGGACACCA
>JAODAL010001696.1:0-219776 GCA_025379985.1 Phyllomedusa bahiana | reverse complement strand
CCACCACGCCGGGAGTTGTGGGGGAAACAGTCTGCACACCCCGGGGAAATTTGGGGTTGCACAGCCCTGCACACCCCGGGGGAAGTTGGGGGTGCACAGTCCTGAAACACCCCGGGGGATTTTTGGGGGCACAGTTTTAAACCCCCCGGGGGAGTTGTGGTGCACAGTCTGCCCCCACGCCCGGGAAAGGTTGGGGGTGCACAGTCGCACACCCCGGGGAAAGTTGGGGGCCCAAAATTCGCACCCCGGCCGGGAGTTGTGGGCACAGCCCTGCAAAAACCGGGGGGAAATTTTTGGGTTTCCCCAGCCTGCACCCGCCGGGGGTTGGGTGCACGGGCGCAAAACCCCCGGGATTGTGGGGGCACAGTCTGCACACTCCCGGGAGTTGTGGTAAACAGTCTGCACACCCCTTTGGATAGTGGTGCCCAGTCTGCCCCACCCCGGGGAGTTGGGTGCACAGTCTTGCACACCCGGGGGTTTTGGGTGCCCCAGCCCTGCAACAACCCCGGGGAGTTTGGTGCACGTTGAAACAAAAACCCCTGGGGGGTTGTGGTGCACTTTCTGCAAAATATAAAAGGGCACGCGGGAAATTGTAGGCCAGTCCACATATCAGGGCACCGGGGAGTTTTGAATGCACAAACTGCACAAAACAGGGGGGCACCGGGGATTTTGAAATGCACAGCCCTGCACATATCAGGGCCCGCTGGGAGTTTATTTGAAACAGTCGCACAAAATCAGGGAAACGCTGGGGGGTTGTAGTGCACAGTCTGCACAAAACAGGGGCACCTTGGGATTTTTGTGTGCACAGTCTGCACAAATCAGGGCACGCGGGGTTTTTTGAAATTCACAGCTGCACATATCATGGCACGCGGGGAAAGTTGTAGTGCACACCCTGTCTACAAAACGGGACAGGGCGGGGAGTTGTGTTGTGAAATTTCCGCGGTAAGGCAAAGGCCGGGAATAACCTCTGCAGCAGTCGCCAAAAATGCTCAGGGGCCGTCCACCCCCCTCTTATCGCTTTTGCGGGGGCCGAAACCCAAAAGGGAAAAGGCACAGCGGGACGGGCGGCGCCCCCCTTTCCGGGGGGCAGGCCCCCCTCCCCCACATTTTACCTCGGGGACTCGATTCGTTTGGACTTTTGGGAAAAGCTTTTCCCCCTTCGGTCAGGCGGCAAAACTCACGGAATTTCCCCAACGGGTTTACGTGGGCGCGGGCTCAAAAGCGATGACGCCCACCCCCCGGAGCGGCCCCCGGCCCCCAATGCGTCACTTCCGGCTCCTGAAATTTCCCGTGGGGACGCTGGGGGCGTTTGTTTAAAAAGGGATGGAAAAAAAAAGGACAGATAGATTTAGGTAGTTTTTTTGAAACCTTTTGGCCATGTTTCACACGGCCCCAATTACGGGCCAAAAAAATTCCCATTCATTAGGGAAATTTCACATTTTCTCAAAGAAACTTTTTGGATTACGTCCATCTCCCCGCAATTTAACGCCGTGGGGCCCCCGGGGGGGGGAGCGGGGGAGTAAGCAGGGGGGCCGGTAAAACTTCCCCCCCGCCGGGGCCCCCCCCATAGACTTTCACTGCTAGTGCGCGTAAACGCCCTAAAAGGGGCCCCGGGTTAATTTAATCCCCCCGCCCGGGGATCGCTGGGGCAGGGAGAGGAGACTTTAAACCCATAGTTCTCTATGAAGAACTGGAATTTAACCGTAAAAATTTTGGGCCGTTTTTCGGCCCGAAATTTGGGGCCCACTCCGGCGCGAAATTTTACGGCCCAAAAAATAGGGGCCCAAATTACGTGAAAAAGCCAAAAAGGGTTTTGTCTCACAAAAAGGGATCCGCTTTTTTAATTAAAGACCCTTCAAAACAAGCCTTTGCAAAAAAATGCCCCTTTTAAACCATATTTTCCCAAAACTTTGAAAATAAAAAAAAAGCGGGAGACCCCAAGACGGCGGCGCGCGAAAGCCGGCGGGGCAGAAATTTGAAATGGACACGCCCCCCTTTCCGGTATCCCAAACCCCCCCTTTTAAAAAGCCCCCACCCCCACCCCAACCAAACGGGCAAAACGGTTTTTGGGGAAGAAAGCCATTAGTTTGCCCGTAAAAAAGCCAGGTAAAACCCCCCATAACAGGTATTTCCCCCTTACGGGCGGTAGATCCCCCCTTGTACCCCAAAGTAAATCCCCCCTCTGTAGCCGGGAAAGGTCCCCCCCTTTTTTAAACCCAGGTAGGTCCCCCATTGTTGAACAAGGTAGTGCCCCCCATTTTTGCCACTAGTGCCCCCCTTTTCCCGGAGTGCCCCCTTTGTTGCCAGGTAGTCCCCCCTTCTGTTGCCGGGTAGGGGCCCCATTGTTGCCATAGTGCCCCCTCGTTGCCAGGTATGCCCCCCATTTTTGCCAGGTAGGGGGCCCCCATTGTTGCCAGGAGTCCCCCCTTGTTTGCCGGGTAGTGCCCCTCTGTTCCCAGGTAGGCCCCCCTTGTTGCCAGTGTCCCCCCCTGGGGTTCCCGGGAAATTGCCCCCTCGTTCCAGGTAGATTCCCCTCTGTTGGCATGTAGGGCCCCCCATTGTTGCCAGGTAGATCCCCCCCTCTGTTTGCCAGTAGATGCCCTTTTTTGCCAGGTGTGCCCCCCCTCTGTTGCCGGAATGCCCCCTGTTGCCGGGTAGGCCCCCTCTTTGCCAGGTAGTCCCCCCATTGTTGCCGGTAGATGTCCCCTCTTTGCCAGGTAGAGCCCCCCCTGTTGCCAGGTAGTTTCCCCCCTCTGTTGCCCAGGTAGGGGCCCCCCTTTTGTTGCCGGGAAAGAGCCCCCTTTGTTGCCAGGCAGGCCCCCCCCCCCATAGCAAATAAAAATAAATAAAAAAATCCCCCCTCCCCTCCCAGGCTCCTGCAGCACGGCCGCTCCCCAAACGTCTCCTCACGGCGCGGGGGAAAATGAAGCCCCGCCCACCCCCCGCAACCGCGCGTCACTTCCCCCCGGCCGTGACCTTTGCCGGCGCGCACTTGCCCATGTTTTGTGGATTTTGTTTTTGGGGTGTTCAAACTTCTGTATAAATGATGTGTTCTCTGTATTCTACAGGTTGATACGATTCCGACAACACCAAACATGAACATTTTCTGTTATGTTTTGGCACCGCAAAAAAAATTCCATTTTCTATTTTTGACATTTGTGGCGCCATTTTTTTTGCAACAATAACTTTTTTGTACTAACACCACGAACGTCGTAGGGGGGGATTTTTTGCGGCTGAAAAAGCCTTTTTATTGCTACCAGTTTGGAATGCATGCGACTTTTTTGATCAATTTTATTCCAGTTTTATGGGAAGCGAAATGACCCAAAAAACCCACAATTTTGGTGTTTGGAATTTTTTTTCTTCTCCGGTGTTCAGCGTAAGGGATAAATGATGTTATATTTTTATAGATCGGACTTTTTCAGACGCGACGATACCAAATATGTGTCACTTTTTTATTATTTTATTTTTTTTTATCTGTAAAATGGAATAAGGGGGTGATTTGAAATTTTAATATATATATATATTTTTTTACATTTTAAAACTAGGGGGCGCAATCATTTCTACAGCCTAATGCATTGTAAAAACACAGGGTGTACAAAGATGGCGGTTTCCCCACTTCCAGTCCCAGGCAGGAAGTGGGGAAACCGCCATCTTTGTACACCCTAATGTGTTTTTACAATGCATTAGGCTGTAGAAATGATTGTGCCCCCTAGTTTTAAAATGTAAAAAAAAAAGATATATATATGTTGTGGATGGGAACAAAGGTTATAGATGTGTGATCCTTTGTGTCTCTATTTTAATGTATTAGTTAGTATATACTTCACATATACATATATATACTGTATATATTATATACATAATAGGCACATACTTATATAGTACAGCATGTAAAAGCTGTATGTATATCTTTTGTCATTAATGTGTTAAACAAAATGGCTGCCTGTAGTAGTTTGCATAGATCGTCGTGTATTCCAAGATGGCGCCTAGTCAGAAGTTACACCCTGTGTTCAGACATTCCTGAAGCTGTGAGGAGTGGTCCATAGATAAGGACGTGCCAATAGACCCTCACAGACAGCTACATGTGATGCTTCTTATCTACTCATTTGCAAAGAGGTATAAAACACCACCATTTTGTGAATAAAATCAGAAAGCACTTTCACAGCAACAGGGCATGTTGTGATTTGTTTTCTCGGTGCACCTTTTGTTATTTTTAAGATAATTTGAACCCCCACAAGGACAGGATAGCCCCTTTGAGGCTACTATCTATTACAGATGACGCCTGCAACGTGAGGCATGGGCTTAGATCTGATTTATTAACCGAAAACTGAACTGGTGGAGCTTCTACTGGCGGACACAGATGAGAGATAAAGGCGCCATCCCTCTTCTGAATATCTGTCCGGGTAAGTAAGGTTTAAACTTTGCTTATCCGAGCAGATTGCTCGCCTAGTGGGAGTTGTACTATGTTTCATTCGGTTAATTGTTAGATCACGCTGACAGGTAACGAGTCGGCCCATGCTATTGAACCTATGACCTGTCAAGTTAACTCCTTGTGGGGTATTTTCTGTTTTATGTGTATTGAATGTTTTGGAACTGATTGAAAGCAAAGCTGGGACGCAAGGTGTTAAGCCAGCTGAGAACAGAGCAGAAATGCTCTGTGGGTTATGAGAATCTCCCCTGGGAGTAACAGGGGATCTCGAAGTCCCTGCCACAGAGAGCAGAGGACAGGTTAGCTGACTTGGAAAAGGAAAAAAAAAAAAAAAAAGCATCTTGTGATAAAAAAATTTGAGAATTCATTTGATGGTGGAATCATGAATTCAGGCTTTCCTTGGTGTAGAGGAAGGCTGAGACAGCTTGCCTGAAATCGGTTTCTTTAACTGATTGAAAGCAAAGCTGGGACGCAAGGTGTTAAGCCAGCTGAGAACAGAGCAGAAATGCTCTGTGGGTTATGAGAATCTCCCCTGAGAGTGACAGGGGTTCTCTAAGTCCCTGCCACAGAGAGCAGAGGACAGGTTAGCTGACTTGGAAAAGGAAAAAAGAAGCATCTTGTGATAAAAAAAATTTGAGAATTCATTTGATGGTGGAATCATGAATTCAGGCTTTCCTTGGTGTAGAGGAAGGCTGAGACAGCTTGCCTGAAATCGGTTTTTTTAAACATTTTGATACAAGTCTGTCGTCTGTCGAGTCTGTCATGTGTGTCTTGCAGATAGATAAATGTGAGCATGTGATTGTAGAAACAAAGAAACAAAGAAGTTTTGGTATGTGAGTTTTGAGTTTAGTGCACAGCGCCATCTGCTGGTTTTAGAGTGTAAGAATATTAGATAAGAGTCTCATTGTAGATAGGAAGAAGTAAGTGAAGTAGTCTGAAGAATTTGCAAGTAGCTGAAGTGTGATTTATGACCTCAGAAAGCATTTGTGATAAGAGAATGGAAATGTCTGAGGGTTGATACAGAAAGAAGGTAGATTGAAGGATCTTGGAATGTTTTGTTGATGGCTGAATGCTGGTACAGTGTAACTATATGGATGCATAAAGAAGGGTGGGCCCCTGGGGGTGCAGCTGCCTATGTGTATCATCCCCCAGGAGAAGTTTCTGAAACAAAGGAAAGTGTGAATATTGTGCCGACGCCCTGTAATGGCGGAGGGACTTGGGGGTGGAGAGAAAAGTTAGGGGTGTAGACAGAACTGCTGCAACAATAGGGAACCACGCCCCAGAGACAGCCCACCTGTGTCACAAGTCACCCTGCCCCCTGTAGCCACACCTACTGCTCCAGCCCTGCCCAGTACACCCAGACTACCTGAACCTTTAGTGCCACTGCCCGCCCCTTCCATGTCACTTCCTACTCCAGCCCCGCCTACTGCTCCCATCAGGATGTCACATCCTCTTCCTTCTGGGTTAATGCCCGCCCCTTCCTGGGTCACCACTTTCACTTCCTGGACCAAGATGGTGGAACATAGTACTGTATGTTCAATTATGGATGCAGATACTGGGGATATGTGGTGACCAGACCCAGCCAGCCCTACAGTGGAGAACCTCATGGTACTGGGAGGAGAAGATACAGTGGGAGCAGGCTCTAACAGCATGAGGATGACATGAGACATGATAAAAGGAAGAACGAGCGGATGAGCTCATAGGACAAGTCAAGCAAATAGTCTGCTTGCTGCTGGGGGGGACACACCAGCTGACCCACTGCATAGCACACCCCGGGAAAGACACTGGAGGAGAAGTCAGCTGACCAGTGGAGAGGGCTCAGGAATTGACTACGGCAGACCCCCTTATCTCACCGGCCTCACTGCAAGGGAGGGGTGCGAAGGCCCGAACATATTCCCACCGAGACAAGTGTCTGTCTTAACAAGTGAAATTACTGGACCGTGAGAAACAACCTATGCCCTATTACCGAAAGATTTATGGTCTTTGTCAGAGGTTAAAGCAGGGGATTCAGACGGGCCCATTGTGGCTGAATCCCTCATCAAGCCGTCAGATATGGATGAGGTCACTGCTGCCTCCAGAGTGTAATGTTGTGAACAGCTGAAACAATGGGCTGGGGACAGACTTTCAGATCAGGCGTTGACACTGACAGACTTCACTCAGGATAAAGGGGAAAACAGTGAAGAAATATCATGCACGGATAACTCAGATGTTCTCTGATTTAGGATTTTCTTCCTTTGAGAAGCCGCATGCTCGGATGCTGACCAGTGCCTTTGTGGATGGCCTGCTGGAACCCATCAAGAAGCAGATGAAGATGGTTCGGCCTGAGTACAAGACTCTACCAGTTGATGTGGTGCTTCTAGTTGCAAAAGGCATCGAGAGCAATCTGCCTGCGGGATATGTGTGATGAAAGCCTGCTCCTGTGATGGTGGCTGACACATATGAGGACCCTGGAGCCTACAAGCCAAGACCACCGCTTACTTGCTTGAACTGCAACAGAGCAGGACACTGGCCCCCCCTGCAAAACAAGAAGAGAAGGACACCACAAGCTTGAACACACAGACCCTATTCCTGAAGCCCAGCATCCATAGGACAGGGATATCCACTCTCGTGCAAATTCTGGTATGAGGCAGTGAAGACAACTCCCTTCCACCTTGATGAAGATGCCTGGAGTCCTTCCAGAAGCTGAAGAAAGCTATTGCCAGTACTCCTGCACTAGGCATCCCGGCCTACCAGAAGACCTTCAAGTTCTGTGTATCGGAAAGGGAAGGACATGCCCTGGGAGTTCTAGCACAGGCCCATGGAGGCCGAAACAGACCAGTTGGAGACTACTCTGCAAGACTGGACCCAGCTGCAAGGGGAGGACCTTCCAGTTTACAAGCTGTAGCTGCAGCCCAAGTGCTGCTGGACAAGACAGCGGATATTGTAGTCGGACACTCCCTCATCCTTCTGGCTCCATGTGACATCTCTGCCATTCTCTCCTCCTGCCAGATAACGTCACTCTGCTGCGCTGTTGTGTTCTTCATCCAGCTGCCTTACTTTCCCTTTCTCAAGGGGGGAATGAGGATGAAGAGGAATCGGAAGAATCCGGTGCACATGAAGAAAGCCATGATTGCTTTGAAGTCGAGAAGATGGAGACTTTTCATTTGAACCCGGATATGGTTCTTTTTGTGGATGGATCCAGATTTGCAGACAGTGCAGGACGATTTGACACGGGATATGCCGTGACCACATCACACGCAGTGTTGGAAGCAAGAAGTCTGCCATTGCATACGTCAGCCCAAGAAGACGGCAGCATGACGTTTGGCAGAGGGCAAAACGGCCAACATATATACGGATTCAAGATACGCTTTCGGGGTCGCCCATGACTGTGGACCTATTTGGGAAGCACGAGGATTTCTCACGGCTGCGGGAACCCCAGTGAAACATGGACAAGCCATTCAGGTCCTGATGGATGCACTGCTGCTGCCACGGACAGTGGCTATACTGAAAATCAAGGCACATGGGAAGCTGAATACAGAAGACGAAAACACTTGGCTGACCAAGCAGCCACACAGGCCGCAGGAGGTGAGAAAGGGGAAGCAAGTCAGCTGTCAGTGGTGCAGGAGGAAAACTCGCACCCAACCCGCAAGGAGACTGCTGGCCAAGATGCAGGAACAAGCTCCACTGGAAGAACAGGAAAGCTGGGAAAAGAAAGCAGCCTTAAAGGATGATTGTGCACCCACTATGAGCACACAAGAGCCAACAACCACAGACCCTCCATCCATGCGTCTGCTATGCAAATGGCAACAACAAGCAGAGGAAGCAGAAAAAGGAGCTTGGAAAAAGAAGGGAGCCAAGAAGAACGAAGAAGACGGGCTATATGGAGTAGGGAGGCGACCCTGCTTGCCACGGGCGCTATACCCAGCTGTAGTGCAATGGGGACATGGAACGGGACTCTGAAAGCACGGACGCTTAAAGTGGCAAGAGAAACAGTCATGCCCTGACCAGACAGCCTGCCCATAGCTTGGTTAGAGTCAGGCACACGCCCCGGGGATAGTTAGCTCTCTTTCCCTATGAGATCCTGTTAGGCAGTGCCCCCAAGGCTAGGTGCATATTTCCCTCAGGAGTTGTAGCTACAAAATGATGCTATGACCTCTTATGTGACTGCAGTGGTTAAAGAGTTGTTGCTAATGCTTTCTAGAGTTTTACATTCCAGATCCAGACTTAGACGTTGCTGCTCATAAGCTACAGCCTGGAGACTGGGTCTACGTGAAGTTTGTGTGTAAAACCCTAGAGCCGAGGTTTGAGGGGCCGCACCAAGTCCTGCTGACCACGACCACATCTGTCAAGGTGGCAGGAAAGCCCAACTGGATCCACGCTTCACACTGCAAGATCGCCCCAGCCCCCGGAGATGAGGCAGATGCTGCGTTTACTGATGTTAAGTAGTTATGTTGCGTTAACTCTTGGTCAGAACCCATGCATATATTGGTGTGTGATGGAAAAGTACTGGGGACCCTCTTGCTATTACTGGGGTGCTGTGGGTTGGAACACAGGGAAAGACTATGGGGTATAGACCACAGACTGCCTTAAAGAGGAAAGATAAACAGGGAAAACCCCTACTTACTAGGATAAGGTTGACAAAGACAGGAACCTGGCGAGAATAGGGAATACCAGGAGAAAGTATGTCCCTAACGCTAACTATTGAAGACCCTCAGCAGACTGATGGAGGCATATATGTCCTGGGAGTCCATATATTGAGTGAGGGGTCAGAAGATAGTGACACAGTGAGAGCCAGGAGGAGAAGGAAAGCCTCCCCAAAGGGCAGCTTCAACCCCCATGTGTATATTGATGCTATAGGAGGCCCAAGGGGGGTCCCTGATGAGTTTAAGGCAAGGGACCAAGTGGCCACGGGGTTTGAATCTCTGCTACCGATAATCACTGTCCACCCAAACAGGCAATTACACCTGCTGTACTTTTATCCCAGATAACACAGGACCGAATGGGAAGGTCACTGTGGCCATTAGAAAGCTCAATGATCTCTCAGAAGAAGCGTAACTCAGGCATAGATCACCCCTGGGAGCAGTGGGTCACTTCATGGTTTAGGGGTTGGCAGGGAATGCTTGCCCAGATAGGTATTGCCATATTGATTGTGTTGCTAATACTTGCTCTAATTGTCTGTTGTATTCTCCCTTGTTTGAGGAAACTATTTGTGAAAGCTGTGGACCAGACTACTCCCATCATGATGAACTGTTGTCCACGGCCTGGCCTCTGTGATGACAGCGACACTACCACACCCTTCAGCTGTCCAAAGCCTGACACCTATGATGATGTGGACATTGAGACACTATTCCATGAGACCATTGACGTCACAAGTGCTCCGGAAAGTCATCTACTCCCCTCCGCAACCGCACGTCTCATCAAAGAATTAGACCATAGAAGTGTAGGGTGAGCTAGGGCGTATCAGGGACTACGGGGCCGCCCTTCTCAGGGCGAGGTACTTCCGAAAAAGACAGAATAGGGAAAGAGGAATAGGGAAAGAGGATAGGGAGAGATAAAAATGAGAACAAAGTCTCAAGGGGGGACTGTTGTGGATGGGAACAAAGGTTATAGATGTGTGATCCTTTGTGTCTCTATTTTAATGTATTAGTTAGTATATACTTCACATATACATATATATACTGTATATATTATATACATAATAGGCACATACTTATATAGTACAGCATGTAAAAGCTGTATGTATATCTTTTGTCATTAATGTGTTAAACAAAATGGCTGCCTGTAGTAGTTTGCATAGATCGTCGTGTATTCCAAGATGGCGCCTAGTCAGAAGTTACACCCTGTGTTCAGACATTCCTGAAGCTGTGAGGAGTGGTCCATAGATAAGGACGTGCCAATAGACCCTCACAGACAGCTACATGTGATGCTTCTTATCTACTCATTTGCAAAGAGGTATAAAACACCACCATTTTGTGAATAAAATCAGAAAGCACTTTCACAGCAACAGGGCATGTTGTGATTTGTTTTCTCGGTGCACCTTTTGTTATTTTTAAGATAATTTGAACCCCCACAAGGACAGGATAGCCCCTTTGAGGCTACTATCTATTACAAGCCCACAAAAAATGCTCCTCACTGAAGTCCATAGGTGAAAGAACAAAAAGGTTATTGGTCGCAGAAAATGGCGCTGCAGCGTAAATTTAAGAAATATTATAATATAATATTTCTTAATATTGCTTATAATAATATAAGAGAATTTTTTTTTTTCTTTACTAAAAAACGCAAACCCAACATAGTTGGTATTGCCGGAATAGTATCAACCTATAGAATCCAGATAACACATCATTATACCGAACAGTGAATGCCGTAGAAACAAAACCCCTGCAAACATGGTGCAAGTGTAACAATCGCTAGTAGTGGATCCTCTGGACCACCATCAGCGATGGTATAGGCACCGCCAGGGAGCGGACTCTAAGTAGGTCCCGGTATTCACCAGAGCCCGCCGCAAGGCAATATGGGAGTCCTACCAGGTCGCGACTTGGGGCGACTTGCTTGCGGAGGCGGGCGAGGTGCAGCGAGGTACTGAATCGTGAAGCAAGCTCATAGTCGGGGACAGGCAGGAAGGTCAGGACAGGCGGCAAAGGTTCATGGTCGAGGGATGGAGGCAAACAGTACGGTACACGGAAACACTAGCAAGACTCAGGGAACGCTTTCTCAGTAGGCACAACGCACTATAGATCCGGCAAGGTAGGGGAAGGGTTAAATAAGGACAGCGCCCGGCGACCGCCAATCACTGGTGCGCTGGCCCTTTAAATTTAACAGAGCCGGTGCGCCATAGTCAGCGGTGACAGGCGCGCCGGGAGGCAGAGGCCATTGTACGGACAGGTGAGTGAGACTGATACAGTGCAGCGGAGTGAGCGCGCCTATGGCCTGACATGCGGCTCGCGGCGCAGCTCACCAACGGGACACGAGTGTAAGGCTGGGTTCAAACGGCTTATTTGCGGGGCGTAATTACGCCTTGGGGTCGGGAGCGGGGGGCCGGCACCTCGCCGGCCCATAGACTTTCATTACCAGCGGCGCGTATACGCCGCTGGTAATTCACATGTCACTTATCTCCCCCCGCGGCGGATTCGCCGAGCAGGGAGAGGAGACGTAATCCATAGTTCTCTATGAGAACTGTGCATTACCGTAATGACTGGGACGGATTCCAGCCGTAATTCGCGCACTCTGGCGCGTAATTACGGACTCAAATATGTCCCATTTTTAGCCGTGTGAACATGGCCTAAGGGTCGCAGAAGCACCTGTGACTGCAAATACGTTTTTTTCACATTTCGCCCCACTTAAAGGGAACCTGTCACATAGGTTGTGCCCCCTTTGCTGAGGACAGCACAAGCCAGTGTCAGACCTGCTGTTCCCAGCGCTGCGTCCCTTATTCTATAAGATGTTGGAGTTTTAGAGCATTTACCCCTTAAATCTTATTCATTAGCAGGTGTTAGCTCCACCCACCACATACTAGCTCCGCCCACTGACAGTTATTCACATGTTTCTAACTATTCAAAGTAATAGGTTTGTCAGTTGAGGGGGCGGGTCTTGCCTAAGGTGGGCGGGGTTTGAAAAAAAACTGACTCTTTATATGACTCTTTGAATGACTCTTCTGGATGAAAACTGCAGATTTGAGCATTAAATACACGAAAACTGCAGCATCTTACAGAATAAGGGACACAGCGCTGGAAACAGCAGGTCTGACACTGGCTTGTGCTGTCCTCAGCATCTTACAGAATAAGGGACACAGCGCTGGAAACAGCAGGTCTGACACTGGCTTGTGCTGTCCTCAGCAAGGGGGGCATAATCTATGTGACAGGTTCCCTTTAAAATATTTTTTCCGGTTTCCCAGTATATTCTATGGTGCAGTGAATGACACCATTAGAAAGTACATATTATCCCGCAAAATAAAAGCCCTCATAGGTCTATGTAGGTGGAAAAATTAAGTTAGGACTCTTGGAAGGCGGAGAAGGAAAAAAAGGAAGAACCATAATATTATGACCGTCTGTCAGGAAGGGGTTATAGGACAGAGAGATCTTCGCAGTGATTCAGCAGAATAGATGAAGATTTAAACACCTCTGGGTGCAGAAACATTGGAGCTGTGCCCTTTGTGCTCCATGATAGCAGGATGAGTTGTAACCCCAAAATGATTAAAAAAAAAATTGGAGCAGTGCCTCTCAGACAGGGGTTGTGAGCAGTAGTGCAGAGGTGTATTGTATCCAGAGGGGGTTGTACAGGTGGGGATTCACCAGATACGAGACCTGAGGTTATAAATTGGCGGATTCCCCACTGTAATGGCGGCTGGATTCAAATACTGACTTTGGTGCCAACAGATTGATGTAAGGCTATGTTTACACAGCACACAAAAACGGTCAGATTTTTGGCAGTTAAAGGGTGACTTGTCCCATTAGAGCTGCACCATTTTTTTGGAGTATTTTGCACCAAAAAACTGTTGCGCTATTCTCTATAAAAAATGAATTGTGGTGCACCAAAACTAGGCGCATTATACACCAGGCACCACACATTTAAAATGCACCTTAAAGGGAATGTGTCATCAAAAATGACTTATTGTTTAACTCACATTTTTATGTTCAACACATTTTTTAAGAATTTTTGGTTATATTTTTTTTTAATTTTCCATATCGCTTTCAATATTTTTTAAAAATTCTTAAAGGGGTTTTGCCACCATGTAATGTTGATGTGGGAACCTCCAAAATGGGTATTTAATCACTTTTCTAAATATATGTGATTAAAAAAAGTGAAAACTCTGAGAGCTACAACATTTCTCAATCCCCCTTAGTTACCTCAAAGCTTTCCCTAGTCACGACCCAGGAGCTGACAGGCCGCGCTTGCGTGAAACACTTCTTATCTGATGACAGGCAAAATGAATGAGGTTTTAAGGCACCGGGTAGACAGTGCAGTCTGAGGCTGTCTTGCTGTATTGATAATCCACTGTTGTACTGTTTATTATTTCACTTAAGTTTTGAGACGCTCCCTTGGATTCCTCACTCCTCTCCTCCCTCTCTCCCCTGCAGCTTCATGACTCAGCATGATTTGTATATATCCTGCTCCCGTGCTGATAGGAGGTAGGTAACTGGCATCTTGGCAAATCCCCTTTAAGTCCTGCAGTCTTCACTTTGGCCGCTAAGCCTAATAGTCTGACACTTCCTGTTCTGTACAGAAAGATTCTCAGTTGTCTGCTCATTATCAGCACCAAGAGGGTCAAACCGAAAGGAGACACCAGTGTGAATAGATAACACAGGATCCACCAGTCACAAGAGGAGATAGTCACAGTTCACCCTACCACCTCCCTGCACCGTGACTTCTTCCCAGGTCACAGAGCATGACTAGAAAACTCTCCTATAGAAGTCAATGGGACTGAGTCAGTCTTAAAAGGGTTGTCTTACTACATTGATTCATCTCACCTCAGTCCTGTTTTCTTGGTTTCATTTTTAATTCAGGGGCGTGTTTACTGGCTTTCACTAGGCTGCAGTAGAAGCCAGGTCTGTAGCTATAGCAACCAGTGCTGGCAGCCTACCATGAGAGACTGAACAGGTCTGTAGCTATAGCGACCTGAGGAGCTGATGCAGCCCATACAAGAGGGGATATCTAGGAATAGGTAGGACACTGTTAATGGACACATTTTGCAAAGTGACTTGTTTTTGCAAGATCTTTAACATAAAAAGCAGCAAGCCCCGTAGTGAGACAACCCCTTTAAGTCTCCTATTTGCATGAAGCTACTGTAAAGCATCTCTCTGACTGCTGTTAAAGCAGTGCAAACAAGGCCTAGTGGCCAAAGTGAAAACTGCAAGACTTAAGAATCATTAAAAAATATTGAAAGTGATATGGAAGATTAAAAAAAAAAAAATTCCTGAAAAATGTGTTTAACATAAAAACGGGACTTAAACAATTAGTCATTTTTTGATGACACATTCCCTTTAAGTAGGCACGTCATGTATGCTAGCAATGATATGCTATGCACCTATTCGTTCATTCATGTACACTATACACTCATTTAATGGGCCTTAAAACTGGAGTGGAGGTGATGTGGATGGGAACAAAGGTTATATATGTGTGATCCTTTGTGACTCTATTTTAATGTATTCATCAGTATAATACCTCACATGTCTTTATATATAATGCACGTAAAAGTTGCCAGTATATCCACACACTCTTTAATGTGCTAGCAAATGGCCGCATATATAATCTGTTTGTAAAGGATAACTGTTATAGAATGTATTATGTGTAATGTCTATTCCACCCACAAGATGGCGTCTGTGTTCAGACACACCCTGATATGCCAAAATGGCTGCTCACCTTAGTTATTTTTCTTGTCTCTAACAAAGAGAGAGGAGGGTCATTTAAAATGTTGATAAGAAGAGCCAGTCAAGAGGGTGGATGTTGCTTAAGGAATGTGTACACCCCCCAACCTGTTAAAACCTTGAATTTGTGCAATAAAGTTTGGAGAACTCTTTGTCTGAGAAAGTGTCAGGCTGGGATTTTCTCCCTCTGGCATGTGCCAACTAACATACTGATTTGGTCCCCTGCTGGAAAGTAGAGCCCTTTTGCGGTTCCATCTACAACAGAGGCGCCTCTTTTCTGACATGATGCCCTTAGTATTTTGAAACCTCTGAAAATCAGGCTGCATAACATTCACATAGACTCTAACCCCTTAATACGGAGGCCTATTTTTTTTCTTTTTTACGTTCGTTTTTCCCTCCCCACCTCCCCAGAGCCATAACTTTTTTTATTTTTCACCAACACAGACATATGAGGGCTTTTATTTTGCGGGACAAGATGGACTTTCTAATGGTGTCATTCATATTGTCATAGAATATACTGGGAGACGGCAAAAAAATTCTAAGTGGGTCAAAATGTGGAAAATAAAAAGTACTTGCGCCGTGTTTGCGGGAGTTTTGCTTTTACAATGTACAATCTTCGGTAAAAATGATGAGTTCTCTGTATTCTACAGGTGGCTCCGCATCCGCCACTACCAAACATGTAGGGTTTCCATTATGTTTTGGTACCATAAAAAAATTGCTAACATTTTCTATTTTTGAATTTTGCGCCGCGGCGCCATTTTCTGCGACCAATAACTTTTTTGTACTAACACCTATAGACTTGAGTGAGGGACATTTTTTGCGGGATGAAGCGCACTTTTTATTGCTACCAGTTTGGAATGCATGCGACTTTTTAAAATTAAATTTACTCCATTTTTTATGGGATGAGAAATGACCAAAAAACTGCAATTTTGGCATTTGGAATTCCTTTTCTTCTCCAGTGTTCAGTGCACGGGATAAATGACGTTATATTTGAATAAATCGGACTTTTTCGGAGGCAGTGACACCAGATATGTGTCACTTTATACTGTGTAGCCCTGGGCAGAGGGGATGTCACTGCCCTTGCAAACCCCTCGGGTTTTGGGGCCCGGAGAAGGGATGTCACTGCACCTTGCTAAACCCTACTGTGTTGGGGGGGAGCAGCGGATGCCACTGCCCCTCTGCTAACCCTACGTGTATGGAGAGAGAACGGTGCCACTGCCCCTTGCAAACCCCTTGTGTAGGGGACCCCCGGAGGCAGCGGTGTCATTTAACCTTGTAACCCGTGTGTATGGGGCCCCTGGAGCAGACGGCTGTACTGCCCCCCGCAACCCCCAGTGTTTGGGGCCCCACAGCAACGGATGTCACTGCACCTGTCCCCCTACGTGTATGGGCCTGGGCAGACGGATGTCACTGCCCTCTGCAAACCCTACGTGATGGGACCCCGGAGAAAAACGGATGTCTAGCCCCTCTGCTCCCCTACTGGTTGGGGCCCCGGGAGCGACGATGTCCCCGCCCTTTTGCTAACCCCCACTTGTAGGGGGCCCCAGCAGACGGTGTCATTGTACCTCTCTCCCCTACTGGTAGGGGGCCCCGCAGCGCGGCGTCCTGCACCCTGCTAACCCCACTGTGTATGGGGCGCGGAGCGAGGGATGTCACGCACCTCTGCAACCCTACTGTGTATGGGGCCCGGAGCAGATGGAGTCACTGCACCTTGAAAACCCAATTTATGGGGCCCTGGGAAACGGATCCCACTACCTCTGCTAACCCCTTTGGTTTTGGAGCCCGAGCAGCGGATGCCCTGCCCCCTCTGCAACCCTACGTGTAGGGGGCCCCCGGCAGAGGCTGTCACTAACCCCTTGTAACCCTGCTGGTAGGGGGTCCCGGAGCAGAGGCTGTCATGCCCCTTTGCAAACCCCCATGTGTATGGGGCCCCACAGGGACGGATGTCACTGCACCTCTGTACCTCTGTGTATGGGGCCCGGGCGGGACGGTGTCATTTTGCACCTTGAAAAACCCCTTTGGTATGGGCACGGACAAAGGATGTCATTCACCTCTGCAAACCCTACTGTGTATGGGGCCCGGGAGAAAAGATGTCCCCGCATTTGAAACCCCCTTTGTGTATGGGGCCCGCGGAGCAGAGGATTTCCTGCCCCTCTGCTAACCTATGTGTAGGGGGCCCCGGGGAGACGGATGTCATGCACCCTTCTAACCCTACTGTGAAAAGGGGCCCCGGGCAGACAGATGTCACGCACCTGAAAACCCTAACTGTGTATGGGGTCCAGAGAGGACGATGTCACTGCACCTCTGCAAACCCCTACTGTTTTGGGGGTCCCCAAGCAACAGATGTCATGCACCTCTGAAACCCCTACTGTGTATGGGGGCCCAGAGAGCAAATGCACTGTCCCTCTGCTAACCTATGGTAGGGGCCCCCAGAGCGCAAATGCCGGCCCCTTTCTAACCAAGTTGCATCGACAAAAGGCTTCATTTTAAGGCAGCCCAATTGGACCTCCGCTGAGGAAAAGGTTGTCTTCTCCGATACGTCACATTTTCTGCTTCACCGAAATAATGGACATTGGTGTTTCACGTGAGAAACAGCAGAGAACAAACATCCCGAAATTGCTGAAAAAGAAAAAACTTTGGTGGCGTGTTTTGGACGGGGAAGATTTTTTGGCATTCTTTGGGCCACTCATCCTTGTGGAAGACACTCTCAACCGATCTGGGTATGAATCCATCCTTGCAGATCACATATACCCATGCAGACCGATTGACTTCTCTAGGGCAGATGGGATCTTTCTGCAAGACAATGCAAGTAACATCAGATAGTCCGACATTGGGTTTGGAAGGCAAGACCAATATACCCCGACTCCCAACTACCGAGATTGAAGCCCGTTAAGCAAATTTTGGGGCCCCGGGGTGGTGGGTTGGTTATGGACCTTCAGCAGCTGTGGGAGCCCCCCGGGGTGGTGGTGTTGGCTCTATGAACCCTCCGCAGCTGTGGGCCCCTGGAAAGTGGTGGTGTCTCTATGGCCCCTCCAGCAGTTTTTGGGGGCCCCCGGATAGTGGTGTTTTCCTATGGGCCCCCAAGGTTTTGGGGGCCCCGGATGGTGGGGTTGTCTCTATGAACCCCCCCAACAGCTGTGGGGGCCCCCGGTTGGTGGGGTTGGGTCTATGGACCCCACCCTGTGGGGCCCCCCGGTGGGGGTGTGGCTCTATGGCCCCCCCAGCAGCTGTGGGGTCCCCGGTGGTGGGGTTGGTCTAGGACCCTCCCCGCAGCTGTGGTGGCCCCCGGATGGGGGGTTGGCTCTATGGCCCCTCCAGCAACTGAGGACCTCTGGAGGTGGGTTTTGGGTCTATGGACCCCCAGCAGCTGTGGAGCCCTGGATGGGGGGTGTTGGTTATGGCCCCCCACAGTGTGGGGGGCCCCCGGATGGGTGAGTTGGCTTATGGACCCCCCACGCTGGGGCCTGGAGGGGGGTTGGCTCTATGGACCCCTTGCGCTGTGGGGCCCTGGAGGTGTGTTGGTCTATGGCCCTCCCGCAGCTGGGGGTCCCCGGAGGTGGTGTTGGCTTATGGCCCCAGCAGCTGTGGGGCCCCCGGATAGTGGTGTTGGTCATGGCCCCCCCCAGCGCTGTGGGGCGCCCCGGGTGGTGGTGTTGGTTATGGGACCCCCCACAGCTGTGGGGCCCCCGGATGGTGGGTTTTGGCTTATGGCCCCAGAGGTGGGGGCCCCCGGTGGTGGTGTTGGTCTATGGCCCCCCACGTGTTTGGCCCCCGGATGGTGATGTTGGGGTTATGGACCTCCCGCGCGTGGGCCCCCGGTGGTGGTTTGGCCTTATGGCCCTTCACAGTGTGGGCCCCTGGATGGTGGTGTTGGCTCTTGGGCTCTCCGCAGTGTGGGAGCCCCGGATGGGGTTTTTTGTCTTATGGACCCTCCCCAGTGTGGGGCCCCCGGATGGGGGTGTTGGCTCTTTGGACCCTCCGCAGCTGTGGGGCCCCCGGATGGTGGTGTTGGTTTTGGCCCTCCAGAGCTGTGGGGCCCCGGATGGTGGTGTTGGCTCTTGGACCCCCCGCGCTGTGGGGGCCCCCCGGTGGTGGGGTTGGCCCTATGGTCCTCCAGCATCTGTGTTCCCCCGGTGGGGATGTTGTCTTAGGGGCCCTCCAGCAGCTGTGGGCCCCCGGATGGGGGTGTTTTGGTTCTATGCCCTCCCCAGCTGTGGGGCCCCCGGTGGTGGTGTTGGCTTAGGCCCCCAGCGCTGTGGGGCCCTGGGTGGGGGTGTTGGGTTATGGGTCCTCCACTTTTGTGTTCCCCCGGTTTGGGGGTGTTTGGGTTATGGACCCTCCAGCGCTGTGGGGCCCCCGGATGGTGGTGTTGGTCTATGGCCCCTCCAGCGCTGGGGGGGCCCCTGGATGGTGGGGGTTGGCTTATGGACCCTCCAGCAGTGTGGTGGCCGGGTGGGGGGGTTGGCTCTATGGGCCCCTCCCGCAGAGGGCCCCGGATGGGGGTGTTGGGTCATGGCCCTCCGAGTGTGAAGCCCGGTGGTGGGTTTGGTTATGGCCCCCCCACAGTGTGGGCCCCCGGTGGGGTGTTGGCTTTATGGCCCTCCCGACTGTGGGGGCCCTGGATGGTGGTGTTGGGTTAGGACCCCCCACTCTGTGGGGCCTTGGATTTGGGGGTGTTGGCTCTATGGGGCCCTCCCGCATTGGAGCCTGGATGGTGGTGTTGGGTCTATGGCCCCTTTAGCAGCTGTGGGCCCCCGGATGGTGGGTTTGGGTCTATGGCCCTCCGAAACTGTGGGGCCCCTGGGTGGTGGTGTTGGGGCTATGGACCCTCGCATTGGGGCCCCCGGATGGTGGGTTGGGTCTATGACCCCCCAGATGTGGGGCCCCGGAGGGGGTGTTGGTTATGGCCCTTTCCCGAGTGTTGGCCCCTGGTGGGATGTTGGCTTTGGACCCCCGAGGTGGGCCCCCGGAGGTGGGGTTGGCTCTTGGACCTTCAGCTGGGGGGCCCCTGGTGGTGGGGTTGGCTTATGGACTCTCCCGCAGTGGGGAGCCCCTGGATGGTGATGTTGTCTCTATGGACCCCCCGCACGTGGGGCCCTAGGGGAGGGTTTTGGTCTATGGGCCCTCCAGCAGTGTGGGGGCCCCCTGGAGGTTGGGGTTGGTTCTATGGCCCCCCGACTGTGGGGCCCCGGATGGTGGTGTTTGGGTTATGGACCCCCACAGCTGTGGGAGCCCCCGGAGGTGGGGTTGGTCATGGACCCCCAGCAGCTGGTCTTCCTGGTGGTGGGGTTGGCTTTTGGATCCCCCAGCTTTGTTCCCCCCGGGTGGGGGATTTTTGTCCTATGGACCCTCCCGGTGTGGGGGCCCCCGAAAGGTGGTGTTGGTTCTATGCCCCCCAGCACTGTGGGGGGCCCCCGGTGGTGGTGTTGGCTCATGGGGCCCCCCAGAGTGTGGGAGCCCCGGTGGTGGGGTTGGCTTAGGATCCTCCCGCATTGTGTTCCCCCCGAATGGTGGTGTTGGCTCTATGGGGCCCTCCGCACTGTGGGGCCTGGATGGGGGTGTTGGTTCTATGGCCCCTCCCGCAGTGTGGGGCCCCCGGATGGTGGTGTTGGCTTTGGCCTTGGTGTGGGCCCCTGGATGGTGGTGTTGGCTCTATGGATCCTCCAGCATCTGTGTTCCCCCTGAATGGTGGTGTTGGCTCTATGGACCCTCCTGCAGCTGTGGGGCCCCTGGATGGTGGTGTTGGTTCTATGGACCCTCCAGCAGCTGTGAGATGCTGTCGGCTCCAGTTATCTGGGACAACCGACCAGGACCTTCTTAGGTGACTCCTTGCAAATCTAGGGGACTATACTATACTAGACCTATTGTGATGAATAAATCCTTATATACTGAAATTCTCTCCATAATCTCTGACTAGTGCTTATAATCGGCCACTGGAGGGCAGCAGAACTCCTCCATGGGACGCCTCAAAGAGGGAAGAAAAGTAATTCGACAAAACTACGGTGATCGAGAGGATTCCAAATACCTCTCGCCACAACGGCTTCTATCAAAGTTGTTGCAATTATTCTCGATCAGACGCACCTGGTGTCCTAAAAGGTAACTTGATTATAAGAAGGGTGTCAGCAATTCAAGAATTTAACTAAAATTAATTAAATCAATAATTTGCAGCTAAAACCTTCTTCATCATTACATGCAGGGGTATATCCTGAATTGATGGAGGAAAATGAGATGTGCTCCAACCACCTAAAACTGGAACAGCAGCATAAGCAGAATAATAAAAGGTATATATATAATAGCACCATATACCAGAGAACCTATATAGTAGTGCTACCAACTTGAAATTCCATGGGAACTTCTTAGCTAAAATCACATATACAAGTAGAACAGATACAAACACCAAAAACATGGCTGAAAATGAAGAATTGCACAAAAGGTCTAATAACAACAATCATCAAATGTAATATACCACAAAGTAAAACATCAGAGGGGTGTTCTCACCACAGACATTGGTGGCAAATCACTAGGATAATCTGATAGGGGCAAGTCCCAGCTCTGAGAACGGGCCAGAACGAAACACAATAGAGATCTTGTGCATGGCTCTCCATTCTCCTCTATGGGAGTTCCCAGTACAGGGGAGCGCTGTGTTCTCCATTCTCCTCTATGGGAGTTCCCAGTACAGGGGAGAGCTGTGTTCTCTCCATTCTGTTCTATGGGAGTTCCCAGTACAGGGGAGCGCTGTGTTCTCCATTCTCCTCTATGGGAGTTCCCAGTACAGGGAGCGCTGTGTTCTCCATTCTGTTCTATGGGAGTTCCCAGTACAGGGGAGCGCTGTGTTCTCCATTCTCCTCTATGGGAGTTCCCAGTACAGGGGAGCGCTGTGTTCTCTCCATTCTGTTCTATGGGAGTTCCCAGTACAGGGGAGCGCTGTGTTCTCCATTCTGTTCTATGGGAGTTCCCGGTACAAGGGAGCGCTGTGTTCTCCATTCTATTCTATGTGAGTTCCCAGTACAGGGGAGCGCTGTGTTCTCTATCCTGTTCTATGGGAGTTCCCAGTACAGGGGAGCGCTGTGTTCTCTCCATTCTGTTCTATGGGAGTTCCCAGTACAGGGGAGCGCTGTGTTCTCTCAGGTCTGTTCTATGGGAGTTCCCAGTACAGGGGAGCGCTGTGTTCTCCATTCTGTTCTATGGGAATTCCCAGTACAGGGGAGCGCTGTGTTCTCCATTCTGTTCTATGGGGTTCCCAGTACAGGTTAGCGCGGTGTTCTCCATTCTGTTCTATGGGCTTCCCAGTACAGGGGAGCACTGTGTTCTCCATTCTGTTCTATTGGAGTTCCTCATACAGGGGAGCGCTGTGTTCTCCATTCTGCTCTATGGGAGTTTCCAGTACAGGGGAGTTCCCGGTACAGGGGAGCGCTGTGTTCTCCATTCTGTTCTATGGGAGTTCCCGGTACAGGGGAGCGCTGTGTTCTCCATTGTGTTATATGGGAGTTCCCAGTACAGGGGAGCGCTGTGTTCTCCATTCTGTTCTATGGGAGTTCCCGGTACAGGGGAGCGCTGTGTTCTCCATTCTGTTTTATGGGAGTTCCCGGTACAGGGGAGCGCTGTGTTCTCCATTCTGTTCTATGGGAGTTCCCAGTACAGGGGAGCGCTGTGTTCTCCATTCTGTTCTATGGGAGTTCCCAGTACAGGGGAGCACTGTGTTCTCTCCATTCTGTTCTATGGGAGTTCCCAGTACAGGGGAGCGCTGTGTTCTCTCCATTCTGTTCTATGGGAGTTCCCAGTACAGGGGAGCGCTGTGTTCTCCATTGTGTTTTATGGGAGTTCCCAGTACAGGGGAGCGCTGTGTTCTCCATTCTGCTCTATGGGAGTTTCCAGTACAGGGGAGTGCTGTGTTCTCCATTCTGTTCTATGGGAGTTCTCGGTACAGGGGAGCGCTGTGTTCTCCATTGTGTTTTATGGGAGTTCCCAGTACAGGGGAGCGCTGTGTTCTTCAGTCTGTTCTATGGGAGTTCCCTGTACAGGGGAGCGCGGTGTTCTCCATTGTGTTTTATGGGAGTTCCCGATACAGGGGAGCGCTGTGTTCTCCATTGTGTTTTATGGGCGATCCCATTTCAGGGGAGCGCTGTGTTCTCTCAGTTCTGTTCTATGGGAGTTCCCAATACAGGGGAGTGCTGTGTTCTCTATCTTGTTCTATGGGAGATCCCAGTGCAGGGGAGCGCTGTGTTCTCTCCGTTCTGTTCTATGGCAGTTCCCAGTACAGGGGAGCGCTCTGTTCTCTCCATTCTGTTCTATGGGAGTTCCCAGTACAGGGGAGCGCTGTGTTCTCCATTCTGTTCTATGGGAGTTCCCAGTACAGGGGAGCGTTGTGTTCTCCATTCTGTTCTATGGGAGTTCCCAGTACAGGGGAGCGCTGTGTTCTCCATTCTCCTCTATGGGAGTTCCCAGTACAGGGGAGCGCTGTGTTCTCCATTCTGTGCTATGGGAGTTCCCAGTACAGGAGAGCGCTGTGTTCTCCATTCTGTTCTATATGCAAACAGAAAAAAGGAAGAGGGGGCGCACAATAGTGTTATATTGTAAATGTTGAGTGAGTAATAACGGAAGGTAAACTTCTCACCTTTGGGTGTTGTGCTATTAATATAGAAGCACAACACTCATAAGCGCTTACAGGGCTATTTATACCCCATAGCCCTTACTACGGCAGCCGCTGGTCTCTATAGCTCCGTCCGGATAACCGGAGGGAGAAAAATTGCCAAGGAAAGGAAGAAAAAGATGGACCCGGCGCACGTGTGATGGTCCATCTTTTTCTTCCTTTCCTTGGCAATTCTCCTCTATGGCAGTTCCCAGTACAGGGGAGCGCTGTGTTCTCCATTCTGTTCTATGGGAGTTCCCAGTACAGGGGAGCGCTGTGTTCTCCATTCTGTTCTATGGGAGTTCCCAGTACAGGGGAGCGCTGTCTTCTCCATTTTGTTCTATGGGAGTTCCCAGTACAGTGGAGCGCTGTGCCCAACCCATACATGCGCCTAAATCTTTTGCACTTAAGTCTGTGTCATGCCACCGCTATTTATTGGGGAGCTAAATATGCTAATCACTGCTATAGAACCACCACAGCTTGCGAGACAATGAAAAGCTGCTTGTGCCTTTTTTTTTTTTTTTTTTTTTTCTCTTTACTGGACAACCCCATTAAGAGTAGTACAAACTTATACTAAGAGATTATGCAGCATCAAAGGGTAAAATCACAGCAGGTTAGCTTCTAAATAAATTAATACAAGGTACACAAGCCAGTATAAACAGCACATTTCATATGCCACATAATACAATAGATGATATAAGTACAAAAGTCATATATCACGTGTCAAATTCAAGGCCAATAGACCGGATGCGGCCGACCACATCATTTTATGAGACCTACAAGAGCTTAGACACAGCGAGCAGGGATGGACAGGCTGTTCCCTTTACCGAAGGATGCAGCCAGCGCCTGTCAGAGGAGGCAGCACAGGAATGAATGCGCCATCTTAGATTCGGAGCTCTGGTGTCCACACCCATGCTGCTCTAGTCAGCATCTCAGAGGTGGTGGCACGGCTCTGATAGCCCTAACCAGGCACCCTAGCCACCCTCAAAGGCCCTTCAATGGCGCTTTGAGGGCTACAATAATGTTGATATGGCTGATAGAGGGACATTAGTGATGGAGGTGTTTTAACAGCAGGGTACAAGAGCTCTACAGGGTTAAAGTTTGTCAGTAAGAAACAAACAAACTCATGTGCGGCTGATAAGACACAGGGAGGCATGATTTCACCACCCCAGCCACTACTAGAGCAGAGAGAGATGGTCGGTAACCTGGGGAAACTTGTGTACACAAGCAGGGGATAAGGGTTAAAGCTTGTTAGTAAGTAACATAAACAAGCTCCTGTGCTGCTGATAAGACACAGCAAGGCATGATGTCACCACTCCGGGCACCTCTAGAGCAGAGAGAGGTGGTCAGTAATCTAGGGAAGCTTGTGCACACAAGCAAGGGATAAGGGCTAAAGCTTGTTAGTAAGTAACATAAACAAGTTCCTGTGCTGCTGATAAGACACAGCGAGGCATGATGTCATCACCCTGGCCACTACTAGAGCAGAGAGAGGTGGTTGGTAACCTAGGGAAGCTTGTGTACACAAGCAGGGGATAAGGGTTAAAGCTTGTTAGCAAGTAACATAAACAAGCTCCTGTGCTGCTGATAAGATACAGCGAGGCATGTTCACCACCCCGGCCACTACTAGAGCAGAGCGAGGTGGTCGGTAACCTAGGGAAGCTTGTGTACACAAGCAGGGGATAAGGGTTAAAGCTTGTTAGTAAGCAACATGAACAAGCTCCTGTAATGCTGATAAGACACAGCATGGAGTGATGTCACCATCTTGGCCACTGCTAGAGCAGAGCCAGGTGGTCTGTAACCTAGGGAAGCTAGTGTACACAAGCAGGGGATACGGGTTAAAGCTTGTTAGTAAGCAACATGAACAAACTCCTGTGCTGCTGATAAGACACAGCGAGGCATGATGTCACCACCCTGGCCACTACTAGAGCAGAGAGAGGTGGTTGGGAACCTAGGAAAGCTTGTGTCAAGCAGGGGATAAGGGTTAAAGCTTGTTAGTAAGTAACATAAGCTCCTGTGCTGCTGATAAGATACAGCAGGGAGTGACATTACCATCTTCTCCATCCAACCCAGACCGCCATAAGACACAGCAGGGAGTGACATTACCATCTTCTCCATCCGGCACAGACCTCCATGATGCCTTCTACTGGCCAAACTCGTCCTTGCACAATTTACCACAGAAATCCCTTAGAATTCTAATTTTCCAGCACTTTGAGTGCCGCAGATCGTCACCGCAGCGCAATCCAAGCTTTTCCCTGCTCTGTCGGGTGATCGGGACACCCGGTGACCTGACAGAGCCCGGGGAACGGCTGCACAGTCAGCCCTGGGGACCTAGAGTAGCCCCAGGGCTGTCTGTGTATGAAGCCAGTGATCAGGGCAGACTGTGAGCTGCCCTGATCATTGCCTGTGTCAGACTGACATAGATTACAATAAATTAGCATATATGAGTATGCTAATACATTACTAAGTGTAAAAAAAGAAAAAAGAAAAAAAAAAAAGTAACAGTTCTCCCTTCATGGGATTTAAAAAAAAAAAACAAAACATAAAAAGTGTAAAAAAAAAAAAGAATAAAAAATAAATAATGAAATAAATATAAATATTTAATAAAAAATAATTGTGCAAACATTACACACACAAAAAACCCTACACATATTAGGTATCCACACGACGTAGTAATCTGTAGGAATAATCTAACAAGTTATTAAGTGTGAAATGTGAATGCTGTAAAAAAAATGTAAAAAAACAAAAAAAAATTTACAAATTTTTTTTTTAAAATTCTGCAATTATTTATAAGTGAACTTAAACTATTCTCCCATAAAGTACAACTTGTCTCGAATAAAATGAGGCCTTTTTTAAATTTGCGTCATTGAAAAAATAAAAAAGTTACAACTTTTTAAATGCAAGGGGCAAAAACTAAAATAATGTTTGGTATTAAAGGGTTTTGCCAAAAGTCAGTTCCTTACCTTTTATCTTCGGGAGAAAAAAATTAACTCGCATCTGGTCATGAGGGGAGAGGGGGGGGGCTGACAAAGACCAGTGGGCGGGGAGCGTCTCAATGTTTACAAAAAATAATTACATTAGAACCAGGGGAAATTCTCTATACAAAGGACGGGGATATTTCTCCCCACCCTTGCAAGCCCTTCATGTTCCCTGTCTCAGATAAGAAGGCAGACAGAGAAACCCCCGGCCAAACAGCCCCTGCAGTGTCAAATGTAAACTGTCGGGTAACAAAGGGAGGAAAAAAAGCGCGCTCTCAGAGGCTTCATTTTTTTGTAATCACATATATTTAAAAAAGTGTTAAATCCCCTTTTGGAGGACCCCAGTCAACATTAAATCGTGGTAAACCCCTTTTAACTACTTTTCGGCGTTCGGTTAAGGTAGTTCACACGCATATTGCGGGGCGTAATTACGCCCCACAATAACGCCATTTGTTCGTGTGTGTTTGCAAGCACACATGGGGTGGGGGGGCTGCCAACATGCCGGCCCCATAGACATTCATTACTAGCGGCGCGTATTCGCCGCTGGTAATTCACATGCATTATTCCCCCCGCGGCGGATTCGCCGAGCGGGGAGGGGAAAGGCAAATCATAGTCTCTAGGGAAACTATGGTTACCGTAATGACTGGGGACGTATCTCACCCCGATTGACCAAAGTACGGCGCGAATACGGGCAAAAAAATTCCCCCCAGTTTAAGCCGTGTGAACATAGTCTAAGGGGTTACAGGTAATCAAAGTGGTGGGATTATCCCTTTAAGGTCTCAGATATGTGTCATTGGCAGTCGGAACCTTACATATGTGTAATGTCTCAGCTAGTTACAAAGGAGCTATATATGCTAATCACTGCTATAAAACCCATCCAGCTTCCGAGACAATGAAAAGCGCCTGTGCCTCAATAAACAACAGGGTAAGAAAACCCCTTAAATGGTTGCCCCCGGGCCCCATAGACTTTTTCATTACTATGGGCGTATCGCCGCTGTAATTACATGTACTTATCCACTTATCAATGTAGGGGCAAATCCCTTTAAAGAAAACCTGTCACATAGGTTATCCCCCCCCTTCTGGGGGCGCACAAATTTTCAGCCCTGCTGTTTCCAGCGCTGTGTCCCTTTATTCTGTAAGAGAAAGCATTTTTAGAGCTTTTTACCCCTTAAATCTCATTCATGAGCAGGTTTTTAGCTCCCCCCCCCCAATCAGCCCCGCCACGACAGTTTTTCACATGTTTCAAAACATTCAAAAAATGGGGTTTTCAGTTGGGGGGGGGGGGCTACATGGGGGGCGGGGTTTGAAAAAAACTGTCTTTAAAGGACTTTCTGGCAAAAACTGCAGCATCTTACGAATAAGGCCAGCACTGGAACAGCAGGTCTGACACTGGCTTGTTCTGCCTCAGAAGGGGGCATCCTAGTGACAGGCCCTTTTAAGGCTCAGATATTTCATTGGCATTCGGAACGTTACATGACATTTGCTAACATCATTGTTCAGAGTCCTGGTGATGCCAGGCAATGCACAAGACGGCTATAGCGGTGACGGTCCGGCTGCCGAAAACAGAAAGGAGGCAGAAGACCTAAAGCAGGGGTCCCAAACTGCGGCCCCCAGCTTTTGGGAAAAACTAAACTCCCATCATCCCCTTCCTAGTTTAACAAATGCATGATGGGAGTTGTAGTTTCCAAACAGCTGGAGGGCCGCAGTTTGACACCTGTGACCTAAAGAGAGAGATAAGAATCAGTTTTTTTTCCTGTAAATGCAGCACCAGCAAAAATTAATTAAAAAAAAAATGGACAATCCCTTTAAATACTACTTTGGAAAAAGGGGGCTTCACGTTTATGGAAGCTGCGGGGTTCTGGATCAAGGGCACATCATTTTCCAGGCTTCCCCTTCCCCTACACGGGTGGCACATGTCCCTCCAAGGACCGCACTTCCCCTTATGTCTAACCTCCCCCACCCAAGGAGCACCGCTCTGTCTGTCTCTCAGGGTCACACAGCAGACCCTCAGAATCCAGCTGACCCTGGCCTGTGTTCTGAATGCAGCGGTTACGGTAAATTACTAACGGGAACTTGTAAAGCAGCAAGTGATGCACAGCGGGAGGTGCGGATCGTTTTACTGCCCAAAAATATGCCAGTACAGCGCTCCCTGTATAATGACATCATGATACGATATATTCAGCATGCAATGGTCTTTCCTGGGACATTGAATATTAAAATCTGACACAACAAACAATGTCACAGACACTGCCAATCTGATGGAAGATCCCCCCAATTACCTCTAAATAGTTAGGTCAGGAGTGATTGGGTTCTATCCCCTCTCTACAGTACAGTGCGGTACACATGCCCTTACTGCCCTTTCTGTATTAGTGAGGGGCAGCAGTGATTGGGGGTCTTAGCACCCCCTCAGTACAGTGTGGTACTACATGCCCGCGCCTCTACGTCAGTGTGGGACTACATGTCCTGTACTGCCTTTCATGTATTAGTGGGGGCTGAGGATTGGTGGTCTAAGGCCTCTCTCAGTACAGTGCGGTACTACAATCCTGTACTCTCTTTTCACTATTAGTGAGGTGCTGCAGTAGGGGGCATAGCGCCTCTCTACAGTACAGGGCGGTATACATGCCCCGTACTCTCTTACTGTTTAGGAGGGCAGCAGTGATTTTGGTCTATAGCGCCTCCTACAGTACAGTGCGGTACTACATGTCCCGTACTGCTCTTTCTTTTTAGTGAGGTGCATGCAGTATTGGGGGTCTAAGCGCCTCTCTACAGACTGCGGGACAAGGTCCTGTACTGCTCTTACATGTATTAGGGGGGCATGCAGGGGTTTGGGGGTTTTATACCCTCTCTACATACAGTGGGTACTAAAGTCCTGTACGCTCTTACGTATTAGGAGGTGCATCGGATTGGTGGTCTATAGCCCTCTCTACAGACAGTGCATGATCCCTGTCCCACTAACATTATTAGGGGGGTTGAGTGATGGTGGCTATAGCGCCTCTCTACAGTACAGTGCGGTACTCAGTCCTGTATGCTCTTACATGTATTAGTGAGGTGCATGCAGTGATTGGTGGTCTAAACACCTCTCTACAGACATGCGGTACAACATGTCCTGTATGCTCTTACATGTATTGTGAGGCAGCGTGCTTGGGGTCATGCGCCCCTCTACAGTACAGTGTGGGACTACATGTCCTGTACTTCCATACATGTATTAGTGAGGTACAGCAGTGTTGGCGGTCTATAGCGCCTCTCACAGTACAGTGCAGACTACATGTCCGTACCTCTCTTTCATGTTTTGAGGTGATGCAGTGATTGTGGCTATGGCCCCTCTACAGTAATGCGGGACTACATGTCCTGTCTGCTTACATGTATTAGTGAGGAGCATGCATGATTGGTGGTCATAGCGCCTCTCTCAGTCATTTCGGTACTACATGTCCTGCACTGCCTTATATGTAGTAGTGGGGGAGCAGTGATTGGGGGTCTATAGCCTTCTACAGTACATGCGTACTACATGTCCGTACTGCTTTTACATGTATTATGCAGTCATGCAGTGATTGGTGGGGGCTAAGCACCTCTCTACGTACAGGGGGTACTAATGTCCTGTAGCTCTTTCATGTATTAGGAGGTGGATGCAGTGATTTTGGGGGTCATAGCACCTCCTACAGTACGTGCGGAAAACAGTCCTGTACTGCCTTTCATGTATTTGTGAGGGCATGCAGTGAATTTGGGGGTCTATATCACCTCTCTACAGTCGTGCGGGATAAATGTCCCGTACTGCTCTTACAGTAATTATGAGGTGCTGCAGTGATTGGGGGGGTCATAGCACCTCTCTACAGTACGTGGGTACTACAGTCCTGACTGCTTTACATTTTTTATGAGGGGCATGGAGTGATTGGCGGTCTTAGCCCTCTCTAAGTACAGTGCGGTACAAAAGTCCTGTTTTGCTCTTTTTATGATTAGTGCATGCATGCGTGATTATGGTCTATAGCACCTCCCTACAGTACAGTGCGGGACTACTGCCTGTACGCTCTTACTTATTAGTGAGTGCATGCAGTATTGGTGGGCATACACCCCTCTACAGACAGTGCGGTTAATTCCTGACTGCTTTACATGATTATGGGTGCATGCAGTATTGGCGGGGCTATAGCACCTCTCTCAGTACATGCGGTACAATGCCGTCTGCCTTTTTCATGATTTGTGCAGTGCATCAGTGATTGATGGCTATAACACCCCCCTACAGTACAGTGCGGGCACATTTCCCCGTACGCTCTTAATTATTTGTGAGGTCAGCAGTGACGAGAGGGGATATTTAACGCTTTTTGCCGGGACGTCACCGCAGCGAAATAAAGGGTATCCCTGCCTGGGGTGATTGGAAACCCGGTGACCCGACAGAGCCCGGGGAACGGCTGCACAGTCAGCACTGGGGATTTAAAAAAAAAAAAAGTAAAAAACATAATAAGTGTAAAAAAAATTAACTAAAAAAATATTAAATTAAATAAAAAAATTGTGCATACATTAGACACACAAAAAAACCTACACATATTAGGTATCCACACAACCGTAATAACCTGCATCTACCAAGTTAATTGTGAAATGTGAATTTAAAAAAAAAAAAAAAATTCTGCAATTATTTATGAGTGAATTATAGTGACCGGGATTCTGGAGAGGGGTCATTGATCCAGGGATTTTTCCGATTGCCAGATTGGAGTCGGGAAGGAATTTTTCCCTAAAATGAGGACAATTGGCTTCTACCTCATTGGGGGTTTTTGCCTTCCTCTGGATCAACACCTTAGCACAACAGGCTGAACTGGATGGACGTCTTGTCTTTTTTTCGGCCTACCAAACTATGAAACTATGAATTTAAACTATTCCCCCATAAAGTACAACTTGTCTCGAATAAAACGAGGCCTCACCCAACTGCGTCATTGAAAAAATGAAAAAGTTACAACTGTTGAAACGCAAGGAGGCAAAAACGAAAAAAATGTTCTGGTCATTAACTACTTTTCAGGCGTTCGGCTTAAGGGGTTAATATAGCCAAGAAAAGATGATGATGATGGAATCCACCCCATACAAAGTGTTATCCAACATAAAGAACTAAGGGCCACATGTATGAAAACTGTCTAGGTCTAAAATTAACTTTATTGCCCATAGCAACCAATCAGAGTGCCCCTCTCATTTTCCCAGAGCACTGTATGAAATGAAAGGGGAGCTCTGATTGGTCGCTATGAGCTCTGATTGGTTGCTATGGGCTCTGATTGGTTGCTATGAGCTCTGATTGGTGACTATGGGCTCTGGTTGGTTGCTTGCTATGGGCTCTGGTTGGTTGCTTGCTATGGGCTCTGGTTGGTTGCTTGCTATGGGCTCTGATTGGTGGCTATGGGCTCTGATTGGTTGCTATGGGCTCTGATTGGTTGCTATGGGCTCTGATTGGTGGCTGTGGGCTCTGATTGGTGGCTATAAACTTTGATTGGTGGCTATGGGCTCTGATTGGTTGCTATGAGCTCCAATTGGTTGTTATGAGCTCTGGTTGCTATGGGCCCTGACTGGTTGCTATGGGCTCTGATTGGTTGCTATGGGCTCTGATTGGTTGTTATGGGCTCTGATTGGTTCCCATGGGCTCTGATTGGTCGCTATAAACTCCAATTGGTTGTTATGAGCTCTGATTGGTTGCTATGGGCTCTGATTGGTTGCTATGAGCTCTGATTGGTTGCTATGGGCTCTGATTGGTTGCTATGAGCTCTGATTGGTTGCTATGGGCTCTGATTGGTTGTTATGAGCTCTGATTGGTTGCTATGGGCTCTGATTGGTGGCTATGGGCTCTGATTGGTTGCTATGGGCTCTGATTGGTGGCTGTGGGCTCTGATTGGTGGCTATGGGCTCTGATTGGTTGCTATGGGCTCTGATTGGTTGCTATGGGCTCTGATTGGTTGCTATGAGCTCTGATTGGTTACTATGAGCTCTGATTAGTTGCTATGGGCTCTGATTGGTTGTTATGAGCTCTGATTGGTTGCTATGGGCTCTGATTGGTCGCTATGAGCTGTGATTAGTTACTATGGGCTCTGATTGGTAGCTATAAGTTCTGATTGGTTGCTGTGAGCTCTGATTGGTCGCTATGAGCTGTGATTAGTTACTATGGGCTCTGATTGGTTGCTATGGGCTCTGATTGTTTGCTATGGGCTCTGATTGGTTGCTATGGGCTCTGATTGGTCGCTATGGGCTCTGATTGGTTGCTATGAGCTCTGATTGGTGGCTATGGGCTCTGATTGGTGGCTATGGGCTCAGATTAGTTGCTATGGGCTCTGATTGGTTGTTTTGAGCTCTGATTAGTTGCTATGGGCTCTGATTGGTTGCTATGGGCAACAAAGTGAGTTTTAGACCTAGAAAGTTTTCATACATGTGGCCCTAAGTCTCAATACCTTCTCAGCAAGGTGAAATGGTAAGAAAACACAATTGCGGCAAAAAAACACAATTGCAGCATTTTTTTTTGGGTGGTATATATGTATAAACGATGTATATTCTGTGGATCAGTACAATTGAGATTATTATTTATTTTTTTTTCCAATTCGCTTTGCAGCTCCATATTCCGAGATGAATAACTTTTTTTACTTTTCCGTCTATGGACCTGTGCAAGGGCTTATTTTTTGAGGGTGATGTGTATTGTTCATTGGTGCTCCTTTCAGATGCCTCTGACTTTTTAATCAAGTTTTTATTCAAATTTTTGAAGAGTCAGAGAGACCGAAAAAAAAACGTGCAATTTTTGCACTAGGTATTTTTTTTATGGCGTTCACCGTACAGCAGATATAAGGTTTTCTGTTAATAGATCGAACTTTGACAGAAGGGGCGATAACAATTTTGTTTTTTGTTTTTCTTTGTCAAGTGGGGAAACTGTTTTAAATTGTTGATGTCTTTTTAAAAATGTTTAACTTTTTTGGCAATACTAATTATTATATGTAGCTCCGAGACCCAACCCGCTGGCCGCGGACGCACCCATGTCCCCTCTACTGGGTCACTGCCGGGGACGGGTTGTGCCGCGGGCTGCATATCGGGCTGCGGGCGCACTCGCTGTGCCGGGAGTTACTCACCCAGCTGCGCTCCTGTCCTGCCGTCTTTCTCTGCTGGCCGGTGCGTAAGTGCCCGCACGCGCTTGCTCTTGTAAATTTAAAGGGCCAGTGCGCCGGTAATTGGCTAATTGTCGGGCGCTGACCCTATATATTGCCACGTCCTACGTCACTTCCCTGCTGGATCTATGTTGCCTCGAGCCTTAGAGAAAGCATTCCAGAAGTGCGTTCTTGTCTTTTTTTTTTTTTTTTTAACATATGTTTATTTGGTTTCTCGTGAACTTCACAATAAACTTATAACAGAATGTGTACATTGTTTTTGATGGAGAGTAAATATAATGAGATGCTGACAGCAAAAAACAAATGATTATTGGTGTGAGTTTCAAACTTGTCGAGGCGAAAGTAGAAGACCACTCGCCTTAAAAAGACGAGCGGGGCTCTACAGATAGTCCGATCGAGGAACCAATTTTCATTTTAAGACATAAAGCAATAGCCAGAAAAAAACGACACATGGCAAAATAAATACAAAAAAAGAAAGAAAAAAGTAAAAAGGTGTGGGGGGGAGGGGGAGGTAGGGGCGGTTCACCGCCGCAGTGGGGAAGGGAATCTAGTTAGTTAGAACAGAGTGGGGTGTCCATTAATTAGCCCTGACGACCAGGTTTCATTCCCCAAAATACACAGGCAATACTACCAAGGCTTATAGACAAGAATAAGAGTTAGCCCGGCATAGAAATTCGAGCAAGTCTAGTT
The DNA here is from genome assembly GCA_025379985.1 of Phyllomedusa bahiana. Taxonomy (NCBI): domain Eukaryota; kingdom Metazoa; phylum Chordata; class Amphibia; order Anura; family Hylidae; genus Phyllomedusa; species Phyllomedusa bahiana. The sequence continues at coordinate 185,604 of JAODAL010001696.1, read as the reverse complement.
AGGCGCGCTCTCAGGAATATGGAGGCGCCCCAGGGATCCCGCTAGTACACCCTCAAGGTACCACTTGGTAAGCCTAAAAGGGAGAACCAGAGACCTAATGTCCTCTGAAGACATGAAGGCTTCTATGTAGGGTTTCCAAGTGGTAAAGAATTTTTCAGTTAAGGTCAATTTTGCCGATTCTACTTCTACCCTCTCAAGATTGAGGTAAGTTCTGACTAAGCGCAGAACCTCTCCCACTCCTGGCATTGAGGTCTCCAGCCAATTGTTTAGGATGCAACGTTTCGCCGCGAGAAGGAGGATATGAAGGAGTGTGTGGTACTTGCTAAGGCCAGTGAAGTCGTGGAAAAGGCAAAAAGAAGGAGACAATGGGACATCCAAGGCCCACTTTAGTTTTAAGGTTTCCCTCAGTTCTCCCCAAAATTTCTGTGAGTGGGGGCATGTCCATATCCCGTGGATCAGGTCTGTCTTTGGCTGTGAGCATTTAGGGCAGGACAGCTTACGATTGGGGGCAAGTGGGTGGGGTGGGATGTTAAATGTGCGTTCTTGTCTTACCGTGTTTCCAACCCTTTGCTACGTTTCTTGACCACGAACCTTCGCGGCCTGCCCTGACCTGCCTGCCTGTCCGCGACTACGGTTGGCGTCTAGCGATTCGGTGCCTCGCTGCGTCTCAGCTGCCATCACAAGCTAGTCGCATCAGGGGTAGCGACCTGGTAGGACTCCCGCTGCAGCAAGTCCATCCTGCCTTGCGGCGGGTTCTGGTGAATACCGGGACCTACTTAGACCCCGCTCCCTGGCGTGACCGTTACCACCGCTTGTGGAGGTCCAGTGGATCCACTACTCCAGTCGTTACACTAATGTATAGCAGAATAACGTGCAGTTACAGCTCTCCTATTACACCTTGCCAGGGCCGTTCTTAGGGGCGGGCAGTGCGGGCGGTCGCCCGGGGCGCCGCTTCTCCGCTCACCCGAGGGGGGCGCCGCGGCCGCCCTGCCCGCCGGGAGGAGCGCCCCTGACTCTGCGCGACTGTTTTATAACAGTCGCGCAGAGCCAGCAGCTGCAGGGAGGAGGCGGGACAGATCGTTCCCGTCCTGACTTCTCCCCTGTATTAGCGTCACAGGGGGCGCACAGCTCTCACCGCGCCCCCTGTGACGCTGGGTCTCCTCGGTGCTCAGCTCTGCCGCCGATGAGACCCCTGGGAGCTGCGTGCAGCGTGATGACGTCACCCTGCTTACACCGCTCTGCAGCTCCCACTGCTGAGCAGCTCCGGACCGGGATGCGCGGACCCAGGTGAGTACTCTTTTGTTATTTTAGAATTACTTACAGGGGGCATCACTGGCTACAAAGGGGGCATAAATGGCTACAAAGGGGGCATCCTGGCTACAAGGGGGGCATCCTGGCTACAATGGGGGGCACACTGGCTACAAGGGGGGCACACTGGCTACAAGGGGGGCACCATGGCTACAATGGGGGCACCATGGCTACAAGGGGGGCAACCTGGCTATAATGGGGGCACACTGGCTACAATGGGGCATCTACTGGCTACAAGGGGGGCATCCTGTCTACCAGAGGGGCACCATGGCTACAATGGGGGCACCCTGGCTACAAGGGGGGCATCACTGGCTACAAGGGGGGCATCACTGGCTATGGGGGGCATCTACTGATAACAGGGGGCATCTACTAGCTACAGGGGCATACTGGCTACAAGGGGGGCATCTCTGGCTACAAGGGGGGCATCTACTGGCTACAATGGGGGCATCCTGGCTACAATGGGGGCATCACTGGCTACAGGGGGGCAGCACTGGCTACAGGGGGCATCACTGGCTACAGGGGGCATCACTGGCTACAGGGGGCTACTACGTGGCTACAGGGGCTATTACATGGCTACCATATGAGATGCTATAGATGGGGAGTTTGTATAGAGATAGGAATTGGTTGGAAAATGCTGATAAAGTGAGGAGTCTTAAGATATTTGTTTTGTAAATTTTACAGTGAAGAGTCGGGAGTAGTCTTCATGGCGTCTGGGACAGATGGAGAAGAAGAAGAAGAGAAAGAGAGCAACTCTTCAGAGACGTCTCCTGTGAGTCACTAAATATAACTTTACTGTAACCATTTATATGTGTGCAGAGCCTGTGTACAGCGGGTATCCACCACTGTATGCTGGTAATATTGGTTGAAGTATAATGGTTTGTATTCAGTAATGGTCAGTTTGTATTATTCAGTCACTATGTGCTGGTGATATGTGGTCACGGTGTTGCTGTATTTGGTCACTATGTGGTGATATGTGGTCATGGTGTGGTGGTATTATTCGGTCACTGTGTGCTGGTGATATGTGGTCTTAGTGGTCTTGGGATTCTGGTTTCGTGTAGTAGTGGTATTTGGGAACTGTATGACTATTATCTAGTAATTTTATATGTAGCAGATTGTGGTAAAGCTTTCTGTATATTTTAGATTTGGTTGATGGTGATGCACTGTGTCGCATTATGTTACATGGGGGGAGGGGGGGGCGAAATGTCTTCACCTCGCCCTGAGTGAAATTTAGCCTAGGAACTGCCCTGCACCTTGCATTTGATGGCAAAATACCAGGCCTGGGGGGCCTTCATGACTGTTTGGAAGTGGTGCCTCTACTGCTAGGATGTCGCGGTCATGTTAACCACGGCATCTAAGTAGTTAAAAGGGCTGAAGGCAGGTGCCAGCTGTAACTTACAGCCAACACTTGCCGTGTATGGAGCGGGCTCAGCTCCAGAGTCTGCTCCATGCATCTTTACGCCCCCTTACCAACTGGCCCAGGTAGGCACCATAGGTGGTCAACCAAGTCTGCTTAACTGTTGAGGGCGCAAAAGACGGGAAGCAGGATTTATATTTCGTCTGCAGGAGCTACGAATTTCAGTCCTGAGGATAGAGTTCTCTTGCTCCATAGAAAGTGTAACGACTGGAGGTAGTGGATCCACTGAGTCACCGTGGGCGATGGAGAGTAGTCTAAGGGGCTGCTGGTTTTTACTAGAGCCCACTACAAGGCGGTATGGTCAGGTCGCTAAGGCGGTATGGTGCAAATTCACTAAGCAGGATCATAGTTGGGGACAGGAAGAAAGGTGCGGACAGGCGGCAAGGTTCGTGGTCAAGGGACGTAAGCAGGAAGGACTGGTAGATGGGAGGAGCAGAAATGTAAAGGAACTCTTTTCACACATAGGCTCTATGACACTATGGATCCGGCAAGGAACAGAGGAAGGGGCCGGGGTTACATAGTTACATAGTTAGTACAGCTGAAAAAAGACACGGGTCCATCGTTCAACCAAGAGTGGGGAAAATGTGGGTGAAGGGAGGGAGACAAGGACTTTAAGCCCAGCCTCCCCACTGGTGAATGCCCTGAAACCCACAAGACAAGAACCAATCTGCTCCAGTGGAGACCCCATCTCTGACCCCAGAGCTCCAGGGAAGACCCCATCTCTGACCCCAGAGCCTCCACCAGCCAGATCCAGAATTTTACATAGCTACGTACGTATTAATATTCTTTAGTGTCAGGTAGGTATCTAAGCCTTTCTTGAAACTCCCAACTGTTCCTGCTGTGACCAGCTCCTCAGGCGGCTATTCCTCAGATATACAGTTCATACAGTGAAGAACGCTTTTGTCCTCTGGAGATGGAATCCTTTTTTCTCTAGATAAAGGGAATGTCCCCTTGTCTTTTGAGTGGGTTTTACATGGGTTGAACTAGTTTAGTCTTGAGAAAAGACGGCTTCGGGGGGACATGATTAATTTATATAAATATATAAATGGTCCCTACAAAAAGTATGGGGAAAAACTATTTCATGTAAAGCCCCCTCAAAATACAAGACATTCTCTTTGACTAGAGAAAAAAGGATTCAATCTCCAGAGGAGAAGAGCGTTTTTCACTGTAAGAACTGTGAATCTGTGGAATAGCCGCCTGAGGAGCTGGTCACAGCAGGAACTCTAGAGAGTTTAAAGAAAGGCTTAGATACCTACCTGGAACTAAAGAATATTAATGCGTATGTAGCCATGTAAAATTCTGGATCCTGGCTGGTGGAAGCTCTGGGGTCAGAGATGGGGTCTCCACTGGAGCAGATTGGTTCTTGCCTTGTGGGTTCCAGGGCATTAACCAGTGGGGGAGGCTGGGCTTGAAATCCTTGTCTCTCTCCCTCACCCACATTTTCCCCACCCTTGGTTGAACTTGATGGACCCGTGTCTTCTTTCAACTGTACTAACTATGTAACATGAAATAATTTTTCCCCATACTTTTTGTAGGGACCATTTATATACTTATATAAATTAATCCTGTCCCCCCAAAGCCGTCTTTTCTCAAGACTAAATAAGTTCAATTCTACTAACCGCTCTTAATTAAATAAATAAATAAAGTCAGTGTCCAGTGATAACAATCACCAGTGCGCTGTTCCTTTAAACGTCACAGGCCTAGGGAGTGTGGACGGCACGCCAGCCAGCAGAGATAGCGCAAGGAGCGAGGAGAGGTGAGTAACTAGGTCTGGTATTGGAACTGCGGATACGCCCAGGGCCCGACATGCAGGATGCACTCGTACCGCCGTGTCTCCTTTGTGGGTCGCGGGAGTACCCGTAACAGAAAGCAAGTATTTTACCAAATGAAATGTGTCTAATGAGATTGTAGAAAAGCTTAGTGATGTAAACTATAAGGTACAAAAGCCAATTCAAATGTATCATGTGAAGTTGTTCAAGCACGAGAAAGACAGCAGATCACTAGTGGCCTCGAATACTAGGGAAGATAATGTGCTGTAACCAACCCTTGAGGCCGAAATAACTGAAATGCCTTATGACTCACCATAGCTGGAGGCAACAGAATTCTTGTAGAAAGAAAAAACAGAAATTCTTCGACCTGTTATATTGTACACATCGTACCAAACATAAGGAAACTGAGCCCTAGAGCAAAAAAAATCTCAAGCCGTACAGACTACGAAGCACACGGGGAGGCAGTGTCAGATGACGATGTGAATCGGGTGTTATTGAAGCTTCCAAAAGCAAATGAGAGCTATGAATTACCGTAGTTGCAGGGCAGTTATGCACCAACTTACGCCCCACAGATGCGCTGTGTGAACATGCCCTTTGCCGGCTTTGCCGTTAGAAACCTCCATTGCAGAGGTGAAAACGGAAACAAAAGGATTTGTTTCGGAACGGACACCAAAGGCGCCCGATGGACTCTATTGATTACAATGGGTCTGTCTGGTTTCTGCCATGTCCGTTGTTTTGCTTGCTGTGCTATTTTTTTCCGTGATGCAACACATATGTGAACCAAGCTTTATAGCCTACTCAGTATCGGACTGGGGTGCCCAGGGTCCACAGGTGGAGTTGACTCTAGGGGCCCACTAGTTGAGCTGTTTCTTGTCCCACCAGTGGAGTTGACTCTAGGGGCCCACCAGTTGAACTGTTTCTTGTCCCACCAGTGGAGTTGACTCTAGGGGCCCACTAGTTGAGCTGTTTCTTGTCCCACCAGTGGAGTTGACTCTAGGGGCCCACCAGTCAAGCTGTTTCTGGCCCCACCAGTGGAGTTGACTCTAGGGGCCCACCAGTCGAGCTGTTTCTGGCCCCACCAGTGGAGTTTATTTTAGGGGCTCCCCTACATCTACTGTAAATGACTGTACGTTCCTCCTATGCTCTGTCTCTTGCTTTCTGCCTCTCTTTCTCTGCTCTTTTGCCTCTTCTGAGGATGTATATGCAGTTAAAAAACAACTCCAGGTCTACCATGCTCACCGGGGGTTTCTCCTATTCCCCTGTGGGCCAGTCCGAGCCTGAGCCTAATTGTCCTGATCTCTAAACCTGATGGTAGTTGGAGGTTAAACATAGTTGTAATATCTATATTTGAGCAACAAACATTGGGTTCCAAATTCCACCGGGCCGATTGTAGGCTAAAAATCTCCCCCACATTGACAGTTGGGGCCTACCGCATCATCACCAATTAAAGGGGCTTACTTGAAGTCTCCGGGCCATGGTGAAAGAAGTGAAATGGGCCCCCCAGCTACTACGTGCCACTTACAATGCTGGGATCTTCCTATGTGGCAGAAGGACTTTTGGGCCCCCTCAGACTGCAGGTCCCGGTAGCGGTTGCTACTTCTGCACCCCCTATAGCTACACCCCTGACCATTCACCATTTCCTGATAGGGAAGATTTTCATTTTCTTTAGTACATGCAGGTGTAAGGTTGCAGCTGAGAAGGTCCTTAAGGGCATGTCCCCACGGCACGGGTTTTCGGGGGTTTTTTTTCACCCGGTTTTTGCTGTTTTCAGCCCCGCCTGAAAAACCGGGCCGAAAATGAGCACAATCGTGTCCCCCTATGGAAAACCCATGGAGCATCCCACTGCCCCGGGTTTTTTTCCCGGGGGTTTTGCCCGGGCCGGGGGGGTACGGCGGCAAAACTTGGGGGCAGCACAATCTTCCTCCGGTTTTCGGAGGAATGTGTCTTCTAAAGGGGGGGGAGGGGGGGTTTTCTCCGCTCTGCGGAGAAAAGCCGTCCCCCCCGCGGCCGTGGGGACCGGCAAAACAGGAAATACCGGCCGGCAAACGGGCCGGGTTATTTGCTGTCCGGGGGTTGCGCCCAAATGGGGTCACATCCCGCAGTTTTGGGTTACAGCGCCAAAAAAGAATAAATAAAATGTCACCAAGGTTCCCCTGGCCTGGTGAGATAGAAGCCGTTTTGTTTGTGTTGGTGGCCGCAGTAAGTGGTGACATCTTTTACCGTGGTTGGTTGCTTAGCCTAAACCCGGGGCGGCTTCTTTTGGGAGTAGACAAATTTGTTGGGTGGGGTGCTCCCTTGTTCCGGCCAGGTTTGGGTGGTCTTTAAAAGTCGGTATCAGTGAAAACGGGGATCTGATACCGGGCCCAAAGGGATTTGCCCGAGGAGCATTTCATTGGAGATATCCGGGTCTCCCCTAAAACTGCTTGCTACAAGGTGTGTAGGAAAACCATGTGTAGCCAGCGCTAGACAGCAGGTGGTTTGCCTTTCTTTTTTGTATTGGCATTGTTTTCCCCTGATACCTGTTGTACCAATAAAGCCGGGGGACCCGTGTTGGAACCAGATCAACCTGTCTATGTTGTATCCGCATTGGACTGCGATCCGAGAGCGGCGCCTGCTTACACAGGTTTGAATGCTACAATGCTTTTTTGCTCTCGGTTATTTTACTAATCTTTTCATCTTTTCGTGATTTTTAAGGCTTGTTTTTTATGCAACTTATACATTAGAGTTTATTTTAAAATATCGGGAAAAATGGTTAAACATTTTTTTTAATAAAAAGTATGTTTTAACATTTTTTGGGCATGAATTATTAATTTCTTTTTCAACAGCAAAAGTAACACTAAAATAAGTTTTATTACTGTGTTACTTTTGCATCACAGACAGTCATATATAGGCAATATAAAGTTGTTGGGGGTGGGGCTAAAAGTTGCGGTTTGGGCTGTCAGTTTTTTTTGTTTAAACTTGTTTTGTGTTTTAATTTTATTTATATTCTATATTTCACCCCCATAGAGTCAGATAAAGACTTTTGGGGAGAATATTTGCAAACTTTTTTTTTTCTGATTGCCCCTGAATTTGGGTGAATTGCCCCATTACAGGGGAAAAACAAGTACTGATACGAGTGTTTGGGGTTGATAAGAAAAGCAGCTTCTAGCATGGGCTCGGGTGGTCCACAGGGACTGAGAAGCAGGAAGCCTGGAGGCTTCCTGGTGATCTGTATATACAAAAAGTTACTTGACCTAAGATTCTTGACCACTAGGGGTGCCATTGTTTATTCATTATTCTGCAATACGATCGGCAGGGGGTAACATTTGTTCTGCACCCCATAATGGATGGATATCCAATGGATAACATATACGTTGCCAGAGGTAAAAGACAATGGCGGAAATCAAATTATTATAGTGTTGAATGGATTAAATATGAAGTGCAAGTGCATATATATAACATCAAATATAGGTGAAAAACTGCCAATACTTGACCGTAAGATGACAGGATACAAAGTACTGCCTAATAAGAGGGGTAGAGCGCCAAACCCCAATGTGCGTTTCCCTTGCGCCTGTCCATGTAAGCTGAAACGCAATGTGCATTGGGATTTGGTATCCCTTCCTCTTTGGCGTTACTTAGTACACTGTCATTTTGAGGTCAAATATTGGCAGTTTTTCACTTGTATTTGATGTTATATATACTGTATGCACTTGCATTTTGTTTCTGGCAATTTTGCTTTTCCCTGCTTTACAAGGGGTTTGGGGTGTGGGCTTTTTACCCTTTTTTAAGAGGGTGTGGTTGTAAAGGGGCGGGTCAAAACACGCCCCAGCTCGAGGTCTCCCTGATTTTGCCACTTGGAGAAGTTGGAAAGCATGGTCTATCCATAAACCCTGAAAATGTGCAAAGGAACAGGCTGGGGCTTGTCCCCAAGGAACAGGGGGAAAAATCAGGATGGAGACCTGGGGTACTTTTAAATTGCATAGCCCCCCCCCCCTTAGGAGAACAAAGGCAGAGAAAAAGTGGCAGAAAGCAAGTGGCAGAGTATAAGACGCCTGTATAGGAATGTACAGCAGCACTAGGGTGGGCTCCCAGAATCAACTCCACTGGTGGGCCCTCAGAATCAACTCCAGAATTAACTCAACTGGTGGCCCCAAGAATCAACTCTACTGGGGGCCCCCAAAAACGACTCTTATGTGGGGCCCCCCGAATGACTCTCTGATGACCCCCAGAATCAACTCCACTGTTAGGCCCCAGAATAAAATCCCCTGGTGGGCCCCAGAATTAACTCCACTTGTGGGTCCCAAATTACTCCTGGGGGGCCCAACAATTAACCCATTTGTTGCCCCAAAATCAAAACTTCACTGGGGGCCCCCAAAAATAACTTCATGGTGCCCCAAGAATCAACCCCACTGGTGGCCCCGAGAAGCAACTTTGTCCTTAGGTACCCCAGTACAACCACGCATAAGGATAATAGGAAACCAGATGCCTTGGTTACATTGTTGCAGAGGATTCATTTTCAATAGGCTATGCCATAAATGTCTGTTAGGTTCAGATTCCATCTCTGGGACCCGCGCCTATCTTGAACAGGCCCTAAAAAGTGAGAATAAGAAGGTTTTGCTTTAAACTGAATGTTTGTTTATTTTAATGGGGTATGGGTTCGCTAGCCCATGAGCAACTGATTCTCAAAGGACACTGGAAGGTACTGCAACACGACCTCTCACTTTTTTCCTGGAAGGGTTTTGTCGGGCCCCCTTTCCCATCAATATGCTATAAATGTCTGAGCTGGGAACACCAGTAATGGTGGGGTGAGGCGAGATACTTTTCCCACGCCTTTCTCAACAGTCAGAGCTGGATTTCGGGGAAAAAGTTTCTGGTGCAGACTTTGGATGCAGGTCTGGGGGCAATGTCATGACAAGCTGGGAATGGTGAAGTAATGTACTCAGTAAAAAAATTTATTCCCACAACCCAAAAGTTTTTTGAGGCTGCATGCTTCCAATCCAGTGGGCGCCTGACTTACTGCAGTATTATCTCCTTGGTGGAATGTAAATGGGACCCTTGAAAAGTCAAACGAAGACCAAAAGCCTGTTAACATTGCTTCGTGGACTACAGAAAGACTTTTGACTGTGTAAAATATGTCCAGTTTGAGGAGCATGGTGATACCAAAACATTAGATAATTCCAATGCGCAATTTATACATTGATCAGGAGGCTAAAGGAGAAACTTAGGGGTTCTAACCAGTTCCCGACCCGGACGGTTATCCCCCTTCCCGACACGGACGGTTATCCCCCTTCCCGATCTGACTGGTTATCCCCGTTCCCGACCCAGGCGGTTATCACCTTTCCCGAGCCGGCTGACTATCCTCATTCCCGACCCGTACGGTTATTCCCCATCCCGACCCGGCCGGTGATCCCCCTTCCCGACCCGGGGTTTACCCCCTTCCCGACCGGCCCTTTTCCCCTTCCCCACCCCGGGCCCCTTTATCCCCCTTCCCCACCCCGGGCCCTTTATCCCCCCCTTCCACCCCGGGTTTTATCCCCCCTTTTTCCCACCCGGCCCTTTATCCCCCTTCCTGATTCGGCCGGCTATCCCCCTTCCTGACCTGGCTGGCTATCCCCCTTCCCGACCCGGCCGTTTATCCCCCTTCCCGACCCGGCCGGTCATCCTCCTTCCCGACCCGGCTGGTCATCCTCCTTCCCGACCCTGCTGGTCATCCACCTTCCCGACCCGCCCGGTTATCTCCCTTCCTGACCAGGCACAGTTTCCTTTTCCGTAGTATATGCAGGTTTGAACACCATAATACTCTCTTGAGCTCCATTATTTTACTAATTTTTTCGCCTTTTTTCCATGACATCTTAGGCTTTTTTTAATTTCATTTTTACATTAATTTTTTTTATTTTTTAGAATCCAAGTGAAAATGGCAAAAATAAAATAAGACTCAAAAGTCTGTTTTTTACAGTTTTTAATTAATTCCTTTTATTAACGGCAAAAGTGTATTACTGTGTCCATCGCGGACCTTTATACATAGGTGATATAAAGTTGTTCAGGCCAATGATCGAGAAGGCAGGGATGGTAATTAACCGTCCCTGTCTTCTCAGTGGAGAAGCCCAGCTATTGCTGACCACCGGCTCTCCACTCGCGCAGCTACACAATTAGTTCCAGAAAGTCCGTGCGGACATAAATTTTCATTGTCTGGATGTGAATAGTCCCGACCCAGCCAGTTATCCCCCATTCTGGCCCGGCCGGTTATCCCCCATTCTGGCCCGGCCGGTTATCCCCCATTCTGGCCCGGCCGGTTATCCCCCATCCTGACCCGGCCGGTTATCCTCCATTCTGAGCCAGCCGGTTATCCCCGACTCGGACCCGGCCGGTTATCCATGTTCCCGACCTGGACGGTTATCCCCCTTTCTGACCAAGCCGGTTATCCCCCATCCTGACCCAGCCGGTTATCCCCCATCCTGACCCAGCCGGTTATCCCCCATCCTGACCCGGCCGGTTATCCCCCATCTTGACCCGGCCGGTTATCCCCCATCTTGACCCAGCCGGTTATCCCCCAGTCTGAGCCGGCTGGTTATCCTCCATTCTGAGCCAGCTGGTTGTCCCTCATCCTGATCCGGCCGGTAATCCCCCGTCCTGAGCCGGCCGGTTATCCTCCATCCTGATCCAGCCGGTTATCCTCCATTCTGACCCAGCCGGGTATCCCCCATTCTGACCCGTCCGTATATCCCCATTTCTGCCCCGGCCTGTTATCCCCCATTCTGACCCGGCCGTTTCTCCCTCATCCTGACCCGGCCTGTTATCCCCCGTCCTGACCCGGCCGGTTATCCCCCATCTTGACCCGGCCGGTTATCCTCCATCCTGACTCGGTCAGTTATCTCCCATTCTGACCCAGTTGAATATCCCCCATTCTGACCCGGCCAGTTATCCCCCATTCTGACCCGGCCGGTTATCCCCCATTCTGACCCGGCCGCTTATCCCCCATCTTGACCCGGCCGGGTATCCCCCATTCTGACCCAGCCGGTTATCCCCCATTCTGTCCCAGCTGACTATCCCCCCCAGGTTAAAATAGGCAAAGGTATAAAACAGTAATAGCATCATGAATAGGGTGTAAAAAAAGTGATAAAACTGAGCTTTTATTGGCATATATATAAAATAAAACAGGTGAGTAAACAATAGAAAGTGATAAAAAGAAGAGGTCAATGTCTTATAGGTAAAGACTGAAAAGTTAATGAGTGAAAGTAGACAGCACATAACGGGGAAGTTGTTTGCGTGTAAAATTCCACAAGATCTTTGATCTTTTTTGTATTCTCCATTTCTTCCTTACCATTGTATTTGCACAGGTGTGAGACAGGGCTGCATACTTCCCCTTATCTATTCAATCTATATGTAGAAGACTTCATTGGAGAAGCAGGACTGGATGATGAAAGGAAAGGAGGAAGAATGATGAAAGGAAAGGAGGAAGGATGATGAAAGGAAAGGAGGAAGAATGATGAAAGGAAAGGAGGAAGAATGATGAAAGGAAAGGAGGAAGAATGATGAAAGGAAAGGAGGAAGAATGATGAAAGGAAAGGAGGAAGAGTGATGAAAGGAAAGGAGGAAGAGTGATGAAAGGAAAGGAGGAAGAATGATGAAAGGAATCAGCAGCTTTGGTTATGTGGACCACACAACGTTCCTGGCCGAAAGCAGAGAGGATTTGGAACAATAGTTTATGGAGATAAAAGAACAGTCAGAACTTTGGATTGTAGCTCGACGTGAGGAAGACAAATGTCCAATTTCACACTTAATGGATAAGAAACAGATGTGATTGAGGCTTCATTTTACTTGGATCAATAAAGGACAAGTGGCCAGAAGAACCGGCGACAACTTGCTCTAGGGTGAAGCGCCATGGACTTGGACTGAATCTTTGAATTCAGAGAAGTTCCCACCAAGGACTTTGATAGCATATTGATAGGATATGCCATCAACGTCTGATAGGTGCCTGTCTCACCTCTAGCACCCACATCTATCTTGGAATGAGTCCCTAAAAGGGTCGGCTCAGAGTGAAGAGCTGGTCAGATTTGTGCACGACTCTCACAGGGGAGCGCCGTGTTCTCCATTCTGTTCTATGGGAGTTCCCAGTACAGGGGAGGGCTGTGTTCTCTCCATTCTGTTCTATGGGAGTTCCCAGTACAGGGAGCACTGTGTTCTCCATTCTGTTCTATGGGAGTTCCCAGTACAGGGGAGCGCTGTGTTCTCCATTCTGTTCTATGGGAGTTCCCAGTACAGGGGAGCGCTGTGTTCTCCATTCTGTTCTATGGGAGTTCCCAGTACAGGGGAGCACTGTGTTCTCCATTCTGTTCTATGGGAATTCCCAGTACAGGGGAGCGCTGTGTTCTCCATTCTGTTCTATGGAAATTCCCAGTACAGGGGAGTGCTGTGTTCTGTTCTATGGGAGTTTCCAGTACAGGGGAGCGCTGTGTTCTCTCCATTCTGTTCTATGGGAGTTCCCAGTACAGGGGAGCGCTGTGTTCTCCATTCTGTTCTATGGGAGTTCCCAGTACAGGGGAGCGCTGTGTTCTCCATTCTGTTCTATGGGATTTCCCCAGAAAGGGGGGACACTGTTTTTCCCCCCTTTCTCCTCTATAGGATTTCCCCAGTACAGGGGAGGTTTGTGTTCTCTCCTTTTTCTCTTCTAGGGGAGTTCCCCAAAACGGGGGAGCGTTTTGGGTTCTCCATTCTGTTCTAGGGGATTTCCCCTTAAAGGGGGCGCTTGTTCTCCTTCTCCTCTATGGGATTTCCCCAGTACAGGGGAGCGCTGTGTTCCTCCATTCTGTTCTATGGAGTTCCCGTACAGGGGGGTGGGGGGGTTTCTCTCCTTTTTCTAGGGATTTCCCAGTACAGGGGAACCGTTTCCCATTCTGTTCTACGGAGTTTCCCGTGGGGGGAGCACTGTGTTCCATTTTTTTAAGGGAGCCCCCAGAAGGGGATGCTTGTTTCTCCTTTCTGTTCTATGGGTTCGGTACGGGGGAGCACGTGTTCCTATTTGTTTAGGGGGAGTTCCCAGACGGGGGCACTTGTTCTCCATTCTTTTCTAGGGATTTCCCCAGTCAGGGGAGCGCTGTTTTTCTCCATTCTTTTTTTTCTAGGGGCCCAGTACGGGGGAGGTGTGTTCTCCATTCTTTTTGGGGATTTCCCCCAAAAAGGGGAACTGTGTTCTTCCATTCTCCTCTGTAGGATTCCTTACGGGTACGCTGTTTCTCTCCATTCGTTTCTAGGGGGGTTCCCCGTAAAGGGGGCAGTGTTTCTCCATTCTCCCCTATAGGAGCTCCCAGTAAGGGGAGCGCTTTTCTTCTATTCTGTTTAGGGGATTTCCCCCTACAGGGGAGCGCTGTGTTCTCTCTATTCTGTTCTATGGGAGTTCCAGTCAGGGGGGCTGTTTTTCCTCCATTCTGTTCAGGGAATTTCCCCAGTACAGGGAGGCTGTGTTCTCCCCATTTGTTTACGGGATTCCCATACAGGGGAGCGCGTGTTCTCTCATTTCCTCTATAGGATTTCCCAATAGGGGGGAGTGCTTGTTCTCCTTCTGTTCTATGGGATTTTCCAGTACAGGGGAGACTGTGTTCCCCATTTTGTTTGGGGATTTTCCCGACAGGGGAGCGTGTTCCTCCATTTCTGTTTATGGGAGTTCCTACGGGAGCGCAGTGTTTCTCCCCAAATTCTGTTCTTGGGATTTTCCCAGTACAGGGGAAGCTGTGTTCCCCATTTTCTGTTCTAGGGGATTTCCCGGGGAAGGGGAGCACTGTGTTCTCCATTCTTTTCATGGTTTTCCCAGTACGGGGAGCACTGTGTTCTCCATTCTGTTTATGGGATTTCCCGTACAGGGGAGACTGTGTTCTCCTTTCTGTCTATGGAAGTTCCCAGTACAGGGAACATGTGTTCCCATTCGTTCTAGGGGAGCCCAAAAGGGGGGGAGTGCTGTGTTCTCCATTCTGTTCTAGGGGAGTTCCCAGTCAGGGGGAGCGCGTGTTCTCCCCATTCTTTTTATGGGGTTCCGTACAGGGGAGCGCGTTTTCTCCATTCGTTCTAGGGGGATTCCCGGGAAAAAGGGGAACCGGGTTTCTCTCCTTCTCCTCTATAGGATTTCCCGAAAGGGGAGCGCTGTGTTCTTTCCATTCTGTTCTATGGGAGTTCCAGTAAAAGGGGACACTGTGTTTTTCCCCCATTCCCCCTCATGGGAGCTCCTTCGGGGGACGCTGTGTTTCTCCATTCTTTTTTTAAGGGAGTTCCCAACAGGGGAGCCTTTGTTTCTCCATTTGTTCTATGGGGTTCCCAGTCAGGGGCACGTGTTCCCTTTCTGTTCTAGGGGAAATTCCCCAGTACGGGAAAACGCGTGTTCCCATTCTTTTTAGGGGATTTCCCCAGACCGGGGGCACTGTGTTCCCTTTCTGTTTGGGGGATTTCCCCAACAGGGAGGCGTGTTCTCTCCATTCGTTCTAGGGATTTCCCATTACGGGGGAACGCTGTGTTCTCCAATTCTGTTCTACGGGAGTTCCCAGTACAGGGGGCATGTTTTCCCTTCTTTCTAGGGGAGCTCCAGTAAGGGGAGTGTGTTTTTCTCATTTGTTTAGGGGGATTCCCGGAAACAGGGGACCTGTGTTCTCCTTTCTGTTCTTGGGGGTTTTTCCCAGTACGGGGAGGCTGTGTTTCTCCATTTCTGTTCTATGGGAGTTCCGGTACGGGGAGCGCTGTGTTTTTCCCCTTTTGTTTTGGGAAATTTCCCCATTCAGGGGCACTGGTTCTCCTTCTTCTATGGGATTCCGGGTCAGGGGAGCACGGGTTTTTTCCCATTTCGTTCTATGGGAGTTCCAGTACAGGAGCTCTTTTCCCCCTCCATTTTGTTTATGGGAATTTCCAGTACAGGGGGGGCTGGTTCTCCCCATTCTTGTTGGGAGTTCCAAAAAGGGGGAGTGCTGTTTTTCTCTCCATTTGGCTATGGGATTCCCAGTAAGGGGGCTGGGGTTCCCCCTTTCCTTTCTGTTCATGGGATTCCCCAGTACGGGGAGTGCTGTGTTCCCATTTGTTTATGGGAAATTCCCCCATACAGGGGGGGACCCTGTGTTTTTCCCCATTTTTTTTAAATGGGAGTTCCCATCAGGGGAGACTGTGTTCTCTCCTTCTGTTCTAGGGGAAATTCCCCAGTAAGGGAGCGTGTGTTCTCCCCATTCTTTTCTATGGATTTCCCCGTACGGGGGAATTTGTGTGTTCTCCATTTGTTCTAGGGAAATTTTCCAGTACAGGGGGAGCGCTGTGTTCTCCCCATTCGTTCTAGGGGGAGTTCCCATAAGGGGGAGGCTGTGTTTTCCCCTTCCCCTCATGGAGCCCCCATACGGGGGAAAGCCTGTGTTCTTCCCCATTCGTTCATGGGGGTTCCAGACAGGGGAGTCGTTTCCCCATTCTGTTCTAGGGGAAATTCCCGTACGGGGGAGCGCTGTGTTTCTCCTTTGTTTTAGGGGAGTTCCCAAAAGGGGGAGACGGGTTTTCTCTCCATTCTGTTCTATGGAAATTCCCCCAGTACGGGGAGCGCTGTGTTCCTCCATTCGTTTTTTGGGGTTTTTCCCCAGAAAGGGGGGAGCACGTGTTCCCATTCTGTTTATGGGAGTCCCAGAAAGGGGAGCGCAGTTTTTTCCCCCATTTTTCTAGGGGTTCCCAGTACGGGGGAACGCTGTGTTCCCATTCTGTTCTAGGGATTTCCCAGTACAGGGGAGCACTGTTTTTTCCCATTTGTTCAGGGGGAGCCCCCCGTACAGGGAGCCTGTGTTTCCTTTGTTCAGGGATTTCCGGGTAAAGGGGAAAACCTGTGTTCTCCTTTCGTTTTACGGGATTCCCAGTACGGGGGGGCACTGTTTTCCCCATTCGTTTAATGGAGCCCCCAGTGGGGGGAGTCTGTTTTCTCCATTCTGTTCTAGGGGGAGTTCCGGTACGGGGGGACACTGTGTTCTCCTTCTGTTTATGGGAGTTCCCAGTACGGGGGGAGCGCTGTGTTCCCCATTTGTTCTATGGATTTCCGGGTACAGGGGGCCGTGTTCTCTCCATTCTGTTCATGGGGTTCCCAGTAAAGGGGAGCTGTTTTTCTCCTTTTTTCTAGGGGGAGTTCCGGAAACAGGGGGCCTGTGTTCTCCTTTTCTGTTTATGGATTTCCCCAGTACAGGGACTCTGTATTCTCCATTTTTTTAGGGGAATTTCCCAGACAGGGAGCGCGGGTTTTTCTCACCATTCTGTTCTAGGGGGAGTTCCCAAACAGGGGAGTGCTGTGTTCCCCCATTCTTTTATGGGAGCCCCCAAATCGGGGAGTGGGGTTTTTTTCTCTCCTTTTGGGTCTAGGGGATTTCCCCATAGGGGGGAGCGCTGTGTTCTCCCTTTTTTTCTATGGGAGTTCCCATACGGGGGAGCTGTGTTCTCCTTTTTTGTTCTATGGGAATTCCCAGTAAGGGGGCGCTGTTTTTCCTTTTCCCATTCTGTTTATGGGAATTCCCCATTACAGGGAGCCTGTTTCTCTCCATTCTGTTCTAGGGGGAATTTCCCCAATCAGGGGAGCGCTGTGTTCTCTCCATTCTGTTTATGGGAGTTCCCTTCGGGGGGAGGCTGTTTTCCCCATTCGTTCTAGGGAAAACCCATACAGGGGGAGGCTGTGTTCCTCCATTCTGTTTTACGGGAGTTCCAGTACGGGGAGCGCTGTGTTTCCCTTCCCCTCAAATAGAGCCCCCGTAAGGGGAGCGCTGTGTTCTTTTCCCATTCTTTTCTTGGGATTTCCCCAGTACGGGGGAGTGCTGTTTTTCTCCATTCTGTCTATGGAAATTCCAGAACGGGGGAGCGCGTGTTTCCCCATTCTTTCTATGGGATTTCCCCATACGGGGAGCATGTGTTCCCCAAATTTTTTTTAAGGGGAACCCCCGTCCCAGGGGAGGCGGTTCTCCCCCATTTTTTCTAGGGGAGTTCCCAGAAGGGGGACACTGTTTTCCTTTTGTTTATGGGATTCCCATACAGGGACGCAGTTTCTTCCCATTCTGTTTTGGGATTTCCCCAGTACAGGGAAGTGTTTTTTTCCATTCTTTTTCTACGGGGTTCCCAGTAAGGGGAGCACTGTGTTCCCCCATTTTGTTCTATGGGGCCCCCGAAGGGGGAGTGCTGTGTTTCCATCTGTTCTAGGGGGTTTCCGGTCAGGGGAGCATGTGTCTCCTTTGTTCTATGGGGGGGGGTTCCCAACGGGGGGAGCGCTGTGTTCTCCTTCTGTTCAAGGGAGTTGGTACAGGGGAGCGTGGTTCCTCCTTCTGTTTATGGAAGTTCCCGTAAGGGGACCGGGTTTTCCCCATTTTTTCTAGGGGAGTTCCGGTCAGGGGAGCACTGGTTCTCCATTCTGTTCTAGGGGATTTCCCCCAGTACAGGGGCCTGTATTCCCATTCTTTTTCTTGGGATTCCTTGGGGGAGCGCTTTTGTTTCCCCCTTTCTGTGCTAGGGAGTTCCCCCAAACGGGGGTTTTGCTGGTTTCTCTCCATTCTGGTCTAGGGGATTTCCCCGTACAGGGGAGCGCTGTGATCCCCCCATTCTGTTTGGGGGAGTTCCCAGTAAGGGAGCACTGTTTCTTTTTCTATTTATGGGAGCCCCTACGGGGGAGGTTATTTTCCCATTTGTTTATGGGAGTTTCGCACGGAAAGCAGAATGTTGGCCCCTTTATCAAAAACCCCACAGAACAGAATGGGAGTTGGGCAGATGACCCCTTATTGAGCCAACATTTTCGGGGGCCCTTTCCCCGGGGTTTGCAGACCCCAGGGGGAAAAACACCCCCTACGGACTTTTATGACTTTTATATATAAGAACTATGTTATTTTCAGTAATGTCATATGGTTGCGAAGGTTTAACAGTAAAGAAATGAGAAAAAATATATATAAAAATTTCCTTGAATTCTGGTGTCAAAGGTAAAGGAAACGAAAAAGGTCCAGCATGAGGGATGAAACAATAGAAAAAGATGTGGAGGAAAAATCTTTGTTTTTGGGTAACAGAAAACCATTGAGTAGGACACCTCTTGAGACCCCTTTGTAACCGGGGGTGGCTTAGCTTTTTTGATAAAAAATGTAAAAAAATCTCAAAGTTTTTTTTCATGTATCAATAGAAAGCTTTTTTTAGGGTTCAATTTGTTTGACAGCCCTTTTATTTGAGGGTGTCCCACTGGTATTTAATGGTGTGTGTATATTTATAAATAAAAAATTTATAAATTAAAATTTTATATATAATATATTAATACATATATATATATCCCGCACAAAGCCGGGGGCACCCAGGTTACATTGGGGTTTTAGAATTTTTTTTTGTCAACTATATTTTGCATTTGGCAATATTGTTTTTAAAATCTATTAGGGGGAATCCTCCCCTTTTTGGTCTTTTTCCCCCCCGCCCCCCCCACACTGTTATACCCGGCAGTATTTTAAAGGGTTGATGCTTTTTTTAGTTTTCTCTCGGATTATGGGGGTCTTTTGCCCCAAATAAATTGTTGACTCAAGTGAGAGGTAAAAATGAGTAGCCCACCCGCCTTGAATCCTTTTTGGTAGCGGGGGTGGCTTAACATTTTTTGATCAAAAAGTGAAAAAAAACTAAAAGTTTTTTCATGTATTTAGATAGAAAAATGTTTTTTTAAAGGGGTTTTGTATCGTTTGTTAGCCCTTTTAACAGAAAACCGATCACAGTTCAGAACAAGTTCAGAACGAGTTGAAATCAACGGCACCAGATCATCATCAGAATCCTTAGGCTGGTGACTTTGCTGCGTTTGAAGTTCCTCCTCTGCTGGACTCTGGTTCTTCTGAGAACTTCATCCACCCCTCTTTACCAGAGAAGTTAGGCCAGCCTGTCTCCTGTTTGGAAAAACCACTGCGTTTCTCATCTATCAATGGGGAGATCCTGAACGAGCCAGTGCAGCTCTGTACCCAGCCTGTGTCTCTGAAGGTTGGAAGTTCCCTCTAGGAGAAGATATTCTTCTACGTCTTGCCCAGTTTATCTGCTCCAGTCCTGCTTGGGCTTCCGTGGCTCCAGCTTGACGGCCTGTCCTTGGATTGGAAAACGGGTGAAGTTGTCCACTGGGGCGAGCATTGCCGCTCACGCCCATCTGGAGCAGTCCTGCCCACCTGCTCCTCTGTCCGTTTGTTCTGTTTTGCCGATGGAAGAACCTCAAGTGAAAGAAGAGCCTTTAGTCAAAACATCTCTGAAGCCCACCCACCTACTTTTTCTGCTTCTGCTCCTCAGGTCCAAGTACTTATCCGTGACTCTGGACACCTCCTTTGAAGACAGTTCCTGGGATACAGAGTAGGAGGTGGTAATCCCTGGTTGCTTTCAAGGTACCCGGTTAGCCCAGAGGGGAGAACTTAAGGGGGGGGTACTGTCACGGTGCACGCTGCGGCCGCTATCTCGGACGGCGGCCATGCCTGTGCCTCTGCTGCGGCCCCATCACCTACTCACCGGCCCTTGCTCCTGCTCCCTCTCGTTTGCTATGGCTGTCTGTGCACGCATGAGAGCACCCTCTAGGGCACGCGCGCAGCAGTGCATGAGAATTTAAAGGTACAGTGTCCCAATTTCCTGTCTGTGACCTGTGACCCCTGGCTTGTTAAGGAACTTCCTCCCATTGCTCCTCATCAGTTCGTTGATGTCCAACATAGAGCTTGACCCCTGGCTCCTGGTTACCTGCTGCTATACCCGTGTTACCCGCGTTAACCCTGTGTTAACCCTGCAAGTTCCCTGTACTATTCCTGCTGTATAGCTGCCGCTGCACCAGTCCACAACGTCTGGGACTGCGCTACCCACCTACGGCTACACCTGCGGTGTCCTGTTGTCCGTTCCAGCACCGGTTGTCCTGTCCTGCACTTGGGCTCCCTCTGCGAGTTATACCATCTACGCTCGCAGGGGCCCAGAGGATCCGCATACTCGGCGTTCTATTTCCTGTAGAATGTGACAATGCAAAGGTAACTAGATATTCTTGTCTCTTCAAAAGGTACCTTTTTTGCACACAGGTCAGGGCCTGTCTTCCCCTGCAGCTTTCTCTCAGCATACTTAACAGCTGTCATCACGCATAGGCCAGGAACGCTCTCTCATCATTGCTTCTCACAAACCACTATGCCTAAAGTGTTTTATGGTGACTTGTTCACAACCTTTCATCCACAAGCTAATTAGGCTACTCACACTCCACCGCTAACTATCCTTGTTCCTCAGGATGGCATTTTCTGCTTGCACTTGCTCAAAACTACGCCACTGCAACAGGAGCCCGGCTGTACATTACAGAAGACTCCAATTATGGATGGTGCGGGCACAGTTTCAAAGTCAACATCATCCAAGAGAGTTGCCAACTCTACCCGATAGTGCAGAAGACTCCCAAGAGAGTTGCCAACTCTCCCTGATAGTCAAGAAGACTCCCAAGAGAGTTGCCAGCTCTCCCTGATAGTCCGGAAGACTCCCAAGAGAGTTGCCAACTCTCCCCGATAGTCCGGAAGACTCCCAAGAGAGTTGCCCTCTCTCCCCGATAGTCTGGAGGACTCCCAAGAGAGTTGCCAACTCTACCCGATAGTCCGGAAGACTCCCAAGAGAGTTGCCAACTCTCCCCGATAGTCCAGAAGACTCCCAAGAGAGTTGTCAACTCTCCCCGATAGTCCGGAAGACTCCCAAGAGAGTTGCCAACTCTCCCCGATAGTCTGGAAGACTCCCAAGAGAGTTGCCAACTCTCCCCGATAGTCCAGAAGACTCCCAAGAGAGTTGCTAACTCTCCCCGATAGTCCAGAAGACTCCCAAGAGAGTTGCTAACTTTCCCCGATAGTCCGGAAGACTCCCAAGAGAGTTGCCAACTCTCCCCGATAGTCCAGAAGACTCCCAAGAGAGTTGACAACTCTCCCCGATAGTCCGGAAGACTCCCAAGAGAGTTGCTAACTCTCCCCGATAGTCCGGAAGACTCCCAAGAGAGTTGCCAACTCTCCCCGATAGTCCGGAAGACTCCCAAGAGAGTTGCCAACTCTCCCCGATAGTCCAGAAGACTCCCAAGAGAGTTGCCAACTCTCCCCGATAGTCCGGAAGACTCCCAAGAGAGTTGCCTAAAATACTCCAGGCCAGAGAACAGAAGGGGGATATCTAAGACTGTATCTGGGATAGTAAGGAAGAGAGTGTGTATGACACAAAAAGTACAAGCCCTCATATGGCTACGTCAGTTCTTGGTAAGTGAGGAGGAAGAAACAAAAATTACAAAGAACTAAAAAAAAATTCAAATTACAACAGGTTATGATGTTGTCACTTCTTAAACTACTGAAAGGGTTGGTGAGCTTGTTCCTCATCGTGTTATACATCCTGTCTTACCATTAGCAAAACGTATATTTGCTTTAAGCGGTACAATAAAAATATATATTTGCAAATCCACAGTAAACAGAGAGTTGCTTAACGCACCACTCCAACCTCTCCAAAGACTATTGCTAAATCTCATTTACTTCCTAAGCTGAGAGCGTGCACTTTAAAGCGATTGCATATTTACGTAGATTGGGGTTAGTTTTGGTTCATTTCATTCAGAGAGAAAAGTCTGCGAATGCAAGAGACAGTGGAAAAGGTAGCAGGTGCGTCGGAAAACTGATGCAACTGCAGTCAAAGTTTAAGCCCCCTATAGGATGTACACACACATGTAGACATTGGTCGTTGCATCTTTTGTTCCTTTAGTGTGTAGGGGCAAATGCTTCATAGTAAAGGTGATGGGGTTGGCGGAATGTGCAAATACAGCTGAGTTTTAAGACGTAGGAGAAATCGTGGATAGGAAAATTCATAACTCCAAATATCTGCTAGAAGGATTTTATTACATTTTAATACAGTTCTTGTATTTGGCAGAGGTGGCTTTTCTTAAGAGACTTGAATAATTCCATACACAGCAATGTCTCACATTGACCATACCCAGGAGAGTTGTCAACTCTTCCAGGAGCCTGGGAGGAAAACCCTTTTTCTGGGAGTCTTTCGGACTATCGGGGAGAGTTGGCAACTCTCTTGGAGTCTTCTGGACTATCGGGGAGAGTTGGAAACTCTCTTGAAAGTCTTCTGGACTATCGGGGAGAGTTGGCAACTCTCTTGGGAGTCTTCTGGACTATCGGGGAGAGTTGGCAACTCTCTTGGGAGTCTTCTGGATTATTGGGGAGAGAGGGCAACTCTCTTGGGAGTCTTCCGGACTATCGGGAGAGTTGGCAACTCTCTTGGGAGTCTTCCAGAATTCGAGGAGAGTTGGCAACTCTCTTGGGAGTCTTCCAGAATTCGAGGAGAGTTGGCAACTCTCTTGGGAGTCTTCTGGACTATTGGGGAGAGTTGGCAACTTTCTTGGGAGTCTTCTGGACTATCGGGGAGAGTTGGCAATTTTCTTGGGAGTTTTCTGGACTATCGAGGAGAGTTGGCAACTCTCTTGGGAGTCTTCCGGACTATCGGGGAGAGTTGGCAACTCTCTTGGGAGTCTTCTGGATTATTGGGGAGAGAGGGCAACTCTCTTGGGAGTCTTCCGGACTATCGGGAGAGTTGGCAACTCTCTTGAGAGTCTTCCGGAATTCGGGGAGAGTTGGCAACTCTCTTGGGAGTCTTCCGGACTATCGGGAAGAGTTGGCAACTATCTTGGGAGCCTTCTGGACTATCAGGGAGAGTTAGCAACTCTCTTGGGTGGCGCTTGGATGATGCTGACTTTGAAGCTGTGCCCGCACCATCCATAATTGGAGTCTTCTGTAATGTACAGCCGGGCTCCTGTTGCAGTGGCCTAGATCGGATCAAGAGCGAGCAAAATATGCCAACCGGAGCAACACGGATAGTTAGCGGAGGAGTGTGGGAAGCCTCATTAGCTTGTGGATGAAAGGTTGCAAACAAGTCCCCATAAAACACTTTAGGTGTAGTGGGTTGTGAGAAGCAATGATGAGAGAGCGTTCCTGGCCTATGCGTGATGACAGCTGTTAAGTATGCTGAGAGAAAGCTGCAGGGGAAGACAGGCCCTGACCTGTGAGACTGATGACTGGGCTGTGGAGGAAGGTGACTTGCAGTTCCCATTGGTGACAGAGAGGGGAGCACTAACGAACATGCCTACTCACAGCTGTGCGAGGGATATTTATATAGGAGATGAGGCATCAGAGCAAGAGATAGAGAATGCAGCCGAAAAGACACCGCTATTGATCCAAAGACTCATGGTACAGAGTGGGTAGCGCTGGTGCAGAGCAGAGACCGTGCAAAGTGCTAGTACTGGGACTATGACATTGTACACTTGGTTCAAGGGTCAGACCAAGTGATTGGGCCTCATTGTGCCCCTAAAATAGAGATTAGAGACAGTTGTCGATGAATAAGGCATCAGAGCCACCAACCGTTATACTAAGACCGTGCCTCCCAGTGAGAGCCATCAAAAACATTGTAAACTTATATATAAATTTACTGTAACCACCAAGCTTGAAGTGCCTCATCTAGGTCAAGTGTTCCTATGTTTGCAAGCAACAGACTGCTAATGTTGTATTTTTGCTGCTTCCTCTCCTCATTAGCAAAGCGGTCACAACTAGACCCCTTCCAATACCAGAAACATCACATAGGCCATCATGCAGTACAATGCATTAGGGTGTACAAAGATGGCGGTTTCCCCACTTCCTGGCTGGGGCCGGAAGCAGCAAAATTTAAAACATGGCAGTGATGGAAGCCTTCACAAGGCTTCCAGCTGCTCTGTTAAGTGATGTGGGCCCCACAATTACACCCCGATGGCAGTGAGGAATGGTGCGTGGCATCGTTTGTCATTGATTTAGATGCCGCAGCCATCTTTGACGCTGTCTCTAAGGGGTTAACCCCTTACCGACATTTGATGAACCCATACGTCAAGGTCGTGTAGGGGTTCCCGCAACTTGACGTATGTTTACGTCTTGGCGATCTTGCGAGCTCACAAGCGGAGCTTGCAAGATCGTGGCATGGGACCAGCGGTATTTTACCGCTTGCATCATGCCGCATTCTCTGTGGCTGGAGCTCACTTCATTATCGCGACCTATCATGGTTGTGATAATGAAGTTGCAGGCAGGAGGAGTGAGCCCCTTACCAGCATTAGGACGTAAACATACATCCAGTGTTGGTAAGGGGTTAAGTATATTAATGATAGGGAGACCATGGAAAAAATTCACTTAAGAGGCTTCCTTCTCCCATACAGAATGATCCACATGTTTCCTGGAGCTTCAAACCTATGTGGTCAAGAGGGAGCATTTCCTGTGGTGGTTCTGCTCTATGATTAAACAAATTTGGAAATTAGTGGAATCCTAGGGATTTTCTCACCATTCAGTTTCACAGCCACAGCCAGCTTTAGAATCACACGTACTGTTTAGACTGTGGGCGGGTCTATAGCAGTGATTAACACATCAGCTCTGCTGTTCCTAGCTATTCCTGTTACACTGACAACGAGTGCAAGAGATTTATAAAGTCTAGTACTCAGGCTGCAGAGCTCTAAAGGGTGTTTACTTAGCTAAATGAAAAGGTTTCAAAGTCCGATACTAAAGAGTAGACTCTGCAGGAGGTGATTCACCATGGTCGGAATGAATGACTGACGACAGCTTGAAGCAATGAGAGATAAGAGAGAACAGGGAGAGGTAGGGGAGAGAGATGGTCATAACCAGAGAAACTTGTGCGCTCTAAAAGGAAAGTATTTAGAAAAAGTCTTCAATTATCTGTCCCTACAAGCTAATCATTGTAGTGAGAAAACTCCTTTAATGTCAGCGCTCTCAATTTAAGTTTGAATCCTGAATTGGCTATTCTTGACATTATTGGCAATTGCCTTCTTATGGAAAGATCCAGCTATTCCTATAATTTCAGATGTCATTAGATGAATCAATTATAACTGTTATTGTGAACTCAGTCCAGCAGACCCACTTTTTATCCTGTCTTAAAAAACATTATGGGATGTTTGGACCAGCTCTATATCAGGAGTGTCAAACTCAGGCCCACTGGCCAAATCTGGGCCGCAGTGCAATTATATTTGGTCTGTGAGTAACGGGCAGGCAGTGTACAGAGAAGAGGAAGAGGCCAGGAGCTGTCATTACACCTCTCTCACTCAGCTCTTCCACCCTTCATAAAGTAGAGGAGGCACCAAGGACAGGAAAAAGAACTCAGATAGCAAGAGAACTGGGGGAAAAAAAAGGATCTGGAGCCTCAACACTTAACCGACTCGCATGGACTCGCGGGACTAGGATTTGACTATACCGCTGTACAAAGCATTGGTGCGACCTCACTTGGAATATGCTGTTCAGGTCTGGGCCCCAGTTCTCGTGCAAAGACGAGCAACCAAACTTATAAGGGTAATGGAGCATCTTCGTTATGAGGAGAGGTTAGTAGAATTGAACTTACTTAGTCTTGAGAAAAGACGGCTTCGGGGGGGACATGATTAAGTTATATAAATATATAAATGGTCCCTACAAAAAGTATGGGGAAAATTATTTCACGTAAAGCCCCCTCAAAAGACAAGGGGACATTCCCTTCGGCTGAAGAAAAAAGGATTCAATCTCCAGAGGAGAAAAGTGTTCTTCACCAAGAGAACTATAAATCTGTGGAATAGCTGCCTGAGGAGGCGGACACAGCAGGAACAGTTGAGGGTTTCAAGAAAGTCTTAGATATCTGCCTGAAACTAAAGAATATTAATATGTATGTAGCCATGTAAAATTCTGGCTGGTGGCGGCTCTGGGGTCAGAGATGGGGTCTCCCCTGGAGCTCTGGGGTCAGAGATGGGGTCTCCCCTGGAGCTCTGGGGTCAGAGATGGGGTCTCCCCTGGAGCGCTGGGGTCAGAGATGGGTCTCCCCTGGAGCTCTGGGGTCAGAGATGGGGTCTCCCCTGGAGCTCTGGGGTCAGAGATGGGGTCTCCCTGGAGCTCTGGGGTCAGAGATGGGGTCTCCCCTGGAGCTCTGGGGTCAGAGATGGGGTCTCCCCTGGAGCTCTGGGGTCAGAGATGGGGTCTCCCCTGGAGCTCTGGGGTCAGAGATGGGGTCTCCACTGGAGCAGATTGGTTCTTGCCTTGTGGTTTCAGGGCATTCACCAGTGGGGAGGCCGGGCTAAAAATCCTTATTTCCCTCCCTTCAACCACATTTTCCCCACCCTTGGTTGAACTTGATGGACGCGTGTATTTTTTCAACCATAATAACTATGTATCTATGTAATACTTAACCCTTCCAGCTCTTCCGCAGCCTCAGGATCTCTGCAGGCAGCAGGGTACTCCAAAGAGAGACGCCGCGCTGTGCAGCAAATAACAAGCAATGTGAAGAGCACAGGATACAGTGAGTTAACCGACTGCAGTTAGTACAAATAAAGTGGATCCTGGACTATTTTCTCTGTCCCTAAGAGCGTACCAGAAAATAAGGCAGTGGGGGACAAAAGCACTCAAGGGAAAAGACAGGGTCCCGTCATTCCACAGAAGGGGGTGAGCAGCTGGTTACGAATTAAAAGGTTCATGGTTATTTCCGATGAAAAGGAAAAACTTCATCAATTGTAGATATTTTTTCAATAAATATCACGGTTGGCCCACGACTTTGTCCAAGTTTTTAATTTTAGCCCACTGTGTTTTTAAGTTTGATACCCCTGTTCTAAATACTATGCATCTTTACTAATCTACATTTACTAGATAACATATTGCCCTATTTCCCTTTCCCCTTCCCTTTCCCTTGCAACATGTGTTCAATGTTTGGTGTACTGGATATAATAAGAATTGTTTTACTTGAAGGGGTTTTCTCACTAGGCTGTTTCACTGACTCACAAGCCGTTTACACTCACTCTGTCTCCTCAGGCTGTGGGTGGTTCTATTGCAGTGATTAGCATATTCAGCTTCTAGCTGAGCATTTATGCTGACAAGGAGATGTTTATCTTCAGTGAACAAAAGCTACATGTGCTGTAAGACAGAAGCTATCTTAGCTTCATTAGAGATAATTTTGAGTTTCTACTCCGGATCCCAACGTACAGGTTAGTCCATCCTATGTGCTTGCGATGATCTCACAAATGATCGCTCTTCTTCTCTCGCTTCATCTTAATTACAAATCGCGTTAAATGTTATAATGTAAGCCAAGATCTTATTAATATAAAAAGTTTTTTCTCCGGAGCTCAGTCCAGTTAGTCCATCCATAGGCTGACGTCACTCCCTGCTCTTTGCTCTCTCAGCTAATTAGATATCGAGTTATGTAAACTGAAGCTAATCTTGATAGAGATAATTAGTTTTTCTCCAGAATTCGGTCCAGGTAGTCCATCCATAGGGTGACCTCACTCCCTGTCTCTTTGCTCTCCTGTCGTGGGGTGTGAGTCTTGGACTGGAGGTCCCCCAGCCTAGACCCTTTACGAAACTAGATAAGAAATCACGACCGTTCTATAACCCCAAAAACTAATCTTGATATGGCAAATCATCATTCAGTTTATCTTCTCCCTTCTACCGGATGCTCTCAGGACCGCGTTTAGTCCATCCAAAGGACGCGACGTCACTCCGCCTGCTCTTTGCATCTCTCGCATCAGCTAATTAGAAATCGAGTTATGTAACCCTTGGAAGCTCTCATTCTTGATATAGATAATATGTTTTTATCTACTCTAGAACTTGCGGCTCCAAAGGTAGTCCACATCCCACCAGGTTGACCATCGGTACTCCTTCTCTTTGCTTCTTCGGGTCCACCCCACTGGTGTTACGCTATTCATTCAACGATTCAGAATGATTGAGTTCTATGTAAACCAATAGCTGCTAAATCGTTGGTTAGAGAAAATTTTGTTTTAGCTCCGAGGAACTCAGTCAAGGTAGTCCATGGACCTACAGGGTTGACGACGATCTCCCTGCTCTTATTGCTCTCTTGTTTAGTCATCTCAGATAAGAGATATCAAGTTATTGTTAAACCAAAGTCGGCCTAAATCTTATGGATATATTATTTATAAATATAGAAATCGTTTTATATTTTGTTAAATTCTCGCCGGTCCGGTATAGTATGTATTGGGTTCCAAGTTCTGTCCGAACCATGAGGTTTGACTCAGTGGCCACTTGCCTGCGCTACATTGCTTTCTTGAGCTATGTTAGGAGTTTATGAATTTCTGTGTATAGCAAAAAAGGATATCCATGGAGAAACCTGGGTTAATCAAGAAGCAACCCTAAATATTTACACTTATCTCATGACATAAAAGATAAAAATCATACAGCAGATTATAGTATTAAGGCAAATGCTCAGTTCCAATTCCAATCAGTCCCCAAGGAGACAGTGGTTGAAAGCTAATCTTTTGAAGTAAGAAAGAACTTACTGTAATACCGTGATTTGTCTAGTTCTAATCATTGTTGGGCCTGAGGAAGTTGACCTATTATGTGTTATTTCAAAAGTCGTTGTGAAAACGTTGGGCCTGTACCAGCGTACTGAGTCGGGACTACATAGAAGTGGAATACATCTTCCTGGACCACTCATACTAAGACGAGTGTAGTTATGTCGGCTCCAGCCTGGGTTGCCAGTAAGCGTTAATCGTCGAGTATGTACGCATTTTTTACCACCAGAGCCCGCCACATGAAGCTGGATAGACTTGCAGGAGCGCGGGAGTCTAAGTCCAGGTACGCTAAAAAAAAAAAACAGAGATAGAAACCGCCTGGACTGCTAACTTGGAGCATGTTGTCGGCGGCCAAGGATTGTCAGCTTGTGGTACAAACTCGGGAAACAGGCGCTTGTAGCTGGGACAGTCCAGGAAGTCAGTAGAAAGGCGTCTCAGTTTAGTGGTCGAGGGACGTAGTCAAAACGGGGTGACGGTACCAGCATTCGTGCAAAACTATGTGGAACGCTTCCTCTCGTAGAGGCACAGTGCACTATTCGATTCGGCAGGGACACTTAGGAAAAGGGCAGGGGTCTTGAATATAAGACAGCAGCCCGGAGAAAAGCCAATCAACGAGGGCGCGCTAGTCCTTCGTTAAACTTAGGTTTAGTACAGCAGCTCGCGCCCTAGGTGGCGAGCACTTTTGCACCCGCCAGCAACAGGAGCGCGGGTGAGGGGTGAGTATGGACAGGAACAGAGCGCGGTGAAGGTTGCAGTGTAGTGGGGAGCAGGAACAAAGAGCTGCTGGGGCGGGAGGTTAACTACGGGGATGCCGGATACAAGTAGACGGCCGGCGAGGTGAGTACGGGACAGGAACAGGAGCGCTGCAAGGTGAGTACTGAGGAATAAGGCAAGCAGGGAAGCGCGGGGGTGTCAAGGAGTGAATACGGGGAGACATGTAACAGTAGCGGCAGTGAGGTGATTATGGAAAATGGAACAGTAGCCGGAGGTTTAGAGGAGAGTATGGGGTAAAAAGGATACAGAGGCGCCGGTTGAGGGTGAGTACGTACAGGAAACAGCGTAGCGTCGGGTGAGAGTGAATTAACGTGACAGGGAACCAAGGAGCCGGCGAGGGTTGTGAGTAACTAGGACAGGTAACAAAGGAGCGCGGGTTTGAGCGAGTTGAGGTTAGCAGCGCGGCACGCGTGGAACAATGTATCGCGCGAGGTAGTAACGGGGACCGACTAACGAGTGTACGGCTGGGTCGTTAGGTGTGTAGTTAAGGGCAAGGGTAACGAGGAGCGCGTGGTGAGTATAACGTGGAGCTGCTAGTAAACATTTGCATGTTGCTGTCTTGAGGTGAGTACGTGTGACAGAACAACAGGAGTGTGTCTGCGGGATGGGGAATGGATAACGTGGACAAGGCTTCAATCATGCGCTCAGTGCTAGGTGTTAGAAAGGAGGTGGACACGTAACTAGGATTGTGTGGCGAGGGAGATAAAGAGTTACATGGGACCAGGGAGCGCAGCGAGTAGAAGAAACAGGGACCGGAACCAGGAGTCTAGTGCTAGGTGAGTACTGGAACAGCATGGAACGTGGATGCTTATTGCGAGGATTTATAAAGTTATCGGTAAATGAAACAAGAGAAGCGCGGGATATAGGGTTTAGTAACTGGTACAGTGAACAGCTGAGTGCGGTCGCGAGGTGAATACGGGGACATGTGGAAACATTGAGCAGAGGAGAGGTTAGTACGGGAACATGGAATCAGGACGACGTTCAGCGAGGTAGAGTACGGGGAGCAGAGAACAGGAGCAAGGTGAGTACGGGATAGGAACAGGAGCGGCTTGGGTTAAGGAGAAGTATGTTTTACAGAGAACAGGATCGCAGCGCGGAGAGTACGGGAACAGAGCACGGCGAGGGTGAGTATCGGGACAGTAACGAGGGATGCGCAGGCGAGGTGGAGTACGGGGACAGGAGTTAACATGAAGACGCGGGTGAGTGAGTATGGGACTGGTAACAGTGACGCAGGCGGGAGTGTGAAAGTACTGGCGGAGAACCATAGGAAGACAGGTGAGCTTCTGATGAGGTGAGGTATCTGGGTGGAAATTGGAGTAAAGCAGGACGCTGGTTAAGGTGTGAAGTAACGGGACAGAGCACAGAGCGCTGTGGAGGTTGAGTATGTGGACGAGGAAGCATGCAGTCGGCACGAGTGTGTAATACGGAGGACAGGGAACATGGTAGCTTAGGTCGGTATGATGAGTACGTGGATATGAACAGGAGCGCGTGGCGATGAGAGTGAATACTGGACATTAAACAGGAGCGTATGGTGAAGGTGAGGCTACCGTGACAGGATCATGAGCTGGCCAGACGATGGCGGAAGTGTAGGTTAGCTGGCTCAGGGAGCGCAGCGAGTATAGAGATACAGGGACAGGAACAGGAGCGCATGCGATAGTGAGTACGGACAGGGAAACAGGACAAGTGAGTACGGGGAGAAAAAAACCTGCACGTCGTCGTGCTAAGGATTCACTTGACTATAATTTGACAGGAGGCACAAGGAAAGGCGCAGTGCGGTAGGAGTAGTATGTACCTCGGGAGCTAAGGTATTCAGCAGGCGAGGTCAGGGATAGAGAGGTTACCGGAACACGGATCGCACGGCGAGAGAAGGAGTACCGGGAGGAGACCTGCCTGTACGAGTGGGAGTCCGTCGGCGTATTTGTGATAACGGTGAACAGGAATCCAGGGAGCTGCGTGAGACGATTTGAGCTTTAAGTCACTATGAGTGACAGGGAACATGTGTGTGGGGAGACATGCTTTTAATGCCGAGGAGAGGTGACAGGGTAATGTAACTAGGTATCGCAGGTAAGAAGGGTTTATATAACTGGTATCAAGGAACAGAGAATCAGAGGATGATATATTGTTGATAACTCGAGGGACAGCCGAAATACACGTTGTATTAACTCGGAGTGCGGAGGTCTATTCCCTGCTGAGCTAGTGAATAAACTAACATTCTGCCGCAATTGTGTGAGCAGCAGTTTTTATAATCCATTAGGGTGACAGTAGATTACAATGGAGCGTTTTTCCGGGTTAGCGGGTGTTAAATTGACTTTGGTTTTGGATATCAGGGGTTGAATCAGAGTCGGTACTCTAATGGTTTCGAGGTGTTTCTTAATTCGCGTGTGACCATTTTCCACTCGGTAAGCGCCTGATGAAGCGTAACTAGGAGGTACAGATAATATTCCAAAGAATCTTTCCCTTTAAGACATTATCTCAGTACGTATGGGTTTACAGATATCGTCGTTGGAGTAGGCTGTCGCTTAGGACGTCTAAATGATACGTCTGGGTGGCGATCAGTTAGGTGATGTTCTCTGCAGCTCGGCAAATTCAGTTAGGTCCGACAGTATCTCGTACTGAAAGGGCACTGTTCATACTGTCCTGTGCCGGCTAAAATAGCTCCATGGATGTTTCTCTTTATTGCTGAGTAGTGTTATTGAAAATACTTGCCTAATTTTGTATACCATATATCCTGATACGAGGGATGGAAGGATTTACGGGACAATGCAACAGGAGCCGCGTGTTAGTGAGTAAAACGACATGTCTAACAGTAGCGCGGTACGGAGGGTGTTTACGTACAGGAAACAGGATCGCGGCGCGAAGGTGAGTACGGGGACAGATGTGAACAATGGAGCTAGCGGCGAGGTGAGAACTGGACATGGGACGCAGTAGGCAGCGGTGGGTGTGAAGAGTAGAGTATGATCGTGGGACAGTAACAGGAGCGCTTGCGAGGTGAAATACTGGGAGACAGTAACAGATTCGGATCGGCCTCTGAGTGCTGAGAGTACGGTAACATAAACAGGAGCGCCGGCGCAGGTGAGATACGGACAGGAACATGAGCTCTTGTCGATGGGTGATTATAGTGTACGAGTCACCAGGATGTTGCGGTCGAGGTGCATTAACGGGACATGTGAACAGAGCGCGGTGCAGGTGAGTACCTGGTGCGACTCCTATCGGAACAGGAGCGCGGCGAGGTGTAATGACGGGGACAGAACATGAGCGAGTGTGAGGTGAGTACGGGGACATGACAGAGCGCAGGACGAGGAGTGAGAACTGGGACAGGGAACAGGAGCTGCAGCGAGAGGTGAGTACTGGGACGAGGTTAAACAGGAGCGCGGCGAGGTTGAGGTATGTGGTGGATATATGACAGGAGGGCCCTGACTATGTTGAGAAACGGGACACGAAACAGGAGCGAGGATGATGTGAGTAACGGGGACAGGACAGGATCTTCTAGCGAGGTGAGAACGTGGACAGAGGATCATTAGCGCCGCGAGATGAGGAAACGTGTGTACAGAGACAGTAGTCAAGGTTGAGTAGCGGTATAGAGAACAGGAAGCCGAGCGTGTAAGTAATCGAAGTTGAGATAAGGGACAGGAATACTAGGCAACGCGCATGTCGAGGTGAGTAGACGGGACAAGTGAGTGGGGCACTTGGGCGAGAGGTGAGTTAGGGGATAAAGAGGACAAACAAGGAGATCGCTTGTGTCTTAGTAGTGTTAGTACGGTACAGAACAGTGCAGTGGGGTTTAGGTTGAATGGGGTGAGAACGGTACTAAGTTTGATCAGTGATGTGCTGCAATGAGATCTGAGTGTTGAGTAATCGGGACAGATTAACCGAGCGCTTCGTGCGATGTGTATGATTTGTAGCTAGGGTTGACAGGTAACAGGAGGCCAGGTGAGTTACGGGGATAAGGAGACTATCGGAGTCTGCGTGTAAGTGAGTAGTCATTTGTGGACCCTGAACAGGTATCGGCAGCTAGGATTAAGTTTAGTTAAAGGCAGGGAGCATTTGGGATCTCATGTTCTTGGGACGAGCTGAGGTGATACGGTAGCAGTGTGGTTATGCATGGTTAAGCGCGGGTTGAGTTGTTAGGCAGAAATGTAGTGGGACTGATGGAACGGGCCGTCTCGATCGTGTCGTTAAGTGGGTTGGTTGATCCGAAGCAAAGGGAGGAAGCATTGTAATCTAAGGTGAGCTCTGAGTTAGGCTGAGCGCTACGCGGATAGTAAACATGTATTTCGGCGTTACGTTAGTTGAGTACGCTGGACAGGAACAGGAGTGCGATGGAGGGGTGAGTACGGGTGATAGGATTAACAGGATCAGCCGTGGGTAAAGGGTTTATTACGGACATGGAACAGGAGCGCGAGTGAGGTGAGTAATTGGGTGACAAGTAACTGACTAATGGTCGAAGGGGTGTGAGTATTTTTACAGTGGACAATCATGAGCTAGGCGAAGTTTAGTTGTTTGATGGGAGGACAGGTGATACATGGAGCCGCGGTGAGGATGAGTGTTACGGGGAACAGGTAACAGGACGTGGCGGTAGATGGGTTCTGAGTCTACGGATTAGTGGTGAACTAGGAGCGCGGTAAGGTGAGTAGTTGATAGGGAGCAGTAACCATAGATCCGCTATGCTGATGTGGAGTATCGGGGACAGGACAGTATGCGAGTTGAGAGTGCTGGTGATATGGGAAACCACTGGAGGGATCGCGGTGGCGAGGTGAAAATACGGGCGACAGAGAAACATGATGCGAGGAGTTGAGGTTTTGATAATCGGGTACAGGTATTACAGGTAGACGCATCGATGTGAGGTACGGTTAACAGGAACAGGTATTCGCCGTGTGCGAGGTGTGAGGTACGGGACAGGGTAACATGGAGCATAGGTGAGTACGGATAAATGGGAACTAGGAGCGTACTGGTAAGGAGAGTAAAATGGACAGGAACATGATCGCAGAGTCGAGTTGAGTACGGGACATGTATGCGCACGGCGAGGTGAAGTACGTGGACATGAACATGAGAGCGCGGTGAGTGTGAGTATTGTGGACTGTGGATTACGTAGGAGCGGCGATGCGAGGAGAGGTATAGAGGGCCATGTTAACATGTAAGCTCTAGTGTAGACTATCGAGGGGATATAGGTTGGAAACAGGCAGACGCGTCGTAAGATGTGGATGTACGGGACAGAGGCGAACATGGGAGTTCGTATTGGATGTTGAGTAGCGGGATAGTGGTAATAGAGCGCCATGTAATAGGCGTGAGTAACGGGGACAGGAACAGAATGAGGCGCGGTGAGGAATGAAGTATGGGAACTGATACAGGAAGCGGCAAGCGAGGGTTAGTAACGATGGAGCAGGAACATGGATCTAGTTGCGCAAGGATTGAGTAGGTGGGTACAGGAACTTGATCGCGAGGTGTGAGGTGGAGTACGTGTGATAAGAGTAACAGTTAGCGCGTTATAGTGAGAGTACTGAGACATGGTGAACGAAGAGTGGCATCGAGTGAAGTACTGGACAGGAACAGAATCGCGTTGAGTTGTGGTGAGTAGCGGGACATGAACAGGCGATCGGGCGTTCGATGTGATTTAGCTTGACAAGAGTTAACTAGGAGGGCAGGCGATGGTGGGAATACGGACAGAGGAACCTGCATCGGGTCGGTGAGGCTTAGTACGGAAGACATAAGTAACAGAAGGCGCTTGGCGATGGGGTGAATACGGGACTAAGGAACATGATTGCTGATTAGATTTGAGTATGAGACGTGGACGAGGAACAAGTTCTCGCAGCTGTTGATAAAAAACGTGACAGGATGACGAGGAGTCTAAGGTAGGAGGTGTAGGATTACGGGGACAGGGTAGTGCAGGAGCGGCCAGCAAAGAAGTGAGTACAGGACAGGGAACAGGAGCTAGCGAGGAATACGTGGGACAGTTAACAGGGAGCAAGAGTGAAGTACTGGTGAAATAAGAAACCAAGTGAGCGCGGGGTTAAGTTCTGAGTAAACAGTAGTGAGATAATAACAACAGGAGCGCCGGTGGTCTGGAATGTGTAGGGTTGAGTTACTAGAGGAGACGTACGATGAATCAGGAGGCGACGAGGTCGAGTGAATAACGGGGACAATGGGAACAAGGAGCGATGTAATGTTTGTGTAGTACGGGGAAGCAGGAATCATGAGCGCGAGATGACAGGGGGAGATACGGTGACAGGAACGAGCAGACTTTCTGAGAATCGCTGGGTGAGTAACGAGGGCCAGTCAACAGGTAGGCAAGTGATGAGAAGTCTAGTAGATTACTAGGATCCGGAGGGATCGTGCGTTAATTTTAGTACGTGTACAGGAACCAGTATCGACGATGGAGGTTGAGAACGGGACAAAGTGAGTCACGGCAGAGGTGATGATAACGGGACATTAACCGGAGTCGTGGCTGTTCAGGTGAGTATATCGTTTACCAGAAGACATTGATGTAGTGGCGGAGCTGAGGTGTGTAATACGGGACACAGATACAGGCATGAGTCGCTTGTGGTGAAGTAGTACGGGAATCAAGCGAACAGGGATGCGCGGCGAGTGTAGTATGAACTGTAATATGGAACAGCGCGGGACTGTCGGTCGAGATAAGTAATAACGTGACAGTACACATGTATGCGCGAGGCGAGTGTATGAGATACGGGCACATGTCACATATTCGCGGCTAGGTTAAGTACGTTGATGCATCTGGCGAATCAATGACGTCGTCGCGGAGGTTAAAACTGACAATTCAACCGGATGGCTGTTCTTTTCTATGTGACAAGTTCTGTGAGCAAAGAAGGATACAGGTGCGCGCAGCGTACGGAGTCAATCGAGACGGGAGCAGTTTGACACCGTGACCGCAGCGAGGTTAATTACGGGGACATCTAACAGTGAGCCTTCCCCACGCGGGCGAGGGTGAAGATAGCGGACAGGAACATGACGCTGACTGGCTAGGTGATTGACGGTACAGTGGAACAGGGAGCCGCGGCGAGGTGAGTAAGGGACATGGATACAGGGATGGCGCGGGCGATGATGAAGTACGGGAGAGCTAGGACCATGAGTCCCGCGGTTGACTGACGTGAGATACGGTGACAGGAACTAGCGAGCTAAGTTAGAAACGATCGGACAGGAGTACAGGGAGCGTCCCGGCGAGGTTGACATACGGTGGACAGTGAACGACGGAGCGGCGGCTAGTTGAGCCTACGGGAAGAGCGAGAGAACGAGGAGGCCGCGGCGACGGTGATTACTTTGGAACACGGAAACGCAGGAGCCGCAGCGAGGAGTTTTATACGGGACCCCAGTGGAACATGGAGCGCGTGCGAGGTTGAAGAGTCATGGCTGTGCAGATTGCTCCTCCGCAGCCTGGAAGTGGATACTGTCTGAGTCGGACTCAGTCTGGTAAGCTGTTACGAGTCTGGTGTGCCCACGAGACCTGCACCCAGGAGGGTGGTTGGCGGATGGGACAGCCCTGTTACAGTTCTTAGATAAACAAGGCTGTTTGTAATGAATACATGAATTTATAGTGAAATTAGCTTAATTTATCCCTACAATTTTCAACTATAAAATATTGGAAAATATAGAAAGAATTACTATAACAACTTGTGCAAATGTAATGTAATTCCGTAATCACATACTGATTGCCACGTAAAAAGTGTGTTCCAGAGCATAATGCGCACTGAGCGCGTCACTATTATCCGTCTGTGGCATTTTCGTATGTCGCTCAACTCAGCACTGATAGTCTACACCAATTCTGGCCTATCCGTCGGGAGACATGTCAAGCATGGTAAGCTTTTAGTTCCACTTAGCTTTATAGTTATAAAGCTCAATACAAAGAAAAGACCGTCACACATGAAAGCTCATCCAGCTCTGCGCAACAGTTGTTATGTAAGACGAGCGAGGTAGAATAGAATGAACGCTTGTCATTCTTGCAAGTATGATCAGTGCCATCGTTATTGTAACTCTGTTCGTGCCAATTCTTGTTCGATTTTGCATACTTTCGGGCTAGATTAGAGAATGGTACATGTAATATCAATGCCGGTCTACTGGTATATTTAGCGCAAAGGTACTTTTATAGATTACGTCATACGATACGATAATCCTCTGAAACAGTATCTGTCTCAATGCACTGGATTTGGTGGGCCTGTGCGTCGCTTGCACTTAAAGTACAGGTTAATCGCAAATGCAATCTCTGGATTAAGGACAACTGACTAGTCCCGGAGTACAGGACTTTGCTTGCACAACGTAGAGGTCGGATAGTATTGTAGTTGCAGATGTTCCCTCGTTGTAGTGGCCAATGAACCTTCAGTAATAAAGCATGTTTCACTTTCGGTTCTGGCACTTTTGATTGCATATTGTCAAAGGATATCTATACAAATGTGTGAAAGGTGTTAGATGCCCACCTGCTCGGGACCGTAGCAACCTATTACCTTAACGGTGGGCCTCCTAGGAATATTCTCAGGTACGATGAGAGCCGGAGAGTTGATCTGTGATCGCGCTGCGTCTAGTGCTCAGCTAATGTTGTATTCTATGGAAGTTTCCGATGATTACTAGACCCGAAGCACATTTGGCCTGTTCCCGTCCGTATGCTCTGCTTACAGACGACTAGCCCAGCGCTTCCACGGCAGATCTATTAGCAAGCTGATGGTCGGTCCAATTCCTGGACTAGAAGTGTTGTTATGGGCCTAGTAAAAATTTGTGTGGCAAGGTAGGCGATCGTTCTCAGGCGGATTGCGGTATTGGTTTACGCCATACTAGAGTGTGGTCATAAAACCAGCTAGATGAACGCTGCTGCCGACTTGCCACCAAAAACGACCTATGGTTTTGGTTGGGGGAAGGCAATCCAGTTTGATGCGTCATTAACCGATAGTGAGATACGGACATATTGTTTAACGTAGTGAATGCTGCTAAACGCGGCTATGTTGTCGGGTTGCCTGTTTCTCCGGTGTGAGAAGTTGTCACAGTTGATGAAGGTAGGTGAGGAACCGTCCCCTAATGCGAGAGCCATCTATAACAGCAGCATATTTGGCCCCTTGTGCAGAGCACCACAGTGGGCTCTGTCCAAATACCATGACAAATCACTGACTTGCCATAGCCTCAGAGCCCCCGGCCCAAGGGATTTGCAATCCTAAATGTATAGAACTTGCGCACACTTTATGGGCCTGGACATCCGAGCAGTACCAGCAGTCCTATCCGGAGACTAATTTGGACAGGGACAGGTGGGATAACCCTTTTTCTCACCTTCTAGGTCCCATTAATGTAGGTTTATGTGTTAATATGTGTAAGCTAACCGTCCTACAAAAACCACACAAGTCACAGGGTTAAAAAAGCTGTAAGCCAACCAAGGGAATGCCAGGAGCATGTTTACAAGTATCCCTAGGAAAATACCACGGTCACCTAGGGGCCCCAATTACTATTGAGGAGCCCAAAGGTCCTGGGTCCAACTGTCCGTATGTTCACAGAGTGGATAAATGATGGCCTTTTGGACTGGTAGGTCGTGTACCCATGGTTCACAGGATGGGGTTTCTTGGTAGTGAGTTCTTTGTGAGAATCTATTAAATGTCCCGCGTACTTACAGGTGGATAGGGGGCAATGGTCTGCTACTGCTGGTGCAATTGGATGCCTGTTAGTGGAGCTAGAAGAAGTCTATTCTGGCCACCCGGGAAGGCTTGAGGTAGCCAATCAGATAGCATCTAAAGGATACTGTTATTCTTGGGTGGTACTGTGGATGGTAAGGAAGATCCAGACCGACTTAGGTTTAATAGTAGGCAATATCTGTATGATTCATATAAGTGGCTAGATACCGGGTCTGAGGTTTTTTTGTTTTAAGTATTGGTTCTTTGTGCTTCTTCTATGGTTCATCAATAAATGGCTGTGCTGAGGCCAAGTGTAAATACTGATAAGCCTTGCGAGCCTGAGTGCTAATTCCACCGATGACGATGATGTCAAGTATCATTGCTGCAACTACTCCCAGGACGGCCAGATGATGAGCGATACTCTTTCTCAATACGCTAAACCACGATCAGTACTGGGGAGGAGGTAGAGGATGAATAAGAAGAGATTTCGGCCATCGTATTGAGTGAGAACGCTCCAATATCGTGGGTATCGATCTATCCGTCCTGTCTTTCATCGAGCCTTTTAATTTTGGAGTGAAACAATGTGTAAAAAAAAATCTAATAATAATTAAAAGAAACACAGGGTGGGCAACGTGTGGTACGGGGGAAAAAAAGAAATAACAAGGTGCGCTAACAGTATACTCTGTTCTACGCCTTTAACGTTCACAGAACCAATTGACCATGGTGTACCTCCGCTAACGAGTATTTACCTCCCTACACGCAGACCATTCATCAGTCAATTTCAGTAACGCTCCCGCCTATCCCTCCGATCACTTGCGATTCTACGTCTGTCATATTTATCCTGCTCCAAAGTCAAGCCCCTGGGCCCATCGAGCACCTAACAACATGAAGCCCCCAAAAGTCAACATCCGTGTACCCACCACTGAGGATAACCATTTGTCTGAAGACCTCTTTGATGAACAAAATAGGCGGTTTAGGTCAGAAGCCATGTTAAAAGATCAAGAAATGATTTAGTCTGCTCTGACGCCCAGTTACTGATGCCACCAGAGGAGGTGAAGTAAGCGGTCAACTCGGACAAAAATCCCATCCCGGTCGGTATCTGCAAGCCTTGCAGTGCCCCTTGCTTGTAGCCCGCAGCTTCTGATCATAATCATGGACGACCAAAGGTCCCCCCCACCCCCCAAACCTGTGTTGATGATGATGATGAAAGACGACAATGTGCGGATCCATCCTGTTCTTTTCCGCAGATTTGGCGTGCGAGCGCTTCATGTGTGGACGTGGAGGATGACGATGGGGTAGTGTCAATACGGTCCCGCCACAAAAACGGGAGAGGGCGGTCGCAGAAGTCCGCTGATATATTCCCGCAGCCACGGTCAGCGCAAACCATAACCCCGCTCCTCGCTTATAACGCCGACAAAAAGATCCAGGACCTCTCAAGCCTGGGCCTTCTTTGAGCAAGCCTCTGATTTCACCCAGCGATGTCATATGCCGCCTCTGCCGTAAACGCATAGTAGATGCAAAGAACCTTAAGTGGTTTAACCACTCCTAACCACATGTTCTAGTCAATGCAGCGATGCATGAGTTGAACAAAGGAGGGAAAACTGCCAAAAAAGGCCAGACCGACGCCGGGCCCTCCAACCACTGTCCACCCCTCTTCTCCGCCTCCTCTCTCCTCCGCCACCACCCCAACGTTCCTCCGCTGCACCCATGTCTCTCAGAGTCATGATCAGGATCAGCCTCCGCTTCCATCCTCCACCGTTCACCCGAGTTACCACCAAGCACCACCAGAGACCCATCCTACCCCCTTCTCCTTCACCAGTTTGACGACCCTGCAACGCCGTACAGCGCGCAGTCTAAGCATCCCACCTTCTGTCTTCCAGGTTTGGGAATAGAAGAAACAATTTAACCCAAACCATCCAAGCCAAAAGCCTGAAGTCCGGCATTGCCAGCTTTTGGCCTTGGAAATGTTGCTTTCCGTCTGGTGGACACAGATGGGTTCCGAGCCACGTCAGTGGCCTCGCCTGCCCCCAATACCATATGCGAGCAGGCAATTTCTTTGCCAGCAAAAGATCGTCCCTGCCCTGAGCCAGCCACGTGTCATCGAAAAATATCAAGCGCGTTGTCCTGCAATCCTGTGTCCGGAAAAGTCCATCTACAACACGACACATGGACTAGTAAGCACGTGGCCGAAGGCCGCTATAATCTACTGTGAC
The DNA here is from genome assembly GCA_025379985.1 of Phyllomedusa bahiana. Taxonomy (NCBI): domain Eukaryota; kingdom Metazoa; phylum Chordata; class Amphibia; order Anura; family Hylidae; genus Phyllomedusa; species Phyllomedusa bahiana. The sequence continues at coordinate 144,262 of JAODAL010001696.1, read as the reverse complement.
AGCTCACTGGGTGTAGCGATGGAGGATTTCTCTGGGGGTGGACGGTGGCTCTCAGGCTCGGCGGCACTGCCCGCTCTTACAACAACCGCAGGGATGGTGCAGTTCTCTTCCCCCAAGGTCCCGTCTAGTTGCCATCACGACGTGCCCAAGACTGACACCTAGAGCCGTGTTGAAAATTAATCTGCCTTGGAGAGACCGTCCACACACAGGTCCAGGAGCTGTGGACGCTCTACCAACGAGACCCGAGATCGCTGGCTCGGGTGACAGAACCTTGTGCCAGGCAAGGTGTGTGCGAGTATCGGCGAAATCTGCTGGCCGCCCTTAAGATCGGTAGGCCTGGAGCACATCCCTTTGCCTGGCACATGCTCATGAACCTTGTCGTCCAGAAATTTCAAAAGAGCTACCCGGTTCTGGCTTGCCTGCTGAAGAAGGCTCAAGGTCCCTGAGTTCGCACTTCCACCGTTACGCTACCCTGCTTCGTTCCCGCCTGGACTGCGTTGAGGGCAGGCGTCAGCTCGGCCTCCCCGTTCAACCGTCTCATTGTTGACGTGACAACACGCTGGAATTCCACCTCCCACTGCTCCAGCGATTGTGGCAGCATCGCAAAGCCATTACGCAGTAACGAAGTGACACATGGCCTGACAAGCAGCGGTACGGACCTCGGGGTGTTGAACCACCGAAGTGGAGGCAGGTGAAAGAGCTCGCACCATCCTTGCCAGTTTTGAAGAAGCCGCCAAAATTGGTCAGCGTGCGGCACAATGCTAAACTTGTCAGCATGAGCAAATGTGGTGATCTTAGTTCTCGGAACATCGTTGGACACTCTGAAACAACAGTCCCGCCACGACGGAGAGGAGAACGGACACAGATGCGGACACGGAGCCCCTTTCTCTCCGTCAAATCCACAAGGCCCGACAGTTTCAAACACAATTTCCATCGGTCTTCTCATTAGTCAGTGTGGCTTCTGGTCCAGTAGCTATGCAAGGTGGCGCAATCTGCTCTCAGGGTGCATCATCTCAGGCAAGTCAGGGCTGTGTTGAAGCTGTGCCGTGAGGCAGCGGAGGAGGAAGGAGGAGGGTTATTCTAACCACCGATGTTTACCGTACGTCCCCTGCCCTTGGAAAGAGGTTTGGCGCGAATTTGAGGCGGAGGAGGAAGAAGAGGAAGATTCAGTTTGCTATGCCCCTCGACCCCAGAGTCTTGGGAAAATCAAGTCTCCATCTCTCACATATGCTTGGATTGCTCCATTTCCTCCAACATGATCCTCGCATTAAGGCATCCAAAATGAACAACATTTACTGGGTGGCCACACTCCTGGATCCCCGGATAAAAACAAAAATCAGCAACTTTCCTTCCACCCACCCAAAATAGAGAGTAAAATGCAGAAATGGAGACCGAGCTGATTGACAACTGAGACATCCCTGTTGTGTCTGCATCAGAGTGTCCTCAAATGTCACGGGTGGAACAACATCAGCGCACGTGACAAGCATAGAAGTGCCAAGTAGGCGTAGCGGCAAGCAGCAGGGCAAGGTGGTCAAAGCCTTATGGGTGACCTCTGGCAATCTTTGTTTACCCACCATCAACCGACGCATTCAATGCAAGGGCACACATCCAACACACAGAGATCACTTAAGATCATTGGTGCACGACTATCTGAGTCTCAACACCGATGTTTTTCGCGCATGTGTTCCCCGACCCAATAGACTTCTGGGTATCCAAAATGGACGAATGCCCGAGCTTGCTCGTCACGCCATAGAGGTGTTGTCCTTCAACAGCCAGCGTCATATCTAGCGACCTCACCTTCAGCACAGCTGGAGGAGTCATACAGACAAACGCAATCCGGGCTTTCCACAGATAATATGGACACGTTTGACTTCATCAAGATGAATCAGGCATGGATCTCTGATGATGTGTTGTGGCCCCAATTGCCGAAGGTCACCGTTAGTTGCAGTCTACTTCACACACCATTCCTCTTCAAAACAGCAATGGTCCTCTTTGAAAACTTTTATTAAAATGATCATTTCTTACTGCAATTTTTATCCTCTTTTCCCAACAGTCAATTTGCTGGATTATGCTTGTTGAGGAATACTGTAAAAGACAGCAAGGATTCATGTGACAACACCGTATTCAGCGATTACTCACTTTATCTTAAGAAGTTTTCGCATTGTCCAAATGGTTTTTGAGGTCATGTTAGTCTGTGGAGATACAGCAATAATCATGGTCCTTTGGTAACAGAAATGTGCTTCTAAGTGGCATTTCTCCCTCACAATTTTTAACAACTGGGCTAGACGTCATTTTTATAATTCTTTTTGGGTCATGCTGCTTTGAAATGCGCAGCAATATTACAGGTCTCAATTATAAAAAAATGTTGTTTCCTAACAGAACATTTGTTCTTCACAATTGACCAAAGTGGCTCAAGGTGTCATGCTTTGAATTTTGGGGGGCATTTGCTGTGACATGCACTATACTAACAGGTCCTATTCTAAAAAATGTTGTTTCTAACAGACATTTGTTTCTTCACAATTGACCAAAGGGCTCAAGCGGTCATGCTTTGAATTTTTTGGGGGCATTTTGCCTGTGACATGCGCTATACTACAGGTCCTATTTTCTAAAATAATGTTGTTTCTAACAGACATTTGTTCTTCACAATTGTCAAGAGTGGCTCAAGGGTGATGTTCTGTCGAAAACAGGATAGGTAGGACAATGTTAATGGACACCTAAATTGCAAAATGACTTTGTTTTTGCAAGACTTTTAACATAGCTATCATCCCTGTAATTGAGACAACCCATGTAATACAATGAAAAAAAGAGAAACCAAGACATTGGTGGATTCATCCTATTTTAAAATGTGTTTCTAGAATTAAAGTACTAAAAAACTTGCATGTACAAAATAGCTGTTAACAAAATTCCTCAGAATTGTACAAGGGAGGTACAGGAAAACTTGACCAGATGTAGGTTTATTCAGCAGACATGGAGTTATGGAGCACTGGGACAGAGAACAAAGTAACAGAGACCATTTCCTCCAGCTCGTTGAGTAAAATGAAAAAAAATGCCAAGATAAAGGGCACCTGGGTGTAACCGGAGCGTTAACCACCTATTTCCCAAGTGAAGCTCAATTGGTCCACAACCATACAGGTGGCGGTCGGGGGGGAGGGCAAGTCGCAATCCCAGGTATTGACTGTGTACAGAGGAAAGCTGGAGTTCTCACAGCTTCCTCTTCCGCAAGACTGCTTCAGCACACAGTTTCTCGTTGCAGCTGCGTCATCATGGCAATTTTTAACCTGCTTATAATAGATTACGGACGCCAGCCTGGATTTCACCGCATCCCTCGCCTGAAACTCCGGGTCCCTGGGTCAATGCTAGGTGGCCCCGGACAGGTATAGTCAATGTCACCAGCTTAAATCCTAAAATGGTGGTTGAAAGACTCCTTTTTCCGGCACTTTTTAAATGTGGGGTCATGCAGTTTTGGGGCTCGATGCGTGGCCCAGGACAGGCAGAGTGCAATGTCCAGTGAAAACTAAAATGTGATTAAAACTCCTTTTTCCGCACTTTATTTTAATGTGGGTCATGCAGTTTGGGGGCTCATGCTGTGGCCCAGGACGAGGTATATTCAATGTCCAGTGAAACACTAAAATTTGTGTTGACAGACTCCATTTTCCGGCACTCTTTTAAATTGGGGGTCATGCAGGTTTGGGGCTCATGCTGGTGGCCCAGGACAGGTAATAGTCAATATCCAGTGAACTGAAAATGGTGGTTTGAAAGACTCCTTTTTCCAGGCACTTTTAATGTGGGGTCATGCAGGTTGGGGCTCATGCTGTGGCCCAGAACAGGTATAGTCAGAATGTCCAGTGAAACTAAATGGTGGTTGAAAGACTCCTTTTTCCCGGCACTTTTTAAATGTGGGGGTCATGAAGGTTGGGGGCTCATGCCTGTGGCCCAGGACAGGTATAGTCAATGTCCAGCTTCCAACTAAAAAATGGTGGTTGAAAAGACATCCTTTTTCCGGCAACTCTTTCAATGTGGGGGTCATGCAGTTTGGGTCTCATGCGTGGCCCAGACAGGTATAGTCCCAATGTCCAGCTTCAACTAAAATCGGTGGTTGAAAGACTCCTTTTTACCCGGCACTTTTTTAAATGTGGGGGTCATGCAGTTTGGGGCATCTGCTGTGCCCAGGACAGGTATAGTCAAATGGTCCCAGTGAAACTACAATTGGTGTTGAAAGACTCCTTTTTCCGGCACTTTTTAAATGTGGGGGTCATGCCAGGTTTGGGCTTCATGCTGTTGTTCCAGGACAAGGTATAGTCCAATGTCCCGAGAAACTAAAATGGTGGTTGAAAGACTTCCTTTTTTCCGGCACACTTTATAAATGTGGGGTCATGCAGGTTTGGGGCTCATGCTAGTGGCCCAGGACAGGTAATAGTCAATGTCCGTTCACCTAAAATGGTGTTTTGAAAGACACCTCCTTTTCCGCACTTGTTAAATGTGGGGTCATGCATGGTCTTTGGTGGGCCTCATGGCTGTGGCCCAGACAGTTATAGTCAATGTCCAGTTCAACTAACATGTTGGTTGAAAGACTCCCTTTTTCCGAGCACTTTTTGAAATGTGGGGGTTATGCAGTTTTGGGCTTCATGCTGTGGCCCAGGACAGGATATAGTCAATGTCCAGTGTTCAGACTCAAATGGGTGGTTGAAAGACTCCTTTTTGCGGCACTTTTTAAAATGTCTGGGGGTCATGCCCAGGTTTGTGGGCTCATGCTGCGTCCAGGACAGGGATTATTCAATGTCCAGTTCAAGTAATATGATGGTTCCAAATCATACTGCCTCTGGCACTTTTTTTAATATTGTGGGTGATTGCAGGTGTTAAGGGTCAGAGCTGTGGAGCAAGACAGGGATAGTGAATGGTCTGTGACTGTTTTTCTGTGACTTGTATAACCTAAGTGTGTTGCCACAGATGTAGCACGTATCCATTTGACTGTTTGGATGTTAATTTCAGCTTCTCCAGCCCTTGTTTGGTGTAATATGAAGGTGTTGTTGCTCTCCCATAGACTAACTTAATGGTCCATCGCGCATAATCGATGCTCACTATCGAAAAACCCGTTATCGATAGCGGCACGACTATCGACAATCCTATCGAATCTCGATAGCCGAACCGCAATCGCTCAACCAACACTACTCATTACTAATAATTATATGGATAATTTTCTTGAACTCATTTATATTCAAGTATAAGCATTTATTTAACATCCTTTCACCGTCCTACACCATGTTTTATCTGTTCTCTGGTAGTCTGTGGGTAAATCTCCTGGTGTTATTATCAAATTTTGTAGTATAAAAAAAAAAATGTTTAAAAATTACATTTTTTAACTTCATGTTGCTGTGCCATTTTCTGTGACCAATAAATTTTTGTTTGTTAATCTGTGGACCTGACTGAAGTATAGCTTTTTATTGGCACAATTTTGGCATACATGTGACTTTTTGATCACTTTATTTACATTTTTGGGAATGCAAATAATCAAAAAACACAACTTTGGAGTTGGAGATTTTTTTTCTTCTACAGTGATCAACCTACTATTCAAATGATGTTATATTCTATTAGATTGGACTTTTACAGATAAAGCAAAACAAATTATTTGTATGTCTTTTTAGGAAAATGGCTGGGGAGGAAGGGGGAGTTGAACTTTTCATATTTTTTTAAAAATGTTTACTTCCGTATTCAAACTTATTTTTCTTTTTTTTTACCTGTACATGTAGGTCAGGGGTTATGACTGGGCATAGGACAGTACCATTACTAATTCATTTAGAGTTGATTCTTGGCGTCCATTCTACAGCTACTGTACATGACTGCATATAATGTACATGTCTCTTGTTTTCTGCCTCTCTTTCTCTGCCTTTCTCCCTGAAAACAACCCCAAGCCTGTTGTTCTCAGTGTCCCGCCATTCACAGAGACCACTAGGGGTTTCCCCTGCTCCCTGTAGGCTAGTCTGAGCCAGTTCATATCTGCCATGTATGCAGTTTATGAGGCCCTGCCAGAGACAGTCTAATAGGCTGCCTGTCACAGTAATAATACATTGCATTACAGAAATGTTTTGCTATGGATTATAAAAGCGATCAAGTGATCACATAGTCTAGTACCATAAATAGTACAAAAAAACAGTAAAAACAAAAAAATGGTTAAACATATTAAACAATGGAATAAATAAAAAAAACATGTGCAAAACCTGCTGGAGTGCTTCAAATACACAAGTAGAAGTGGTTTAAGCAATAGATAACAGAAGTGCAAAAAATCTATTTTCCTGCAGCTGCTGATCTGACACCATCAAATAACTCTAGATGCTGTTAATAGCATTAGTATTCTGAGAACAGAGAGAGCAGGGGTGTGGGACCTGTGCAAATACATCAATAGAGCTGCTCTGCCAGCTCTCACTTTTCAGAATACAGAAGACTACAGAACAGCAATGAGCTAGATTGTTGTTATGTAATAAATTAATCAATACCACTTCTACATATAATACTTTGGATCATAGGGAAATCTTAAGGGCCTCATGTATGAAAACTGTCTTGGTCTAAGACTTTCTTTGTTGCCCATGGCAACCAATCGGACCTACCCATTCATTTTTCAGAGCACTATATGAAATGAAAGGGGAGCTCTGACTGGTTTCTATGGGCAGCAAAGAAAGTCTTAGACCAAGACAGTTTTCATATGTGTCACCATACGAAAATATTAGATACCCCGTCCTAGGATAGCAACTGTAATAAAAAATGCATCCAATTAAGGGGAGAGTTCTTGTACAAAGCTGGGAACAGAGCTGCACTTAACAGTTCTGTTCCTAGAGCAGTCTCTGTAAACCTCCCAGTGACCCAAAGGAGCCTGGGGAATGTCAGTCAGCCCTGGGGACCTAGAGTAGCCCCAGGGCTGTCCGTATAACAAGTCTGCAGCCAGGGCACACTGTGTGTTGCTCTGACTGTTGCCTGTGTCAAACTGACACAGATTGTAATGTATTAGCATATTCATGTGTGCTAATATACTGGGAAGGGAGAGAGATGTTTGGACCACACATCCTCAAAATATACGTTGATCTAATGCTTCTCAGCAAAAAAGATAAAAATGAACATAAGGCTCTTCGTATACTTTTTTGATCAAACGGTATAGGCCCACTTGCCACTTCACGGCGACCTCTTTTAAGTGGGTCCCTACACTAATGGATGTAGAACTGCAGCTGTGTCATCCTCTCCTTTTTTTGGTGTTGGTGCTGTGTGTCGGCCTCTGCTGCTGTGATGCTATGCTTGTGGGGTGGTGCAGCCCAGAGCCAGGGGGCTATGCCTGGCAGCAGTGATGCTGCGGACCACTGGGTTGTGCCCCTTGCTTGTGTGGTTATTGCTGCGACGGTGGCCGCCATGCAGTGCTATATCCAGGGCCGCCGTACAGCCAGTACAGGGGGTACTGGTGTACGGGGCCCGGTGAAACAAGGGGGCCCACTGCAAGCAGGCCCTCTGGTTTCATAATCTAACCAGGCTGTACCCGTGCCTCGCGGCACTGCTAACCGTCAGCAGGGCCCGCGCGGCTCTGCGTCTGAGGAGGGGGCCCACGCGGCTCGGTGTGGGGGGCTGCTGTGTGAGGCTGGGGGGCTGCTGTGTGTAAGGCTGGGGGGCTGCTGTGTGTGTGGCTGGGGGGGGAACTGTGTGTGAGGCCGGGGGGGGTGCTGTGTGTGAGGTTGTGGGGGCTGCTGTGTGTGAGGCTGGGGGGCACTGTGTGTGAGGCTGGGGGCTGCTGTGTGAGGCTGGGGGGCTGTGTGTGAGGCTGGGGGGGCTGTGTGTGAGGCTGGGGGGCTGCTGTGTGAGGTTGGGTGGGGCACTGTGTGTGAAGCTGGGGGGCACTGTGTGAGGCTTAGGGGGCACTGTGTGTGTGGCTGCGGGCTGCTGTGTGTGAGGCTGGGGGGACACTGTGTGTGAGGCTGGGGGGGCTGTGTTTGTGAGGCTGGGGGGGTACTGTGTGAGGCTGTGGGGCTGTGTGTGAAGCTGGGCGGGCTGTGTGTGAGGCTGGGGGGCTGTGTGTGAGGCTGGGACCGACTGTGTGTGAGGCTGGGGGGGGCTGCTGTGTGTGAGGCTGGGGGGCCTGTGTGTGAGGCTGGGGGGTTTTGTGTGTGAGGTTGGTGGGTTTTGTGTGTGAGGCTGGGGGGCTGTGTGTGAGGCTGGGGGGGGCTGCTGTGTGTGAGGCTGGAGGGGCTGTGTGTGAGGATGGGAGGCTGTGTGTGAGGCTGGGGTGGGGCTGTGTGTGAGGCTGGTGGGGCTGTGTGTGAGATGGGGGGGGGCTGCTGTGTGTGAGGCTGGGGGGGACTGTGTGTGAGGCTGGGGGGGGGCACTGTGTACCTCCTTATCTACTGTGGGGACCTTTATACTTAGCTATCTACTGAGGGAGCTTATATAGCCACTGAGGGGCTACCTAATTGGGGATTATATACATCTTTACCTACGGAATGAATATGTAAACTTACTGAGGGGGCCTATTTACCTGTATTCTTTGGGCACCTATATACCTATCTACTGTGGGAGGTCTATATACTTACCTGCCTACTAGGGGCTTGTATAGCTACCTAATGGGGGCCTATTTACTTCCATTACACTTATATGACTTTTTTTAATTTCTACTTTTCGGGTCTAACATACCTAAAATGAGCATATACCTAAGTGCCTGTCTACTATATGGGGTGTGGACCTACCTACTGGTGGCATCAATGGAGGTCTTATAATTGGCTGGGGGCACAATTACTGTGTGGGGCACCAAAGGGGCCACTTTTACTATTAAGGGATTTATGGATAGGGAGTTTGTACAGAGGTGGGAAGTGCTGGGAAAGAAAGGAGTCTAAAATGTTTTTGTGGTAAATTCTACAGGGACAAGTAATGGGGCTTCAATTTCTGACATCCCAAATGAATGAGGTGAGCAGAGCTTGGCTGCAGTACTAGACTCAAAGGGCCACATATATGAAACCGGTCATGGTCTAAAACACTCTTTGTTGCCCATACCAACCCATCAGAGCGTCCCTTTCATTTTCCAGAGTTTTAGACCTAGACAGTTTTCATACATGTGGCCCTTTGGGTGACATATATGAATGGGCAAGTTTCACTTTTCTGGCGTTAAATACGGCAAAAGTCAGTAGTCAGCCTAATTTCCAAAGTATGGGCATCGAACGAACATGTTTGGCGCACTCTGCGATGGACCTGACACTTTGTAATGCGCCAAAGATGTGGGGACATTTTTGTGGCGTGTTGCACCACACTCGTAATACATACATCTATGAATGTGGCGTGGCAAAACTAGGCGCATTACTGCTTGAACAGGCAGACCTATTTCAATGTGGTCTGCCTGCACCTGAGTTGTCGTAGTGGAACTAGATTTGCCATTAGGGCAAAAAATGTCTCTTATTTCCCAACTTATACCAGTAAAGTAATAAAAAGTAATTTATGTTAATTATCAAACTATATAAAATTTAATTATATAATATAAAATTAACCCCTTAAAGACCTTGCGTTTTTTTTTTTTTTTTGGTTGACACGTTAGTTTTTTCCTCCTCGTCTTCCAAGAGCCATAACTTTTTTTATTTTTTCACCTACATAGACATATCAGGGCTTTTAGTTTGCGGAGCAAGATGTACTTTCTAATGGTGTCATTCACCGTGCCGTAAAATATACTAGGAAACCGCAAAAAAATTCTAAGTGGGTCAAAAAATGAAAAAAAAAAACGTACGTGCCAAGCTTGCAGGATTTTTTTCTTTACAACGTTAACTCTCCAGTATAAGGGTGCGTCCACAAGGCCATATGAGAATACCGGATGGATTCTGATTAAAGAATCTGGCCGGTATTTTGACATCTCCGTGGTTTGGGGAACGGTTCTGCCTGCGGTTTGCGGATTCGCCCGTCCCTCTCAACCACTGACATGTTCATGTTCTGCCCGAAAACCATTTTTCATTACGCCGGCTGTGTAATCCGGTAGAAAATCCGAAAACCGTCTGTAAATCGAACCAAAAATCCTGCCGTGGGGAAAAGCTCTAAATGATGTATTCTCTGTATTCTGCAGATTGATATGATTCCGGCAACACCAAACATGTCGGGTTTGTGTTATGTTATAGTTGGGGATGAGTGAATCGAATCTGATGAAGTGGAATTAGTTTTGCATTTCAGGAAAATTTGATTCTAAACTAAGCCGAATTTCCTGGCGATTCATGGTAACTAATCATCTTTTTTTCTAAAGTGGCCGCGAGCACATGGTGTGACATGGCAAAAAAACTATGGGAGAAAGAAAGGAACACCCTCAATGCCATGGCATGCAGACATTAAGCCAATCAGCAGCCAGCCAGCGTCTGTGATGTCATAGCCCTATAAATAGGCCAGCCATTTTACATTCTGCCACTTGCCATTGTGTCTCTCTTGCGCACTAGATTGCACTCTGTGCCAAATACTTCCGATTTTATAGTTACTGGGGGTGAAATACCTTTCAACTACACAATGTGTATGTATTATATACACACATGTTCCTGAACCAGCGTTTTTTATTTTGGGATATTGTTCTTTGTGCCAAAGAGTTACTTTTTTCACTTATTGTGGTGAACTATCTTTGAAATACAGTGTGTGTATTTCTTACATACACACATCTCCATTCCAGCCAGTTCATTCTTTTGGGATAATGCTCTCTGTGCCAAAGAGTTACTTTTTTCACTTATTGTGATGAGCTATCTTTGAAATACAGTGTGTGTATTTCTCAACCAATGGGCAACCAATCAGAGCACCAAAAGCATAGGAAGCTATCAGAGCATTGTGCCGGCCCCAGTCAGTGGCTTCAGAGCAGCGCCACATGACGCTCCCTTGATGCCGCTTCTTATACAGAGAACCTCCGGCAGCTGTTCAGCTGTGGGAGGTTTTGCTGACCCTTCTGACCCTCATTAGCAGGACCCTCACGCCAACCCAGGACGGTTGACAAGTATGTATAAACTTATACATCAGAGAGCTCAGTTTCTCTCCCTCTATCACATCCTGCTCTCAGATAGGGAAGCATAAACCTCATGACAGGTTTCCTTTAATAAAACAGAACAGATGGTTTTCTAACAGGAAAAGGTTTGATGATTAAAGTGGTTTTCTCATCTGGCTGTTTCACAAAACCTGCTCTTCACAACCAGCTTCAGGCTCCCACTTCCTGTTCAGGCTGTGATTTGTTCTACAGCAATTATTGGCATATTAGCTCCGCTGTTTCATGCTGTGGTGGTAGAGGGACATTGGTAATAGAGGAGTTTTAAGAGCAGGGCACAAGGCTATAGAGCTTTAAAGGGTTAAAGTTTGTGAGTAACTAAGATAAACAAGCTCCTGTGCTGCTGATAAGACACAGCATGCAGGGAAGTTACCATCCCAGACACTGCTAGAGCACAGAGAGGTGGTTGTTAACCTAGGAAACCTTAGATAGATAAGTACTGCTGCAACTCTGAAATTAAGCAAAATTAGAACAGCAATGTATTTGGTAACAGTCTTTATTTACCTTTGCCTACATGTTTGAAGGGGTGCTCTCACCATGCTATTTCACAGAGCCTGCTCTTTACAGTCAGCTCTGGCCTCCCACTTCCTGCTTAGGCTGTGGGTGGTTCTACAGCAGCAGTTGGCATATCAGCTCTGCTATTCTTAGCTGATCAGGTTAGAGGGACATTGGTAATGGAAGGGTCTGCCAGTATTAGGGGCCCAAAGGGGGATTTCCCCTGTGGCCCAGTCCGAGCCTGAACACAAGGCTACAGAGCTTAAGGGTATGTTCACATTCTGCATTGCAGCACATAATTCTAAAACACTGATAGCCGGCTCCCATTGACTTTCACTTTCCTAGGAAGAAGTGAAATGGCAATACTTTTTGCGGGAAAAACGTCGGGTAATCATAGCTCTCAATGCAAGCTTTCAATTACCTTATTTGCAGTGTAATTAGGCACTGAATTAGACCCCACAAATACGCGATGTGAACATAACCTAAGGGTAAGAGTTTGTCAGTAAAAAAAAAAAATAAACAAGTTCCTGTGCTGCTAATATGAAACAGAAATGAGTTAAGTCACTATTCTGACAACTCCGGTTAAGGATGCTATAGCAGAGATGCGGGGGGGGGGGGGTTATTAACCTAGGGAAGCTTGTGGACACAAGCAGGAGTTAAGAACTTCTTTACCTCTGAAAGGAAGCAAAACTGGAACTGCAATTTATTTGATGGTGATCTTTACATACCTTTACCTATACTTGTTTAAAGCAAATCACTGTGATAGGGATACCCCTCTAAGAATGAGTTACGGGGTATTCACACAGTGGATTTTTCTGTACGATTTTCATTTTGTGTGGTGGATTTTGCCATGGGTTTGGAAGTAGGTTGCTTCATTTGATGGGGATAATCCAGATCCCTTCTACCAACTTGGTTTCTGCATGAAAGCTACATCAAATAAAATGCGGGGTGGATTTACAAATACCCTGGGATATGTATTCCACACTGAATGCATGTGAATTTTGGAGAAGGATGCAGAATCAAATTCCACTGTTGGAAAAAGCCTTTACAGTAATATTACAAAAGAAAAAATTTTTTTTTTAAAGATAGACAACCTGACTTTTGCTTGGAAACACAGGGTGAATTAGTTTCATTCATCTGAAGCATAAAATCAGCACAAAAGCAGTAAAAAATGGGAAATCAGAAAGGTTGTTGCTGGAATAGCTAGTTGACAGGATCACAACATCTTCCGAATGCTAGATATTGTTGATCATTGTCATTCTACAGTACTTAGTACTCATCAAAAGTAGTCCAAAGAAGCAGTAGACAATGGAGCAATAAAAGGTGGCCTGGTTGATGAGTGAAGTTTTCTTTTACATCATGTGAATGGCTGGATGAATGTGCAATGTTTGAAACTGGAATGCACTATGGAAAGAAGTCAATGTTCTTTTAGGATATAGAATACTAGCAGCAACTATGCAAAAAGACTGGAGTGCACGCCACTTGACCTGTATAGCAGGTCAATTGTCACCAAGAGAAAATTGAAAGAGGCAGCACTTCCAAAAATAATGAAAAATTTGTTGAGTTAATACATTTTTTATTATTTTTGGAAGTGCTGCCTCTTTCAATTTTCTCTTAATGTTCTACTAGGAGACCTAAGGATTCTACTCAGGATGATACTTTGACTAAAGACTGCACATACTCGGCAACTAGGTATGTACACTTCATTATCAACAGAAGTAGTTATTGCATGCAGGGTACTTAAACTACTGCTTTCTCAGAACTCAGTACTCCATGAAGTAACAGCAGCTAAATGTACAACTTAGTATATCAGGATCTTGAAAAAGACAATAAAAAGAATATAAAAAACAATATCTATATCAATTATGGGCTTTATGATATTTCTAAAATGCTTTAGTCCAGATTACTGGAAATGGGATTTTAAATCTATTGTTTATGCCATTGTTATGCATGAATTTACTCAAAATAGAAAACCTGCAAGAGATATTTCATGATGTACATAATCCAAAAGGAAGCATTGTAAATGTTTTCCACTGGACATAGCATGCTAATCACTATAATATACATAAGAAACAGGTAAAATATTATTAGGCGACACTGTATTTTAATTGCAATGTTATAGAATTCAGATCGGACTGAGTAAGAACTCCATTAAACATTTCTCTATAGCCTACTAGACAGTAACATTGCCTCCAATTATGTTTCTTCAGTTTATTTAGTACACATTTAAAAAGATTACTATACACTCATCCCTTTTCTTTTTTTTTTTTTACTTAGGGCCTGTCATGTACACCCTGGGGCAAACAAATACACTTGATTACTAAAGACCCCAATGTGCAAATTATAGCCCACTTACCCCTCCCCAATTTTAAACAGTTTCTGACCAGGTCACTCACCCCTCTACCAGACCAGGCAGATTTTTGTTTCCCACTGAACACTCAATAACGCTTTCTTCCTCTCCATTATTCTAATTTTTTGTTTTACCTTTTATCTGTGATATGTTAGTGTCACGTCAAGGGAAGTACAGTGAGCCGTGACTGGAACCCAGCCCACTGTCCCTGCCTACTTGACGTGGTGCCCTAGGCAGCAGACACCAACTTGGCGACAGTCCCTGCGCTGCTAGAGTGCGGGGGGCCGTCAGGAGGAAGAATAGTCAGACAGTCCGGGTCAAAACCAATCAGAAACGCCAAGCCACAAAACGGAACCAAAGAGAAACCTTAAACAAGCCAGAGTCAAAAGCCAAATGGGAGCGAGGTACAAAATAAACGTACGACAGGGTCAGGAAACAAGCCGAGGTCAGGTACACGGATAAACAAATATAATAAGCACAGGTATGAAGGCAGCCTGGAAATATCGCAGGCGCAGCACTCAGCCTGCAGGGAGTTTAAATCTGATTCCCGGATACTGCCCCTGTAGATGATTGGAGCGACCTCCGGGTCCTCCCATTGGCTGGTGCGACATGCCCCCTGTCCGGAGTGGCTGGACCTCTGTCACTCAAAGAGCTGCCAGCAGAATGTGTATCAGAGAGGGGTCGCAAATCAGCTGCTGCAGAACGTTGCTCCCTGCAGACCGAGCGCCGCCCAGCCCTGACAGTTAGACTTTATTTTTATGTAATTTTACAATAGTTTTTTGTTTTTTTATTTATTTATTTTTTAAACAGCAAAAGTGCAGCTAAAATAAGTTTTGTAATTGTGGTACTTTTCCATCATGGACATTGATATATAGGTGATATAGAGTTTTAAAGGTCATCGGAGACATGGCTAAAATTTGTGGTTTGGGCTTTTAGTATTAATTTTAAAGAAATTTTATGTTGTTTGTGTGCTTTTTTATTATTTTATTCTACATATTGTACCACTGTTAAGGTCAGAAAAAGATTTTTCTTTTTTGGAGGGTAGGAGAGAGGAGTAGGGCATTTTAAAATCACATTTTTTTTGTGTAATTTACTGGATTCCCCTGTAACTGGGGCTGATATATTTACCACAGTTACAAGGGAAATCCAGGGGAAATTATTCCCTGTACTGACTGGACAGCTGAACTGGATCTGATAAGATCCAGCAGCTCCGGCGGTTACCGAGTCATTTGACCACCAAGACTGGAAGCAGGAAGCTGCTGGGCTTTGCTGTGCATAGCGCTCTCTTTGAGCACTATATATACAGTAATCAAGAAGGCAGGGATGATAATAAACCATCCCTGTCTTCTAAGAGAGACAGCTGGCTGAATTCTGGTTACTGTGGCATGTTTAATTTATTCATAAAGACAAATGAAGCTTGTTCCCTATAAACAAGGAGGAGATAAGAAGGAAATAAGTCAATTTAATAAACACAAAAATAGATAGGACACAAACGATATAAATTAAAACTTTGATTTTGTGAAACATAAATCAAACAAATGAAAGTATTTTTTTTTTAACTAATCACATTATGTTTTTCCAAATAAAATTAAGGGAATAATTTAGTGTTACAAAATCATCAACAACAACAAATATGCCAATTAGCACTGTGTTGCTTATCTGCAGACTTTTGTGATGCCTGAAATATTCTGAGGCATGAATTTAATTAATGATAAACAATATTCAACATCAAGCTGGTTCCAGTATTCCCAACATGCAGTTGACAAGTCAGCTTTGTAAAATGGAGCCTTGTCATGGACCAATTTTTTAAAATTTTCACCATAAATTTACAGTTGAATTAATATCTGGACTCTGTTAATGGCCATGTCATTGAGCTGATATGCCTTTTCTGAAGACAATGGTAAACACTCATTACTTGATTATCCCTAAACTTATTTTGACACAATGAGGAGGTGTCCAAAATTTCTATAAATGTCTGTGTCCTGAATGTTGAGAAAATGATTGCCATCTCCACTGGTCTTTTACATAACATGTCATCCCATATCATGAATGAGTGGGGAAATGCGTCATCTTTATATGTTTTATTAAACAAAACTTCTAGAACCATCCCCTTTGCCGATTGAAATTGGTGATTTGTCACTGAGTGTTACTTTAATCCAATCATTAACACTCCATGATTGCTTCTTTTAATGCCGCTATAACATTGTTTCCTTAAATCAAGGAGAAAAGCAAAGATAGAGAAAGTGCTTCCTTGTGTAATATAATAATACCACTGTGAATGGTATATAGAAAAGGTTATGCTCACCTTGATGTGTTGTGGATAATTGAAGCAAAACGCTTGTGAAAGCTTGTACTTGCCACAATAAAGAGGTCAGCTGATACCTGCCCCAATCACACTCTAGATTTACAATATCTCACAAAAGTGAGTACACCCCTAAGTGAAAATACACAAATTTTGCCCAAAATGTCAATATTATGTGTGGCCACTATTATTTTACAGCACTGCCTTAACTCTCTTGGGCATGAAGTTCTTGAGAGTTTCACAGGTTGCCACTGGAATCTCTTTCACTCCTCCATGGTGGATGTTAAAGACCTTCCGTTTGAAGATGCCTCACAAATGCTCAATAGGGTTAGGTCTGAAAACATGCTTGACCAATCTAGCACCTTTACTCTCATTTTCTATTCATGATTCCCTTAATGTACTGTAGCTCCCCCAGCCGACAGCACTCATGTCACCCCAAACCATAACACTCCGACCACCATGTTTGATTGTAGGCAAGACACATTTGTCTTTGTACTCCTCACATGGTTGCTGCCACACATGCTTGACACCTTCTGAACTAACTAAATTTATCTTGGTCTCATCAGCCCATGGGACATGGTGACAGTAATCCATGTCCATAGTTTTCTTGTATTTAGCAAACTGTTTTTGGGCTTTCCTTTGCATCATCTTTAAAAGACATTTCCTTTTCGGATGACAGCCATGCAGACCAATTTGATGAAGTGTGCGGCATATGGTTTGAGCACTGACAAGCTGACACCCCCATCCCTTTAACCTCCGCAGCAATGCCGACAGCACGCATATGTCCATTTTGAAAAGACAATCTCTGGATGGAACCAGTCTTGTTAAATCGCTTTATGGTTTTTATCATCATGCTGCAGCTCACTTTCAGGGTGTTCTGCTTCTTCTTATAATATAAGCCATCTTTATGTAGAGCAACAATTATTTTTTTTCAGATACTCAGATTTTTTTGCCATGAGGTGTCATGCTGAACTTCCATTGGCCAGTTTGAGAGAGTGTGATAGCGATAATACCACATTTAACACACCTGCGCCCCATTCACAACTGAGACCTTGTAACAATAATGAGTCACATGACACTATGGAGAGAAAATGGCAAATTCTGCACAATTTTTCCATTTTCACTTAGGGGTGTACTCACTTTTGTAGTCAGTGCTTTAGACATTGATGGTTGCGTGTTGAGTTATTTTGAGGACACACCAAATTTACGCTATTATACAATCTTTATATTGACTACTTTACATTGTATCAAAGTGTCATATCTTCTTGTCCCATTAAAAGATACAATACATTATTTACATTTGAGAGATGTACACACTTTTGTGAGATACTGTAGAGTGGGAGAGTGTTTAATATTTTTTGATACTCAACATAAGCTATAGAACTCTTGGTATGGCTAACGAACCCTAGTATTACAAGCACTCAACTCCTCACCAAGTCAGTGGTTTAATTTTTATTTTTTATAAAACCACACGTTTCATGTGTAACAGGGACACTTTGTCAGGTTACATCAATGAAGCTAGACATGAAGCGTGTTGTTTTATTTAAAAAAAATGTACTCCACAGAAAAGATGAATGAAGACTAATTAATTTACCCTATTACTAAATACATTGTGTTCTGAGTTTGCTTCATTTTAGAGCTAGAGTACATCTTTCTTATCTCTCTTTAGTCTCTCATTGCTCTTGCAGCCATGGCCAACCATGGTGATGTCACTCTTTTCAGTGTGTTATCTCTAGCACAGGATCTTGTTAATCTATGTTACTGGCAAACTTTAACCTTGTACCCTGCCTAAAACTGGCTGTGAAAAGCAGGCTCTGTTAAACAACATGGTGAGAACACCCCTTTAATCTTAAGTTTAAGAGTTAGTGTCAGTTTTTATTTGCCTTTCTCTACATGTAAATCCCATTTCACAAAGCAAATTTATTGCAGTTGGATACAGAATTCAAACATTGTGGATGATGTTCTAATAACATTTAAGCAACTACATATTTTTTCTGCTAACATTTAAGCATTTATGAACTTCTGACTTTGTTTGCCTGCCACCTGTCCTGACTTTTTTTGCTAGTGACCCGACTATGCCTCTGCGTGCCCCCTCTGTACCACGCTAGTCACCTCGGCTGTCACCATGAGCTGCCACATAAGGGGTAGTGACCTGGGAGTCCCTTCCAGCCAAATTTATCCTGCCTTGCAGGGGGCTTTGGTGAATAACGGAGGTCTCTTTAGACTCCACTCTTTGGCATGGTCTGCATCATCTCTCATGGTGACCCAGAGGATCCACACCTCAATCCGTTATAGCATAATCTGGCCATGGATCCTCCTGAGGCTCCTCTGTTGGACCTCAATCATATCATAGCCATGGTAACTCATCTATGCGTCTGTTACGAGCAACTCTTTCAGATGGTAAGAGACCTTTACCACTCATCTAACTAAAGCAGCATCTGAACCTGCACCTGCTGTTTCTCTGCCTCCAGCTGCCATTGCCAGTCCTGGTCTGCACTTGCCACTGCCACCTCATAACCACAGCAATCCCAAGACATGCCGCGGTTTTCTGAACCAGTGTACTATTCACTTTGAGGTCTTGGCATATCTATTCCCGTTGGATCGAGCCTAAGTGGCCTTCATCATCAACTTGCTCTCTGGTGAGGCTTTGGCCTGGGCCAGACCATTCTAGGAGTGACAGAATCCTGTGATGGTGAACCTACAATACCTACAGGAATATCTGAATATTTGAAGAACATAGGTGCAATTCCTCCGTGGCATAATCTCTGCTCCACCTCAGACAAAGCGTTTCCATGTTGGGGCAATAGTTACATAGTTTGTCAGGCCGAAAAAAGACATACATCCATCCAGTTCAGCCCATTTATTAAAGGGTTGCTAAAGTGTTAAAGTGTTGATCCAGAGGAAGGCAAAAACCCCCATTAGGTAGAAGCCAATTGACCTCCTGTTAGGGAAAAAATTCCTTCCTGACTCCAATCTAGCAATCGGAATAAATCCCTGAATCAACGACCCCCCTCTAGAATCCTAGTCACTATAACTTGTTATATTACATCTAGAAATGTATCCAGACCCTTCTTCGGAATCCTAGTCACTATAACTTGTTATGTTATTACTCTCCAGAAATGCATCCAAGCCCTTATTGAACTCTGTTAGTGAATTTACCATGACAATTTCCTCTGGCAGAGAGTTCCACAGTCTCACCGCTCTAACAGTAAAGAATCCCTTTCTATGTTTATGCAGAAACTTTCTTTCCTTGAGACGTAGAGGATTCCCCCTTGTTCTAGATACAGTCCTGGATATAAATAAATCTTTAGCGAGATCTCTATATTGGCCCTTCATATATTTAAACATATTTATTATGTCCCCCCGAAGCTGTCTTTTCTCTAAACTAAATAACCCTAACCTTGCTAATCTTTCTGGATATTGCAGTCCACCCAGGCCTTTAATTATTTTTGTTGCCCGCCTTTGTACCTGTTCAAGCTCTACAATGTCTTTCCTGTGCACTGGTACCCAAAAGTGTACACAATATTCCATGTGTGGTCTAACCAGTGACTTGTTCCCATCATGTGCATCTATACCCCTTTTATTACACCCCATGATCCTATTAGCCTTGGCAGCTGCTGCCTGACACTGGCTGCTACAGTTAAGTTTACTGTCCAACAGGATTCCCAAGTCCTTTTCCATGTCACTTTTACCCAGTGCTTTTCCATTTAACATGTAATCATGTAATGGATCTTTCCTCCCCATGTGCATAACCTTGCATTTATCAGTGTTAAACCTCATCTGCCACTTCTCTGCCCAGGCCTCCAACCTATCCAGATCCCTTTGTAATAACACATTATCCTCCATTGTGTGGATTCCTTTACAGAGCTTAGTATCATCTGCAAAGATCGATATTCTACTGTGCAATCCCTGTGTAAGATCATTTATGAAAATATTAAACAGGATAGGGCCCAATACTGAGCCCTGTGGTACCCCACTAGTAATAGGGATCCATTCTGAGTATGCACCGTTAATTATCACCCTTTGTTTTCTATCAGTGAGCCAGTTGCTTACCCACTTGCACACATTTTCCCCCAGTCCAAGCATTCTCATTTTACTTATCAACCTTTTATGTGGAACAGTATCAAATGCTTTAGAAAAATCCAAATCTGGAACTAACCTCCTCATAGAAGCTGATGAGATTAGTCTGACAGGACCGATCCTTCATAAACCCATACTGAAGCGGCGTTATACATTTATTTTCAGTGAGATACTCTGGGATAGCATCTCTTAGAAAACTTTCAAACATTTTACCCACAACAGAGGTTAAGCTTACCGGCCTATAGTTTCCAGGATCACTTTTTGACCCCTTTTTGAATATTGGCACCACATTTGCTATGCGCCAATCCTTTGGGACATACCCCGTTATTATACAGTCCATAAATATTAAAAATAGGGGCCTATCTAACACATTACTTAACTCCCTTAGGACACGCGGGTGTATACCGTCAGGGCCTGGGGATTTGTCTATTTTAATCTTCCTCAGGCGGAGCTGCACTTCTTCCTGGGTTAGACAATACACTGTTAAGTTCCCTACTCTGGTCTTTAAGCTAGCGTTGGCACAATGAGGCTGTTGTAATGGTCTTCTGGGAAGGCCTTGCTGAGGGAATTGAGGATGAACTGGTTGGTTTTGATCTTTCCACAACTCTGGATGACCTTATCGCTCTAGTCACCAGAATAGACATTCGTTTTTGTGAAAGAGACTCAGAGCTTCGCCAGCAGATAGAGTCCTCACAGCTGTACAGCCTTCCTCATCTTGCACCAAGTTCCCAAAGTCTTCCACAGCCACTATGAACGTTTCCTCCTGATGAACCTGTGCAGGTGGAGAGAGTTCATCTAACTGAGAAGGAATTCACCCGCAGGTACAGTCTGAACTTAGATCTATATTTTGGTGGCGCTGATCATTTCCTGAGAGACTGCCACATTTGGCCAAATTCATCCAGAAAATCCCAGTGTGTTTGTCTCATAGGAGAGGCAATCCAGGGTGAAAGTGCACCAGCTCCACATCTGATTGGACCGTGACTGCATTTGTGTCAGCGTTCCTTGTTAGGAATTCCCTGCCGCCGGTTACTCGCCTCTCCTCGCTCCTGCTCCACTCCCATCTGCTGCGACCTGCCTGCGAACAATGTGCACATACCCCTTCCCTTAGGGAGCGTACCGGCTCTTTAATATTTGAAAGGTCAATGATTCCTCATTCAAAAGGATTGGAGTCGAGCTGACTATATCATATTTCATTTTTTTTAAATGTTACTTCCAAGAACTCTTTAAAAAAAGTGTTCACTTTTAAATAAATTTAACAGTATTCCCCTTTCAGTCTTCACTTGGAATGCAGTGGTCAAAATAATGTATTTATTTGAAAGATTACTTTTCCCGGTACCTCACAGACAACATAGTAATCCAGGCTTCTATGCCTCAATTTATTTGGGCATGATAATAGCATTGCATTGCCAAACAAATTTTACTAACAGGCAAAACTAGAGGAGATCTAACAGTGTCTTGCATATTAAAGTGTTATTACACTGTACATTTAAGGAGAACATCAGCATGGTGTATAGTTAAGGCATACACCCGATGGATATAAATTGAACTGCTTTGGATTACTCATGTACAACCTAGCTCCCTACTTTGGACCTCCCATACACTACTTTGCTGAGGCCCAATATTTGGCAGGTATGTTCTAGAAAATTCCCCTTGGTCTTCTGAACAATCTCCCATGATGTGGTTTTTAAGCAATCCTTTACTTTCAAATTACCCTCATATCCAGCATCTTACATAAATCGCATTTGGTGTTTTCACAGAACTCACCCCTACTAATTCTGAAAAGTTAAACAAAATGAGAACATTAATCAATGGATTAATATCAGATATCTGTTAAATCTTTATAAATCCTTTCCAAGATTTTCCCCCTAGACTATTATATTATAGTTCATACAGTTGAAAAAAGAAATATGTCCATCAAGTTCAACAAAGGATGGGGAAGGATGTGAATAAAGGAAGAGGTAGAGGGAATTTTTAAGCTTTGTTTACCCTACTGATGAAGACTTGAAACTCTTAAGGCATGAACCAATCTCTCATAAAATAATATTTCATTCTTGATACCAAATTTACCATCATAATGGATCCAGACATTTTATACCACTACATAACTATTAACAATATGTAGTACTAAGTAGTTATCTAAGCTTTTCTTGAAATCCTCAACTGTTCCTGCTGTGACCAGCTCCTGAGACAGGCTATTCCACAGATTCACAGTTCTCATGGTAAAGAAGGCTTTTCTGAAGAAAATGCTTTATATGGCGGTAATATTATATCCCTGTACTGCGAGTCCATGCTTCTTTTAATACACGCCAGTATCCTGCTGTCCTGAGGCAGCTGATTGACATTGCCCGCTGTTCCGCAATCTATGATCTACAAATACACCCTGATACTTCTCAACAAGCCATTCTCACAGTTTTTTACCTCCTAGGACATATGATGCCTGCAGATTATTAGTACCAAGATGTAAAACGCTACATTTATCCACATTGAACTTTATTTGCCAAGTGGATGCCCAAACACTTAGCGGGACATGTACTGTATGAATGGGGCTGCACCAGAAGTCAGCAACACATCAGGCAGCACAGTCCCATTCGCTTCACTGAAATGCCTCCCAAACGCCATTATCAGGCGCATTACAAAGCGCAAGCAGCACTTTGTATAGATCCGTACAAAGCTATAGATTTATAACTTTGCTATGGCAATACTAGGTGCATTACTGCTGGAACAGGTATACCACTTTCAAAGTGTTATACCTGAGCCAGAAATGTCGTTCTACCGCTAGAATGCACCGGATTTATGACCCCCTGTAGAGCGTAAGTAACTGGCTCAGTGATAGAAAACAAAGGGTGGTTATTAAGATTACATTCTAGGACTAGATCCTTGTTACAAGTGGGGAACCACATGGGTCAGTATTGGGCCCTATTCTCTTTATTATATTTATTAATGACCTTACAGGGGGATTGCACAGTAGAATATAAATCTTTGCAGATGATACTAAACTGTGTAAAATAGTTAAGGCAATGTAGGATAATGTACTATTCCAAAGTGATTTGGATAAGTTGAAAAGTGCAAGGTTAGGGGGCGTGGCTTAGCAATGGCCGTGTGAGGAAGCACATTGCTGAGCTCCTCTCGTCCGTCGGCTTCCCCAGGCATCCTCCACGACTGAAAATGGGCAAAACTGCCAAAAAACAGAAGCCCAAGGGCTCCCAGCACTCAAGCTCTGCCCAGGGAGAGATTGGGACTTTCTTTCCGCCGGTTAAGTCGGCAACTTCGCTCCCGACCCTCGGTCACGCGGGCCCGCAAGATGGCCGACGCTGCACACCATCCCTCTCCTGTTCCCCGGATGGCGACATGCTGCGGAGTGAAGTACAATCTTCCCCACCTTCCCCGAGGTGGTGGGGGGCTCCTCACCATCACCCGGCATCATACCTGCTCCTAGACGTGGAGACTCCGGGAGCCCGACCTCCTCCTCCTGCGCCTGTGATCCGGGACAGTGATGCCGCTCCTGCACCGCCGGCACAGCGGGGTGAGTCACCTCCAGCAGCTGCTGAGAGCCGCGCGCAGCCGGAGCTGCCGGCTCAAACTATGAACTCTCCCTGCTTGCGGCAGCCTGACTCTTGCACCACCTCAGTGCAGCGTACATCAGGGGAAAAGCCCCAAAGTCTGCAAAGGAATTTAATGATGGCCCCTGCTTCTCTTAGTGGCCCCCCTCTTCACCTGCAGCCACATGGACACTGGCGCCCTTTCAAGGTGGCCCCTCTTCTCCACCTTCAGCCGCTTGGGCACTGGCACCTTCACCAGCACAGGGGTGCTGCCCTGCGGCCCGGGCCCCACAGTTTATGGGCACTAGTCAGCCTGCTACAGACCCTTTGGGCACCCCTCTTATGCAGTCCTTCCAGCATACAGGAGGGAACAGTGACTCTCGGAATCCCAGAGGCACCCCACCCAGCGGCACTGCTGGCCTCCAGCTGCCGACAGCGGGATCCCCCACCTGGTCCATGGGATCTTCTTGGGAGACGTCGCCCTCACATGCCATGCCAACCTCACCAGGAGGCTTGCTGCAGACAAGTGGTCCCGGTAGCGGGCGATCCTTACCTCTGCACACGGCCTCACCTGCTTACCCATATCTGACCAACAGACTGCGGGGCACACCTGCGATCTTTGGAACATCGATGCAACAACCTGGTCAAGTGCATTCCTATTTTCCTATCAATGACACCCCAGCTCCTCTGGATGACAACAAGCCGGTGACAATAGCTGACCTGAAACAACTGTTGCACTCTCTCCCCTCAAAGACTGACATCTCCGCATTGTCTGCTCAAATGACCAGGGAATTCGCCCACCTGCGTGCAGAGCTGTCTTCCTTGCATACGAAAGTGACCGATCTGGATCAGGCCCAGTCCCAGACCTCTACTGCTCTTGCTACGGTTTCTGCTGAAGTGGCGCGACACTCGGCTCAACTATTCGCCATACAACAACACTTGGATGACACTGAAAACCGCAGGCGGCTTAACAACCTACGCATCAGGGGCCTCCCGGAATCGGTTCCTAATGCCGATCTGTTCACAGTGGTCCCGGCTATCTTAAATGAACTCGTAGGGCTTCCACCTGCAGCTCATATTGAACTGGACAGGGCTCATAGAGCATTAAGGCCCCCTAACCCTGATGATCCTAGGCCACGGGATGTTGTGTGCAGGGTACACTTTTTTGCTATGAAGGAGGATATCCTCTTTGAAGCTAGACGTCGGAAGTCTCTGTCTTTCCAGGGTGCCCCCATCCAGATTTTACAGGACTTGTCCTGCCTTACTCTAGCTCAGAGGGCCACTCTAAAGCAGCTCTTGGATGTCTTACGGGAGAAGAACATCCCTGCTGGGGATACCCCTTCGCGCTACATGTGCGCCTACCTAAACAAACCCTAACAATACGTTCAGCAAAGGACATTCCGGCGGTGTTACAGGCTCTTCAGATTAAGAATTTGTCCTTCTCGGACTGGCCGACCTTGGTTTCTCTAGCCTTCAAACCTCCCCAGCGGACGAGACGTTTGCAGCTTGTTTCGACATCGCCCGCTACTGCTCCTTCACAGGGGCAGCGGGAAGACCCACGGCGGGGTTCTGGGGACTCCATGGCTCGGGACCGGCAGTGTTCTCCTCCTTCGAACACTCCCTGAAGACGCCCCTCTGAAAATTTCTGGTGGCGGTGCTCCACACACTGTGGGAGGATGTCTTTCTTCTGGCTTGGGCCCGGGAGACATTGAGGGTCCCTCAATACCCTTCAGGGCTAATATATTATTTTGTTGCGTTCTTTTTTTAGGTGCTAATGTAGTTTTCCCTTTATACGCTCATTTAATAGATGCCTGGTTATCATTGTTATTTTTGTTCAGTGGTACTATAATGACGGTCGAGGGGAGTCCTCTCTACTCTCCTGAGCTTTCACACATTCCCCCAGTAGGTGGAACTCCTGCTTTGAGTTCACTCAAACTTAGCAGGATTCTCATTCCCTGAATTTACTTGTTTTAGATAACGCGCAGGACTTTGGTACCTGCTTTTGTGTTTATTGTCTTGTGTTTTGTTTGTCTTAGTCTGTGTGGGTGTGTTGTGTGTGTCTGTCCCCCCCCCCCCTCCTCCCTTTTTTCTTTTTTTCTCTCTCCCTCTTCTGCAGCAGTGGTTCCGGAGTTGGAGGCTTGTTTTGGTTCGGTGTGAACTGAAATCCCCCCTGATTCTTCCAGCAATGGACCTTTGTGTTGCCTCCTTCAATGCAAAAGGACTGAACACACCGGAGAAGCGTGAAACGGGTCCTCCCCCACTTTTTCATCGCTCCAGGGTTCAAATCGTATGCCTCCAAGAGACTACTTTAAGGTAGGACACGACCCCAATATCAAGAGTAAATACTATACTTCATGGCACTTTGCTAATTGCTCTGAGTCCCGGTCCAGGGGGGTCGTCATAGCCATTCATCGTCTCTGGCGCACCAGGTTGTCAGCTGTACGGCGATCCAGAGGCTCGCTCCCCTCATATTGGTCCTCTCTATCGGTGGGCAGCTGTTCACCATTATCAATGCTTATGCCCCGAATGTGGGCCAGGCCAGTTTTTTTGAATCTTTGGTCGACATTTCTCTCCCCTTGGTCCAGGGGACTGTTATTCTTAAGTGGTGACTTTAATGTTATGCTTGATCCCACTCTGGATAACTCCTCTGGAAAATCTGCCTTAGCTTACTCTGCTATCAGGAAGGTGAAAAGAGCCTTTTCATTACTCCAGCTCTGTGATGCCTGGAGGATCCTACATTCTTCTGATAGGGATTACTCTTTCTCCCTCCCCCCATGGCTCTTATAGTCATCTAGACTATATCATGGTCCAGCATTCTACCTTACCTATGTTGGTTTCCACCTCCATTGGGAACATTCTGTGATCTGACCATGCTCCAGTGTTCTGCTCCCTTCGACTCCCTGCCACGCGAGAGAGAGTCTGGAATTGGAGGTTAAATGAGTCTCTTCTTTTGGACACTCTGTGTGTCGCTGACATTGAGAGCCAGATCTCCCAATTCCTGACCCTCCACGCCTCTGACTCCACTTCTAGGGCTACCCAGTGGGAGGCACTTAAATGTGTGCTCCGGGGTACTCTTATCAAACATGGCTCTCGGCTTAAAAGAGACAGAGCAGTCACCCTTAAAAACGCTCTCTCCAAGGTCTCCACACTGGAGGCAATGCACAAAGGTGTCCTCTCCCCTGCGGTCCTTCGGGAACTGCAAATTGCACGTTTGGAGGTGCGGCGTCTTTTGGAGGCCTCATGGGGTTGCCTTCTCCAAATATGCCACAGCTCCTTTTATGAATATGGTAACAAATGTGGGCGGATGCTGGCCAGGGCAGTTAGTTCCCAAATGGCCCAATCTCATGTTCCCTCCATCAAGACCACTTTGAATTCCGTGGTTCATACCACTGAGGAAATTGCCCAAACCTTTCATTCATTCTATTCCAAGTTATATAACTTGCCACCCCCCTCCCATCCCAATCAACCGGGAGTGTTTCCACACCCATCCTTGGCATCCAGGATCCCGGATTTGGCTGCCGAGCCTTTGGAGGAACCATTCACTCTGTTGGAGGATTAAGGATTAAGGATCTGCCAGGAGGGAAAAGCCCAGGGCCGGATGGCTTTACGGAACCATTTTATAAAACCTTTCGAGACCTACATAGCCTAGTGCTCCTGGACGCCTTTAACTCCATCACAGCTGATACTCACTTCCCTGCTCAAGCTACGTTAGCACATGTCGCTATTATTCCCAAACCTGGTAAAGACCCTCAATGTTGTGGCAGCTACCATCCTATTTCGTTGTTAAACGTAGATTTGAAAATATACGCAAACCTGATCGCCAACAGACTCAACCCCCCCTCTTGAATTCGATAGTTCATCCGGATCAGGTGGAATTTGTTCCGGGCAGGGAGGCGCGCGATAATACGCTTAAAATATTAGATCTTATTCACCATGCACGCTCTCGCAAGATCCCGCTGGTGGTGCTGTCACTGGATGCGGAGAAGGCGTTCGATCGCATTTCGTGGCCTTCTCTACACCAAACTCTCAGTCATCTGGGTCTTGGCCCTGGTTTCTTAGTCAAGATTGCAGCCTTATATCGTGCGCCCTCTATCCGTCTTAAAGTTAACGGCGCCTTGTCCGCTCCCTTCTCTATCTTAAATGGGACCAGACAGGGTTTTCCCCTGTCTCCGCTGCTGTACGTTCTGGTGATGGAGAGTCTGATGGTGGCCATCAGATCAAACCCAATTTTAAAGGGGGACACTATTGGGGCTCGGGAGTATAAAGCTCGACTTTTGCCGATGCCCTTTGGTTTAGTTACAATCCACAAATCTCCCCCCCCAGCTCTGAGGAAATCGAAACTTTGGGAATTGGTCAAATTTTTTAAAAAAATTTTTCCAAGTCTGGGGTCCTTTGGCAGGGGATTACTCCCCAAAGGAAAGCTTCCATACAGTCCAATTTTTCCCTTTAAGGGGTCTAGAGGGGATTCGTATTTGGGGGGTGCACATCTCTGAAGACTTATCGAAACTTTTCGCTAAAAGTAAAACTAAACGGGAGGGATAGCTGGCAGAACAAGGAATTGCCCTTTTTGGCAGAATCAATTTATTAAAAAGGGTTTTCTCCCTAAGTTTTTATACCTTTTCAACCCCCCCATACACACCCCGGCCCATTTTTGGAAAAGTCTTCAAAGATGCTTCAGGGTTTTCGTGTGGTCCGCACGAAGACCGCGAATAGCATATGCCACCTTAACGGCCAAAGGGCTGCGGGGGCACGGGGGCCCTTGAGATTGTATTATTTGCCTCGGTTTTCTCGGGGTTTTTGGGCGGGGCTAATAGGAGTACAAACTGTGGGTCATTTTGGCAAGGGCCCTTGTTTCCTCTGCGGTGGCATTTCCCCCCTGGACCTACCCTGCATTGGGCGACAAATGTCCCCCCTTTCTGCGGAAAAAAACCCCTGTCCACCTTTTTCCCTTTTTCGGGAACTCCAACACTCTTATAATGGGGGGGGCCCTTTTTTTTTGTACCTCTTACGGATAACCCGTTTCCCCCCAGGTGTCTGCCAAAATGTTTTCTTGGGTGGGACGAAACGGGCCCCCTGCGTTCTGCCAGGTGACCTTGAAGGGAAAGGGAACCACTTGGCGATATTTTTGGGGGAAAACCCAGTTCCTGCCACTGCTTCTTTTCCTTGCTCCGTCCCCTTTTTCTTTATGGGGTCAAGTCCGGGTTTTCATTTGACTAGGCCACTTACGGCTTTTGATTTGGGGCTGGGGTATTGTCCTAAGCACGAGACACCCTCGTCATTTCTTTTAAAAATTATTGCTTACGGGCGGGGCGAGCTCTCCCCCCTTTTCTGCCTTGGTGGGAAGAGGAGTTAGGCCTTTCCTTTACTTTTGCTCAAAGGGGCAATGTTTTCAATCCCAAAAAGTGTTTTGAGTTAAGCACCCGGAGACCTGCTAAAATCCTCCTCGCTGGGACAGGATTCCCTTGCACTGCATAAAGTCTTCCCCCCCAAACCGATGTGTCGGAGATGGGGAAAGGAAATGGGGAACATTTTTTCCCCCTGTTTGGTGGGGGCTCTGTGCTACGAGTTCTGGTTTCGGGTTGGGGGTAATTGAGAGATTGCTGGGGTTTTTGATTCCGAATATCCGGGGCACGGGGTCCTCCCGATTCCAATGTCTATTTAAAAATTTTAAAAAAACTCTTCTTAAGACTGTTCAGGCCCCAAAACTGTGATTTTGCGTAAGGGAAACAAAGTCTCCCTTCCGTAAAGAATGTTTGGGAAAATTGGGTTTGTGAGGCGAATGGAGGGGTTAATTTTCCCCAAACCCCCGAAAAAAATGATAAATTAAAAAGAACCTGGTATCATGGTCCTTTTCCAAATCCCCATTATTCCTCTCCTTACTTCTTAAAAAAAAACCCGCCTTAGAGGGGAAACGTTTTCTTTTGCCCCTTTTGCCCCCCCCCCTTTTTTTTTTTTTTGTTTGTTTCGAGGCTCTGTTTTTTTTATTGTCCGTGCGGATGTGTTTTTATAGATGTAATCGTTTTTCCTTTTTGTCCCCTCAGTCTTGTTATTTTTTTTTTTCAGTCACGCAAAATTGATTTAGGGCCGTTTATGCATCCTATTTGAAAGGGGATTTACAATTTCTTTTTTTTCTTCATTGGTTTCTAAATTTTTCACTTCCCTGTTAGGAGGGGCACCCATCTTTATTACACAGTACTTAAAAAGTATGCCCCCATCTGTAGGTTTTTGGGTTTTTTTTATGTACCTACATTTCATCGTTGTTACCTTAACCCGCATCTTTGTTTTCCCTTTATACTACTGTGGCTCTATGTTTGTAAACATTTATTGACCATTATTTTTTATTTTGTTTCTACAAATATTTGAATACCGATCCTTTGATTTGTTCATTAAAAAAATTTCTTGAATTTTAAAAAAACGAAAAAGGCAAGGTTTGCACTTGGAAGGAAAAAGCATTCCATATTTTTTCTTTTAATGGAAAAACACTAGGTAACACGGAAAAAGACTTGATAATCTTAGTTGACAGTAGACTTACCTGTAGCAGTGAGTGTCAGGGAGGGGCTACCAATAATAAAATCATGGGGTGTATCAAAAGTATGTGACCATTGTCACTGGTCAGACCACATATGGAAATTGTGTACATTTTTTGGGCACCCTGAAGGGAAAAACATTGTAGAGCCGAAAGGGGTTAAAAAGGGGGGAACAAAAATAATAAAAGGACTGGGTGGACTACAATACCCAGAAATTATTATTATTTATTAGTTTTATTTAGTTTAGAGAAAAGACGGCTTCAGGGGGACCTAATAAATATGTATAAAAAATCAATATAAATATAAGAGTTTTCCCCTTCCCCATTATCTATTTGTAACCAGGAATGTTTCAATAACAAGGGGGTCGTTCTCTGTGTTTACAGGAAAAATGTTTCTACATAAACATAGAAAGGGATTTTTTACTGTAAGAGCAGTAAGACTGTGGAGTTCTCTACCAGAGAAAGTTGTCATGGTGAACTCATTGAGAGCTTGGATACATTTCTATCATTCATTATATTAAATGTTATAACATTTAGATTTCAGGAGTAAAGTCGTTGATCCAGGGATTTTGCCAAATTGAAACCAGAAAAGAATTCTTTCCCCTAACTGGCTTATATCTGATGGAGTTTTTCTTACTTTTTTCTGGATCAACAGTATAGGCTGAACCGGTGGATCTATGTCTTTTTTCAGCCTTGCAAACTATGTAACATAGTAACATAGTAGATAAGGTTGGAAAAGGAGATAGAAACATTGAGTCCAACCTATACTCCTACAGTGTTAATCAAGCGGAAGGCAAAAATCCCTATGAGGTGAACGCCAATTCCTAACAAGAGGAAAAATTTCCTTTTTTTGACCCAAAATGGCAATCAGAATAAACCCCTTTACCCAAGTCCTTATCCATAACCTTTTAATGTTTTTCAAAAAAAGGCTTTTAAAAACCCTTTTTGAACCCACCTTTTCAATCTCTTGTGGCAGGGAAAATTCCATAGTCCCAAAGGCTTTTTAAAAGGAAAAAAAGGTTTTCCCCAGTCGGGTGATGATTATCAGACCTTCTTTCCTCTAGAAATAGAGAATGCTCCCTTGTTTTTACAGGCCTAGATAAAAAAATTATTATGCAGGAGAGCTCTGTATCCCCTTTTCACAAAAATAGTATCTCACAAGAAACCCCCCTCACTTTTTTGGGAAAATTTTTGTATTGTATCTTTTCATGGGCCCAACACAAAAGATAGACACTTTGATTTAAAATAGTCAGTGTACACTTGAAATAACTAAAACAACATACGTTTGGGCGGGGCTGTTAGGCTCTGGGATCTGCAGTGATGCACGATCCCCCCCTGATACACATGCTGCGAAAAACTCTGTGAGGGGACGGGCCCCCAAAGCCACTCCTGAAGGGGGCGAGTTGCACCAGCCAATGGGAGGACCTGGGGGCCGTTTCCAATAGCTGCAGGGGCGGTACCCGGGAAATTTCCTTTTTAAAAACCCCCGGAAGGCTGACTGCTGCCCTGGGATATTCCTGGCTACCTCGGTACTTGTTGGGTTTATTGTGTTTTGCTTATCGGGTGTACCTCCCTCGGCTTTTTTCTCCTGACCCTGGCTTGTCCCCTAAATTTTGTGCTTCCTTCCGTTTGGCTTTTGACCTCGGGTTGTTTACGTTTATTCCTCTATTCTGTTTTGGGGTTTGGCGTTCCTATTTAAATTTTTACCCGGACTGTTTTAAATATTTTTCCCTTCTAACGGCCCCACACTTTAGCAGCGCGGGACTGTCGCCCAGTTGCCGCTGCCGCCTAGGGAAAAGCCTTCAATGGGAAGGGGACAGGGGGGCTGGGTTCCAGTTGGGGGTTTCAATGACCCCCCTTTTGTTTGTGCATTATCACGGGCCCCGGAAAAACCGCTACTCCCTTTTCCACACTTTGGACCCCTGACAGCTCTGGTAGAGCAAAATTCAGGGGTTTTCCCCAGCTATTTCCGGGAAATCTGGCGTGGGGTAGAACAACAGGAGGCTACCCCAAGTCAGGGGGGCCCCTGCATTCCCTTCCCCTCCTTGGAACCCCCTACCCAGTTCCTGACAGGTTCGCAGGTAACAGGAAACCTTTGTGGCATTTAGAGGGGTTTTTTCGTCTGTATTTTTGGCTCCGCCCCCTTACTCAGGAATGAGGAAAAAAGGGGGGAAAATTGATGCCCTTTCTACAGCGCCCCCCCCGGGAAAGGGGGAATTTTCCCTTTACGAAAGACTCACCTAAACCTGTCTTCTGTGGACAGGTTCTTTTCCGCTTTAGGGGTACTCTTTAATGCCCCCAGATAGGGAAGCTGGGGCCCGGGGGCACCATTGGGCCGGGTGAAAAGGACTGGGGGAAGGAGTTTTGCCCAAATTTCATCGGGGTGCTTTCCCTTTCGGGGTGGAAGGGACGCAGCTCTCAAGCCTTTTTAGATTGGGTTTTAGCTGCCTGTAAAGGATTTTTTTGGGTGGCTTATCCTCCCCCTGGTACTTTAGATGTTCCTGGCCCCTGGCCGTTCACCCGGGGGACAGACTTTTTTAAGGGAGAGAGGCGGGAAAAAAGGTTTCCCCCCTTCCGGTGGCCCACACCATGGTCCCCGGCAAAACCCGGTTTTTTCCCAATTTTAAAAACCCAGAGGACCCAGGGAAAGTGGGGGCTTTTTCTGTCATTGCGGCTAGTGACCATAGGACTACTCCTTTCGCATCCAGGGGTTGTTGCTTCTCCGTGGAGAAAAGGGGCCAATTCGGGGAAAGCCCAAACCCGGAAAAAACCAGGTCGGGGAAAAAATCCAAAGGGTTTGGTTTTTCAGGGAGGAAGATCACCTAGGCGAGCCGGGATTTCCTATTGTAACTAATAAGTTGCCCGCAACCCCTTTTTGCTTTTAAATTGTCGCTGTCCGGTTTTTTGGGAGTGCGTTTGTGGATTTTGGATCAGCTTCCCAATTTGGGTTTAAGGTTTTCTTTTGCCAAAAGTTTTGGGCCTACCTTGAGACCCCTTTCCCGACTCGCTTGCGGGTAAAGGGAAAGGCCCCACCCCCAAAAAGCCGGGGCGCCCTCCCCTAATTTTTTAACCCCAGCTGGGGTGGGGCCAAACCCTAATTTAAAAGTGTTTTTTTTCGTTTAAGGAGGGGCTGGGCCCCCTGATGTGGGTTTTTTGGGTTTTCCCCGGCTTTTGGGAAAAAAAAACCCCGTGTTTTACAGGGAATTTAGGGAAAAAAAGTCAGGGGGGGACAACCCGGTGTGTTGAAGTTTTCTCCTTAACCCCTTCGGGCAATACTGATTTTTCAGGGAAAGTTTCCCATCTGGAAGAGCGGGGGCCAGCGTTTAGGCCCTTTGGGGGATCTTGTGAATTTTTCCCCGCGGGGTAAGGTTCCCCGAACTCCCCCCTTGGGGAACTTTGCCCTCCACCTGTACCTGAATTTTCCCTTTGTGGTTTTTAGGGGATGGTTTTTCCCGGGGACTTAAACAGCTGAAATTACCCCTTCTCTCTGTATACATAACGTGCCCCGGCGTGCAAATTCGTTTAAAAATAAAATTCAGCCTGTGACCCACCCCCTAGGACTCCCTTTTTCCAGTTTGCTAGAGGGGGGGTTAGAAAATTTAAGTGCCCGTAGTTTAAAATTCGCGTAAGGGGGCCCCAAAAATCAAATGCAGTACCCCGGTTTCCCTTGGGGAAGGGGGTATTTGGGCCCCCGGGGGGGATCATGGGTTCCCGGGGAAACCCATTTCCCTGCTGTTTGCCTTTGGGAAGGGGAAAATTCCCTGAGTCCCACCCGGACAAAAACCCCGACCAGGGAAGGGTTTCCGGGGGCCCCTTTCCTTTAAAAGGGGGGGGGGGTTTTTGTTCAGGGGTGGGGGTGCTCAGGCCTAGGGATCTGCAGGCCTTTCAAGCTGATTTCACGATCCCACCCGATTCCCCTGCGCTGAAATCTGTGAGTGACAGGGGCCCCCCTACTCCTGACAGGGGGGGGTTTTCCCCCAGCCAATGGGAGGACCCGGGGGCCGCTTTTAATCGCTTCAGGGGTGGTAAACCCAGGAATCCCCTTTAAAAATCCCCGAAGTGGGGGCTGCGCCCGTGATATTTTTTTGGGGGGGGGGGGGGGGGTTGTGTGGTACCCCTTTTTTGGTTTTTTTGTTTTGCTTATTGTGTACCTGACCTCGGCCTGTTCTCTACCCCGCTTGTCTCCCGTTTTTTTTGCTTCGCTTCCGTTTTGGGGTTTTTTACCTCGGGTTTTTTTTACGTTTATTTCCCTTTTGGTTCTGATTTGTGGCTTTGGGTTTTCCCATTTGATTTTACCCACTTTTCTGCCCCATTTTTCCCTTTTGGGCGGGGCCCCCGCACTTTAGCAGAGCAGGGATGTCGCCCCTTTTCCGTCTGCCCCCTAGGGGGAAGCACGTCAAGTAGGGAGGGGCAGTGGGCTGGGTTCCCGTTTGGGGTCATTGCACCTCCCTTTAAGGGACCCCATACATTAAGTCTAAAACCCCCTGGCAAAAAAAAGTTAAAAAACCCCCCAAGTAAAATTGGGGCACCCCCAAAATGAAAAAGGACAAATTTTGAAAAAAGTGTCAATATTTTTTGGGGGCTTTCCATTATTTTTTCCAAACACTTTCTTGACCGGCATGGAGTTCATTAGAGATTTACAGGTTACAGCCACTGGAATCCTTTTCCACTCCTCCATGTTGACATAACGGAGCTGGTGGGTGTTCGAGACCGTGAGTTCCTCCACCTTCTCTTTGAGGTTGCCCTACAGATACTCAATAAGGTTTAGTTTAGGTCTGGAGACATGCTTGGCCAGTTCAGCACCTTTACCCTCATTTTCTTTAGCAAGGCAGTGAATGTCTTGAAGGTGTGTTTGGTGTCATTATCATGTTGAAATACTGCCTTAAGGCCCAGTTTCCATAGGGAAGGGATCATGCTTTGCTTCAGTATGTCACAGAACATGTTGGCATTTATGGTTCTCTCAATGAACTGTAGCTCTCCACAGCCAGCAGCACTCATGCAACCCCAAACCATGAAACCCCCAGCACCATGCTTGATTGGAGGCAAAACATACTTGTCTTTGTATGCCTCACCTGGTTGCTGCGACACACACTTGACACCATCTGAACCAAATAAGTTTATCTTGGTCTCATCAGACCCCAGGACATGCTTCCAGTAATTCACGACCTTAGTCTGCTTGTCTTCAGCAAAATGTTTGTGGGCTTCCTTGTGCATAACCTTTAGAAGAGGCTTCCTTCTGGGATGACAGCCATGCAGACCAAATTGATGCAGTTTGCAGCGTATATCTGAGCACTGGCAGGCTGGATCCACAACCCTTTAACTTTTGCAGCAATGCTGGCAGCACTCATATATTTATTTTGAAAAGACAATCTCTGGATATGACGCTGAGAACAAGCACTCCACTTCTGTGGTTGACCATGGCGAAGCCTGTTCTAAGTGGAACCTGTCTTGTTAAACCACTGTATGACCAACGTGGCCACCATGCTCAGTTCAGCTCAGTTTTAGGGTGTTGAGCAATAATTTTCTTTTCAGGTTCTCAAAGAGTTCTTTGCCATGAGGTGCCATGTTGAACTTACAGTGACCAGTATGAGAGAGTGTGAGAGCAATAACACCAAATTTAGTACGCCTGCTGTCCATTCACACCTGAGAAATTGTAACACTAATGAGTCACTTGACATAATGAAGGGAAAATGGCAAATTGTGCACAATTTTTCCATTTTCACTTAGGGGAGTACTCATGTTTGTTGCCAGCGATTCAGACATTGATGGTTGCGTGTTGAGTTATTTTGAGAGCACACCAAATTTACTTTATTATACAAGCTGTATATTGACTGCTTTACATTGTATCAAAGTGTCATATCTTCTTTTGTGAGATACTGTATTTGTTCATCATAATTAAATTGCCCCTAAACCAGCTTTTTTCCAAGATGAGAAACCTCAGGTTTTATAACCAGTCATGATACTGCAAACCCCATTCTCTTAAACAACTTGGTCACCTCCCTCTGTACTGTAGCTCAGCTATTTCCTTCTAATACACTGGTGTCCAATACTGTGTACAATATTTCATATGTGGCCTTACTAGTGATTTGTATAGTCAAAATTACATTCCTGTCTTAAGCATGTATGCTACTTTTAAGGCAACTAATGATTTTATTTGCCTTGTCAGCAGCTGCCTGGCATTGGTCACTGAATTTAAGATTACTGTCTACCAATATCCCCAAGTCTTTTTTAGCCATATTTTTACCCAGGATCATGCTATTTATCACATAATTGTACTGTTTTTCCGGCCCAAATGTATGGCTTTACATTTATCCACATTAAATTTAATTTGCCATTTCTCCTCCTAAGCCTCCAACTTTCCTTAATCTCTCTGTCATATTCTATTTTCCCCCTCTGTGTCGATTACCTTACCTCAGAAAATATTGCAATTTTGCTCTGTAAGCTGACTACAAATTTATTAAATATATTAAAAATAATAGAAACCAATACTGTATAACAATGACCATTTTGTTGAGGATAAAGTCATAGATACTTACACCTTGTTACACAATTATTCCAGGTTGAATACAAAGATATATCAAGATACACTACTCAGGCCCATCTTTTCCATTGGGCACACTAGGCAGTTGCCCGGGGGCCCCACAAGTATAAGGGCCCCAGGTGGTGTATGTATGTCCCAGGAATACAAGAAACATACCCTGGATTCCTTGGTTGGAATTGCTTATTTAACTCTTTGTGTGTTTTTAGGACGTGTAAAAAGCTAAAAACCATGGTGGAGAAGGGAGCTAGAGGCTCCCTGCCCTGCCAAATAGTCTTGTAGGCTGCAGGACGCTGGTGTCCAGACATAAGTGGCGCGATAATATGGGTGTGCTTGGGGGTTGGGGGTTCGAGTCATGGGCAAGTGTGATGTCATGTATTTGGGCACGGCCCACTGCAGTGGGCCCTGCCCGGGGACCCATAATTCTGTTAAGACGGCTCTGACACTACTCCCAAAACTGGATATTTATATTTGGTTTTCAGTTGGAATTTATGGAAAATATAAAAATTTCACTCTACAATTCTATTTTATCCTGAAAGTAGGATGCAAATCTGCAATCCTGATTTTCTCATCTCAAACAATTTAATGAAACAAAAACCAACAACAGTGGAGAGTAAACACTATCGAAAATGTCAATGTCTCAGTAACGTGTCATGTGGCCTTGCGCATCAATTACAGTTTGACAACAACATCTCATGCTGTTCACAAGTCGAGTTATTGACTGCTGAGGAATGGCATCCCACTCTGCTTGAAGGGACCCCCTCAGGTCATTGAGGTTCAGGGGTAAATAGTTACGAGCTTCTACAAAGTGACTCCACTGATCCCACAGTTTTCTAGGGATTTCAGATAT
The DNA here is from genome assembly GCA_025379985.1 of Phyllomedusa bahiana. Classification (NCBI taxonomy): domain Eukaryota; kingdom Metazoa; phylum Chordata; class Amphibia; order Anura; family Hylidae; genus Phyllomedusa; species Phyllomedusa bahiana. Next base: position 106,568 of record JAODAL010001696.1, on the reverse strand, counting down.
GGAGAAAGTGCAGGCCACTCCATTTGAGGTACCCCAGTCTCCAACAGCCATTCACTAATGATGTGACCTCCATGAGCTGGAGCATTGTAATCCATGAAGATGAAATTAGCCCTGTGTAGCTCATGCAGAGGCACAATGACTGGATTAATGATGTAATTTAAGTGGCAGAGGCTTGTCACTATACCATTCATAAAGTGTAGGGCAGTTCTGTATTGACTAGACACATCTGCCCATACTGTACCTCCACCACCAAAGGCTCGTCTGGTGACAACAGTGGCTGGTGCTCAGCGCTCTCCTCAAAGTAAACCAGCATTTTTGCGGGCCCCCTTTTTTTGCTCAAGAAAAATCATTTTCATACTGAACAGCATGTTTAAACCACTGATGCCCTCCAGTGAATGCTCCCTAACCCATCAAGAAAATTTAAAGGGGGGCCGGGTGAGGGGGTGTGGCCCACACGATTTTAAACATTTAAATTAATGTCTGCCCATTACCCTTGGGGGGTTTTCTCGCCCCCTTTAAAATTTATGTCGAAGTTTTTGTGGCTTTCATTACCCATTTTCAGGGCATTGTTTACAATGAAGCGTTCTTCCCAGTGGGGTGATGTAGGAAAAGGTCGCCCACTTTTTTGCCTTTCTTTTAACTCTTCCATTTCTCTCTGTTTCTCTAAAAACAACCTGCGATGAAAAAACCAACAGGAATATTGCCCTACATTTTTGGGCCCCAGTTCACGGGGAAAGACATTGTAGGTTTTTAAACAGGTTCAAAGGGGGGCAACAAAAAATAATTAAAAGGATTGGTTTGGACTACAATCCCCAAAAGAAAAAGCAATTTTTGGGGCAAATTTATTTTTAGAGAGAAGGGGGCCCTTTGGGGGGGCCCAAAAAAATTATTTTTAAAAAATTTTAATTAAAGATAAATTTTTAGGGGATCTCCCCCCCCAAAACCCTATTTTAAAATTGGGATTGTATCAAAAAGAAGGGGGCTTTCCCCAAGGGTTTTTGAGGAAAAAATTTTCTATTAAACAAGAAAGGGTTTCTTTACTGTAAAGAGAGTGAGACTGTGGAACTTTTTTGCCAGAGGAACTTGTCATGATAATTTTCACAAAACAGAGTTCAAAAAGGGCCCAATGCATTTTAGAGTGAATAAAAATAAAAATTTAGTGCTATTTTTCTGGAAAGGGTTGTTTTTCCCCGGGATTTATTTTGATTGCCAAAATTGGAGGGGGGGAAGGTTTTTTTTTTTTCCCTAAAAATGAGGAAAATTTTGTTTTTAAACCTCTTGGGGGGTTTTTTGCCTTCCCTAAAATTAACACTTTAGCAAAATTACGGGAAGGGATGGATCTCTTTTTTTTTGGGCCCTTTTAAAAACTATGTAAATATGTTTTTTGAAAAGGTTGGTGTTTCTTTGTTCTTTTGTTTAAAACGGGTAAACAGCTTTTAATGAGGGGACTTTTTAAAAACCCCAAATTTAAAAAATTAAACCCTTAAATCTTTTTGGGGGGGTTTCGGGATCAAACACCTTTTGGGAAAATTTTCCCCCATTAAGCTCCTTTTTAAAGGATAAAAAGTTGTTTCAAAAAACTACTGAAACATTGAAAAAGATGGACATGTGCATTTAGATTTTAAAAAGATGGTCTCATTTATTTTTAATTTAAAAAAAGTTCAAAAAATTCTTTGTTCTTTCCCCTAAAAATTTCAACCAAAAGACAAATACCCCAAACTTTTTTTTAAAGTGGGTGTATTTTAAAAGTGGGAAAAAGTTAAAATTTCTGTTTTTTTTAATTTGGCCGGGGGAAAGGAAACAACCCCAAAATTTGGTTTTAAAGTAAATTCTTTTCCCTCTTTCTGTGCAATAAACAGTGTTCAGTGATGCAAAATTTTTTATCCTTTTAAAGGGCCTTTCTCATGAGTCGCATTTTTAAACATTGCACTCCATTCGAAATGGAAACCCGAAAAAAACATTTTTTTTCGCATCCCTTGTTTTCTTTTTTTGGAGTTTTGTTAAAATATTGCTTGAAAACAATTTTCCCTTTAGCTAAAATCCCAATTTTAACAGGGTCCTTTTGAAAAGTTTAATAAAGGGGAACACGAGTATAGCTAACATTTAGAACATTTTAGTGTAACACCCCTTTTAAAATTTACATTTTTTGAACATTTAAAAAAAAAAAAAACCTTGGAAAAAGAATTTCCCCTGAGAATAAAGGGAAAATTACCAAACCCTTCCTTTGGGAAAAGTTGGCATAAACCCACCCCTTGTGTGCCCCGGGCACGCTTAAAAAGTGTGTCCGGTTGTTGTGGGGAAAAAAGGGCCTTATTGAAAAACAAAAATATACACCATACAAGGAAAAAACCCGTACCAAAGTGGGGGGATCTTTTGGGGGGGAAAAAAAAAGTCCCGGGGAAAAAAACAATAATAATTTAACCAAAAAAGAAGTCCAGTAACCCCAAAACAAACAGGAATAAGCAACCAGGCGGTGTCCAGAAAACTACAGAGGAAACCAGCATTCAGGGAAATCTAAAGTGGCTACTGAAAAACCCAAAGGGTGGGGTTTAAGTTGGGCCTGAATGTAGAGAGCTCCCCCTTGGGAATCTCAGAGGCGCTTTACCATTGCCGTGTGGAATGCATAGAACCCTCCAAGGGTTTAAAGGGGCCCAAAATTTCACCCTGCCGTGAATCGACACAGTACCTTTTGTACTCAAAACTTAACACCAAAACAAAGCTAAAATAAATCACAAAAGTAATTAAATATAAACAAAGCTATAATTTACCTATTAAATGTTGCTAGGTAAAAAACAAATTTTCAATATTTTATTTATTAGCTGTTTTTTTTTCATTAAAAAATTTCTCCAAATCTGGGGTTTTAAACTAAAAAAGAAAGATAGGATGGGAGGAAAAAATAAATTGCATAAAACTAAGCCCCAAAAATTCAGTAAACCCAATCAATGGCAAGAAAATTTTAAAACATATCAATTTCATAACATCATCAATCAAAAATATTGGCGCCATCATACCTAGTTTTTTATTTCAATTAATTTGAGATTTTCATTCCATCACATCTCCTCCTTATTGTGGGGATATATCAACTAATTTAGTTTAGTTAACTGTTGCAACTAAACATAGGAAACAGGAAAGTTATCCAACTAGGTTTCTACAAACATATTCTTCTTGATTGTTGTACCTAAGCCTACTATGTAATATTATATGCTCTGAAATTAATTATATTACACATTCCTCAACCAGAAATTAATTTCATAACATATTGTGCCACTGAAATTAATTAAATACAAACTGTACCCCCTAAAATTCATTTTAATATACAATTTTTTGGGGCCCGTGGTGGGCTAGGGGATGAGGGGGGTTAATGTAAGCATCCTTGGTTATCTAGGGCATTGAGGGGCTTAATGTATAGATCCCTGATTAAGAGCAGTAAGGGTAAGCTGTAAAACCTGGGGGGCAGGACAGGGAAGAAATATTGTTAGCATCCCTAAATTTTGGGGGATTGAAAGGGTTTAAAGTAAGGACCACAGGGTTAGACGGTGTTTTTTTTTAAACTAGAGGGAGGGTTTAATGTAAAAAACCAGGTTATTAGGGGTTAGAGGGTTAATGCTGCAACCGGGGTCCCCCGGTCACTCACCTCTCCAGAATCCAACATTCTCCTTAACTCTACTTTCTGTTTTTTCCATAACTATCAATCAATGAAAGGGCTGAAGGGACAGAAGGACTGTCAACAATACGCACAGTTCTCTCTAGATTTTTGCCTTTTATTTACAGGGTACAGTCCTCTGGGAACAGCTAAAGATTTTGTCACCAGAATCTTCCGTAGGGGAATAAAAAGTCCACTTTAATTTCAATTTTTTGGTCTGTAACATAACCTATGGCTCAAAATCAGGGCCCCCCCTTTTGTTTTCACTGCAGTGAATATCAATGGTGGATATCGGCAATGGAATCGAAATCATGCAGGAATGTATTGTGATTCTTGATTATCTTTCCAAATAGCAGATATACTGCCAAATATGTATTAGCCAACTGGTACATGTCACGGGTGGGCACGCGACCCCCGACCCGGGACGCGGGCACACCCGTTGGTTCGCCGCACTACGGCACCGGACGCCTTCATGTCGGGCGGTTGGGCGCCTCTTCCGGCCGCCCCGGCTCCTCTCTCACTTACCCGGCCCGCACTCCTGTTTGCGGTCTCAGCCTCCCGGTCGCCGTCCCCAAGCATCCAAAGAGCGCGCGCGCCGACACTGCGAAGATTTAAAGGGCCAGTGCATCCCGTTAAGTGACTATTGCCGGTCACTGCCCTTATTAAAGCCTGGCCCTTCCAGGGCTGTTTGCCCTTGTAGATTTTGGTTTTTAAATTAAGAAAAAAAAAAAAAACGATCTTTTAGTGCCATTTTCAGCCCTATAGAGAAAGGGATACAAACCTTTGTTCTGCTGACTTACCGAGTACCGTACCATTAGCGTCCGTTTCCTCGTCCCACCACGCATCTTGCCGCCTGCCCTGACCTAGTGCCTGTCCACGACCACGATCCTGTGCCCCTGCCCTGGACCTTCTGTCTGCCTGTCCCGACAACGAGCCTGCCTGATGATACCACCACGCTAACCTTGGCTGTCACACCTAGCAAGCGCAAGCAAATCACGTCAGGGGTAACTACCTGGTAGACTCCCCCCCCCGCAGTAAGTCCATCCCGCTTTGCGGCGGGCTCTGTGAAAACCGGACCTACTTAGATTTCCCGTTCCCTGGCCGTTCTTACACCATCAGCTTCGTGGTCCAGGGGAATCCACTTCTATCTACGTTCCCGGGTATGTGACAGCAAGATCCGGCCCATGGATCCGCCAAGGTACGCCTCTGCCGACTGACGCGACCTCACCGCCATTGTGGCTCAGCATCACAACAGCTCGCTCAGCAAGTCCAGCAACTCAGCCATCTCCTCCGCCATGATCACAGCTCCTGCCGCCTCAGCACAACAACCCACTACCCGTGGCACCCGCTGCTTCCCCCGTTCCGGCTCCAACCGCTGGTCCACGGCTTCCGTCTATCTAAGCGACCAAATTCGAAGGATCTCCCAAGGCCTGCAGGCGGCTTTATCACCCAATGCTCCCTGCATATTGAGTTAATGGTGCAACCAATTTCCTACCGAACGGTCAAAAGGTGGCGTTCGTGCTATAGCTTCCTCTCCGGAAAGCCCTGTCCTGCGGCTTTACCCCCCTCTTGGGACAGGACGATCCTTTTCACAGCTAACCTTGGCTTCATTCCTCACCGAGTTTCAGGAGCGTTTTCGAGGAACCATCCCGGCGCTCAGCCGAGACCGCCTTGCTAAATCTGCACCAAGGGGACCTCATCTTAGGCATTAGCCGTAACGTTCCGCACTTTGGCCTTCGAGTTTACTCATGGAATGAAGTTGCGATGACTGCCACCTTCAAGAAGGGGCCTCTCCAGCCGCGCAAGGATGCTCTATCCCCCCGTGATCTTCCCTTCTTCCTTGAGTGACCTTTATCTCCCTGGCCACTCGATTGTACATCCGTTACTATTCTCGAATGCCAGGAGGAACTCCGGCAGGAACAGGAGCACGCTAGACGCCGTCGTCTCCTCGGCTGGCCCCAGTATTTCCAAGGACCGCCTCAGTTGCTTCTCTGGCCACTCTGCCGCCAGAAGAGGCCATGGAGGTTGGATCGGGCCACCTGTCCTACAACAGCGTCTAACCAGAAACGTGAAGAGAATTTTTGTCTGTACTGTGCAGAGTGCAGGACCATTTCCGCGATCCGATGCCCCACTGCGGCCCTCAGCGTCTCGGGAAACGGGCACCCTAGATACGTAGGAGAGGCGTCCCTAGGGAGAGCAAGCCCTCTCCTCACCTGACCATGCCCCGTGATCATCGCACAGGGCTGGGTGCCAGTTTTCAGGCTACTAGCTTTCCTGGACTCTGGTCTGCCGGAAATTTCTTGGAACGCTGCCCTGGAATCCCAGCATAAACCTCCCTTGATCCGCCTGGAAAGTCCCCTACTCATCTCCTCGGTCAGTGGAGAGATTCTCAAGGATCCAATTTGGTTCGAACTTGAGCCCTGTTCCTACAAGTAGGGGTGCTGCAAAGGAGAGACTGCGTCTACGAACTACCCCGGTCCTCCTCGTCCATTCCTGGGGTCTCCCGTGGCTGCACGCCACGCTTCACCGTGCACCGATTGGCAGACGGGCGAAGTCCAGAGTTGGGGATACGATGTCAGTCTCCGCTGTTAGGTGGCACCTCGCCCGTTGCTTGCCAGCTCTTAGGGTTCGCTAAAAGCTCTGACGGGCCTTCCTGCAACCATACCAAGCCTTCGCAGATGTCTTCTCCGAGAAGCACGCTGAGACGTTGCCAGCCCCATCGCCCATAACGACTGTCCTATTGATCATTCTGCCCGGGGCTGTCTCCTCCACAGTGGCAGGGTTTACCCCCCTGTCCGGTACTGAGACCTTGGCTATGTCTACATATATCAAGGAGAATCTCCAGAGTGGGTTTATCCCGCAAGTCCTCCTCTCCAGCTGGGGCCGGTTCTTCTCTTCGTGGCTAAGAAGGATGGAACCTGCATCCTTGCAATAAACTATCGAGGCACTCAACTAGATCAAACGTAATGAACCGCTATCCCCCCGCTGCCCTTTGATCACGGAACTTTTTGACCGTCAACGAGGTGCCAAGGTCTTCACTAAACTGGACCTGCGTAGGGGCTTATTAAACCTCATACGGATACTGTGAGGCGACCGAATGGAAGACCGCCTTTCAACACCGCCGTGACGGGCACCTCGATACCTGGTCATGCCCTTCGCTCGCAATCCCGGCCGTCTTCCAAGAGTTCGTCAATGACATCTTCCCGGACCTCCTTATCACATCGTGTTGTTAACCTTGACGACATTCTGGTTTTCCTCCCCCGACCTTGAATCCATCAAGTTCACACGTGCTCCAGGTCCTCAAACGTCTAAGGCGCAACCGCCTCTAGGCCAAACTTGAGAATGCCAGTTTCATCACAGACCAACCATTCCTCGGCTACATCATTTCTACAAGGCCTACAGTTTGACCCCCGCTAAGTTTCTGGGGCCGTCTACAGTGGCTGCGCCCCCGTGGGTCACCGAGCCATACAAAGATTCCTGGGGTACGCCCACCTATTAAGGCTATTTATACTCTCAGTTTTCCTCACTGTTACCCCCCATAGTGGCTATTAAACCAAAAGAATGCAAATCCTAAGCTCTGGCCACCACGCAGAGGAAGCCTTCTCTAAGTTAAAATGTGCCTTCGCCTCTGCTCCAGTGGCTCTCACGACCATATAATGAAACAACCATTTTTTTTCTCGAGGTCGACCCCCATCCTCGGTGGGGCCGTGGCCATACCAGCTCCAAAAGGGCCCAAAGGCAAAACCCTCACTTGCGGTTCTTTTTCTAAAAGTTTTTTCAACTGCTGAAGTAACTACTCTATCGCGACCGGCGAAATTTGCTGCCATCAAGCTGGAACTGGAAGAATTGAGATATTACTGCTTGGTGGGGGCGTGTCACCCTGTCCAGCATCTATAACCAGACCATAAAATCTGCTGTATACTCCAACATGACCCAACGCTTACTATCCAACACAGCTCGTTGGTCTCTCTTCTTCTCCCGGTTTAATTTTTCTCATTCATTTTCGGCCCTGCGAGAACGAAATTTAAGGCCGTCCGCTCTCTCCCAGCTTTCCGGATGTGATCTGGGGAAACGAGTCCACTCCATCCACGGCACATTATCCCTCCCAGATACGGCTCATCTCGGCCGCAACCGATAGATATACAACGACATTCCCCCCGGCAAGACCTACAGACCGTCCCGCTCTTCGAAGAGTATATTGTCATGGGACATTGGCTCCGTAATGGCGGGGCACCCAGGAGTGCAAGAGTCCTCTCTCTCATCTCACGATTCTACTGGTGTCCGAGCCTAGCCCAGGATGTTCGTGAGTTTCGTGGAGGCCCGCGCTTCCTGTGCCCGAACAAGTCTCCTCGTCTCAATACCGCAGTCTGCTCGCCTCTACATATACCCGAGCTTCCTTGACCCATGTGGCCATGGATTTTATCACATCACGATCTCCCTCCTTCCTTCCGCTGGCAACACCGTGAATCTGGGTGTTACAGAACCGGTTTTTCAAAAGATGTCCCACTTTATAATCCTCTGCCCAGGCCTACCCTCACAGCTCCTCGCCTTGTGCCATCTATTGTTTCTTCAAATTTTTTGGCTGCATGGGCTCCCCCGTCAGCACATAGTGTCCACCGTGGCGTTCAATTATGTCTCACCAGAATTCTTGGCGCTTCCCTTCTATAACCACTAAAAATGAAACAGGACCTTTTCTTCAGCCTACCATACCCCCAATCCCAATGGGCAGTAGAGAGAGTAAACCAGACCCTAGTTGCTACCTGCGCCACTTTGTCTACCCGCGGCGCCAGGATGATTGTCAGCTTGTTTGCCCTGGCCGAGTTTTTCGTATACTCAATGGACTCTGTATTCTGCTGGTGCTGCTCCCTTTCTTATTGTCTACGGGCGGACATCCCCGCCCACCACCTCCCCCTTTCTGTGCCCTCGAGGTCCCTGTCTGTGAAGAGGCAGGTCCAAACCTGAACAGCTATCCTGAAACAGACTCAGCCAATATTCTTCAGTACTAACCAGCCTCCGCCCCCCTCACCAAGGCTCAAGCCCGACAAAAAGCGAAGAACTCCGCCAACTCTCGCCAGTTGACAAAGGGTGTGGTTGGTCGTCTAAAATATAATAACGTTTTCAAAGGTTTCCCCAGCATATAAGCTTGGGTCCCCAGTCCTGGGTCAATTCGAGCTCAAGCCATTAACCCCCGTAGCATACAGCTCCGCTTCCCCCCACTATGAGGGATCCCCCGGAACTCCTTCCATGTCTCCCTGCTAAAACCGGTCATCCTTAAATCGCGTCTCTCGGGTACTTGCTCTCTCTTCCCACTCCTGAGGCCGATACCACTGATGTCTTTACGGTAAAGGAATTCAGATAAGAGACGGTCAGAGGGAAGCATTTATTTTCTCATTGAATGCAGGGGTTCGGCTCCCGAGGAGAGTCATGAACCAGAGAGCAATATACCCTGGATCGGACTAATTCAGAGGTTCCTCCAGGCCATAATGAGGAGGGAGGCCGCAGGGGGGGGTACTGTCAAGTGGTCCCGCGACCCCCGTCCCGGTCGCGGCACTCCCGAGGTCCGCCGCACGCGCGGGCACCGCCGCCCGCATGTCGGGGCGGTGGCGACTCACCCAGGCCGCCCGGCTCCTCTCTACTTACACGCCGCGCTCCTGTTGCGGTCTCACCTCCCGCCTCCGGCGTCCCCCCGACATCTAAGGCGCGCCATAGCCAATGCCGACACTTGCGAGATTTAAAGGGCCATGCACCGTAATTGGCATTGCCGGTCACAGCCCTTATTTTTTTTTAAAAAAGCCTGCCCTTCCTGGGCTGTTTTGCCGGATCTTTTATGTGCCATTTCAGCCTATAGAGAAACGTTACAAAAGCCATGTTCTGGCACCCCCTCCCCCCCCCCCCGTTACCGTGTACCTACCATTAGCTTCCGTTCCCTCTTTCCACCATCTTGCCCGCCTGCCCTGACCTAGAGCCTGTCCACGCCACGAACCTGAGCCGCCTGTCCTGACCTTCTGCTTGTCCCCGACTACGAGCCTGCCTGACAATTCTGCACCACGCTATACCTGGCTGCCACCGCAACCAGTCCCGTCAGGGTAACGTCCCTGGTAGACTCCCGGCCGCACAATCCATCCTGCTTTGCGGCGGCTCTGGCGTGAAAACCTGGGACCTACTTAGTAGTCCGTTCCCTGGCATGGCTTACACCATCGCTTGTGGTGGTCCAGTGGATCCACTTCTACGTCCGGGTATGTGACAGTACAGAATTCCTGAAACAGTTTTTTTGTATATATGTTCTTTTCCTGCACTTTGTATATATATTCACATACGTAGGTACCATATTGTCATTCATTGCAGTTCCTCTCTGCTATCCATAAAATTTCCGAAAAGAAAATAGTGATCATTTAAGACCACTAAAGTAGCCACTTCAGGTGAGAGATCATTTTCACTAAGTATCAATATCCGGTTCTCTATTAATATATATATATATAGCGTGACTACATTGAAAGAGTTGAGCCAGCATTGCCCTGTAACCTTGATGTTTCCTAGTTTAGACAGAAAATCACTAGTGATATTGCAGAATGTACTTAAACTTGAATTACTTTTATAAGAAAACAGGACATACTGTAGAACTAAAACTTAATTATTACCCACCACTATAAAGCTTTCCAGGCAGTGTTGTACTCTCCGATGTGGTTTTTTAACAGTTTATTAATTACAGAGTATACGATTCTTCAGTATAAAAGAAAGATTTTAGCTCTTATCATTTCCATCCAACCAATTTAAAAATCCAAAATTTTTAAGACTAGTTTTGTAATCTCCTTTTTGTATTATGTAGTCTTATGGTTTGGTGTCAGAAAGATGACTCATCATTTCAGTAACATTCTAGTCAGGGGCGTAACTAGAACTCATAGGGTCCCATGGCAAAATTAGATGGAGATCCACCATTTAAATGAAAAAAACAAAACATACTAGGTATAAAATTAAAATAAAACAATACCCCCATATACGGGGAAACTCAAATAGTAGTGCTGGAGACAAAACCCAACTATTTCCCAACAAAGAGGAACAATGTTCTGGTGACCCAGAGTCACAGCAGGGTGGTTAGGGGTGGTTGCAGACTATCATAGAACCCAATACAGCACCCATTAGAAGCTCAACTACTACCCCACCCTGGTTGTTCAGGTAACCACTCTTGCTGAAAGCTTTTCAAACACATTATTTATTACTTTATTACTAATTATTATTTACATGTTATTTGCAGTGCAGCTTGACATTGCATATTACCATATTATACAGTGTTATCACAGCTCACAGAAAATAAAACTTTTGCAGATTTTTCCAAACCTCTACACACACTTCTTGGATCCAAATGTTTTTACCTGATGGGCCCCCCCCAATTCTGGGCTCCATAAGAGCCACTATGGTTTTTTATATTACTTAGGCACCTGATTCTTGTCTTTGTCCCTTTATCTTCGTAACTGTGTCTTTATTCTATAGTATACATTTTAATGTCGTTTGCTCAAATTAAGTATTTGTCTTTTTTAACAAAAATATTTTAATTTCACTTTAGACTGAATCAATATCAAAGTCTCTTCGCAACTGACAGCAACCCTGGGAGGACATACCTGCCACTTCACCATGAACGTGCATGAAATGCACCTCCAATAGTTACTGCTTCATTTCAAGAATTAGGAAATAAAAACTTCCACCATAACCTGCAAAAAGAGTGACACAAGGCTATGTCCTAAGTGAAAACTGTCCAATTGTTCAATTGAACAAAAAGCAAACGCTTTATTAAGGTCTGACATTGCATTACCATTAAGTGTAACAGAATGTATATTTATCATTGATTAATTTGTTAAATTATTTGATGTATTGTATTCTTGTAACTCAGTATTCTGAAGTATACTGGCCTTTCTCCTCTTCCATAAGCTTCTTTTTCTGTAACTGTGTATTCTATATCAATTTGGTCTGATGAAACTGGGGGTGAACTATCCAACAGTTCAAATTGGCACCTTATCTGATTCCCATAGGCCCACAGTTGTCTCGGATGGAATCATTAAGATCAGCAGTGTCACATGTTGTTGTGGCCAGGCAACAGTAAATTACAATTTATAATATTCACACAACATTCCTACTTAACTCTTCCGGATTTGGTTAGTCTTGGTATATTTTCAACGCCTTATACAACTTCTTAATTATATGAAATTCCCACAGCCAGTTATTCCTCAATGTAAATTTCTTGGGCGTCACAGTACCAAATTTATAGCACATTATTGAAAAGTTAACATATACAGCGTTTTTGTTTGTGTCCAACAAATATGCTTGTGAATATGCTTGAAATTCATGGTGATCTTTTACAATTATATTTTAAAATGTTAAAAAACTGTAAGTGTGAAGATGCCCTCAATATTCCCTTGTATGGCTTTTTAAACTAATGTCTTCTTTAATTGAAAAAATAGAACATCCTTGAAATCACCGGAGAAGCCATAAAAAGCACTATACCCAAGACATACCCAAAAAATGCCACAATCCAAAATGCTGTATGTAGAGATATCCATATGTAACTACAGACAAAAGTAACAGAAAATAGAATTCAAAGTATCTCGTGTCACTGAAAAAAAATGTTTTTATTACTGTTTATATACAAACTTCCCCACATATGCGTCGTGAGGTTAATCTATCTTCACTCAATCTGTCATTCAGGAAGCAAATTGAGCATGAATGACCCCAAAATGGCCCAGGCATCCGGAATACTGCTCCCACCCACTTATGAAAATGGTTGATTGTAGAATGGGCAAATTTGATTCAAACGAAGCGGATTCGTCTAGAATTTTCAAAAAAATTTGGGTTTCTGAACGAAGTCGAAGTTTGGGGTACTTGGGTGAAGGTGTGTTTTCATTGAAAAAAGGGGCTGGAGCACATGGTGTTACAGGGGGGCAAAGAACTCTGGGCGAAAAAAAAGGGGCATAGCCTGAGAATGTGCAGAGAGAAGCCAAAACAGGGGACCGCGGGATTCTGGACTCACTGCACTATTAAGTCCGGGACGAGCGGGGAGCTCACACTCCTCCATGAGACTAGGGAAGGTGCTGCTGGGGGGTGATTTATAGCGTGTCTTACTAAAGAACTGATTTTTATCGCGATTTTTTGTGGGGTCTCGTTTTCCAGGACTTCTCTTAACGTTTTTTTTAAAATATTTTTTTTGGGTATTGGATCTAAATCCATGTGGTCCACTGCACGAATCATTTAAATTATCTGCTCACGCACTTTTGAATATCCAAGGGGGGTCAAAGCCATTTCCCTGTTGTATTCATTAAAGAAACAGCGTTTTTAATACAAATACCATTTAATTTTGGCTGCTAAAATTTTTTGGGCGCAATTTACACCCGGGGGTTAAAATTAAGCTTTTTTTTCAGCGTGGTGACCCCAAAAACCGTCTTTTCCCCGGAAAAATTTTAATCATTTTTCCGTGCCTTTTCCAAAGAAAAGGTTTAAATTCAATTTTATCTCTTTTTTGTGGCGTAAAAAACACGGCATTTAACCCCTACAAAAGCTAGTAGTTTGTGGTGGCCAATTCTTTGGCCAATTTACATCCGGGGGTTAATAAGTTTTTTTGCGTGGGACTCAAAAGAAACTTTCTTTTCACCCCCAAAAAATTTTCTGTAGCAAATTCAAAAACAATTTTAATTAAAACCTTTTTTAGTAAAAAAACAGGTTTTTAACGGCACAACAAGTAATTTTTCCGGCCCCATTTGTGGAGCAAAATTTTTAAACCAAGGGGTTTCCAAATTTTTTGGGTTCATTGGGTCAAAACAGGGGTTTTTTTTATATATACAGATATCTTATCAAACGTGTCTGTACTTTTTTTAAAAAAACATTTGTCAGACAGAAGGGGCGGCCTGAAGGGGGTGGCGTGGCCAACATTCCCGGGAAAAGGCCCAGGTCGCAGCACAGCAAGGGGACGTCGCAGCAGGGGGCACTCGGTGAAGCAACAACGCCCCTGTCATCTAGCGGCGGTGTTTTTTCAGAACCCCGGGTTCCTTATTGGGTTTACTAGGTCATCCACTTCCTCCCAGATGCTCTACAACCCCAGCCAAGATTGGTGGGAAAACCCAGACACAACCCCAGTTGCATGGCCGGGAGGGGTCAGCGGCCCCTCACCTGTCCTCAACCCGCCTTGTCCCATTGGTTCCCTCAGCCCGAGTTACTATTGGGGCTGGGCTCAGGCCCTATATAGCGAGCATGAAAATTTGAGGGGGCAGTCCAACTACTTGGCAGCGAAGAAATGGGGGCCCAAAAACCCCCGCTTCTTGAGTAGGGCAAAGTTTAGGGGTTGAGAGTGGCAAAGGAGGCTGTTGTGTGGGGTCACCCTGCATACCAAACCGGGGATGAGGACAGCAGTGACGAAGAAACCAAATAGATGAGATGTAGCCCACCCCACTTGGGAGCCGGTAGGCAAGGGCTTTACATCTCGGAGAAGAGGGGTCAGCTTTCGGTCAGGCGCGGCCCGCCCGAAGTGGGTTGTGCCGTGAGTCGCGGTTTGCACTTGGAGGTTGGCACCAAGTGGCCCGGGGGGAAAAAAACCCCCTTCGAGGTCCCAAAAAAGTTTTCGGGGAAAGGGGGCTCAGCGAGGCAGCGGCGGCAGGAGTCACTCAGTGCGGAGCGTTGGCGATAAAATCCGATACTCGGCGGTGTGACAGTTCTTTGCTAAGACACTGGAGGAGCTGAATATAGGTATATGTAGAATCTGTAAGCAGAAAGTGCAGCGTGGCCAGGGAGCTAACGTTGGCACCACGGCCCTGCGTCAACACATGCAGCGTCACCATCTGGTGGCCTGGGAGAAACGTGGCTCAGATGTGGTGGTCCATCCTGCCACCGCATCAGCAGCAGCAGCGCCCAGTGGCAAGAATGCCATTACAGCCAGTCAAGGCTCCACCACCTCTGCAGAAGGGAGCTGTTTCTCTTTGACATCATCTTCCGGTCCAGATGCTCCTGCTCCTCGCTACTCATGGCGCCGCAGTCGTTCAGCGAGGCGATTGCAAAGAGACAACAGTATGCGTCCAACCATCCTAAGGTGCAGAAGCTGACCGTACTCCTGTCCAAGTTGTTGGTGTGCAGTCCCTCCCTTTCCAAATGGTGGACTCTGCACCATTCAGAGAACTAATGGCTTGTGCCGAGCCGAGATGGAGAGTTCCAAGCCGTAATTTTTTTTCCCAAAAAGGCAGTACCAGCACTTCATAAATATGTAGAACAGAAGGTGGGCCAGTCCTTGAGCCTATCGGTTTGTTCCAAGGTGCACGGCAGCGCGGACGTCTGGTGTTGTAACTATGGTCAGGACCAGTACATGTCCTTTACGGCCCACTGGTGTGAATGTGTTTCCCGGCCCAGGCACACCAACAACTTGGACAGGAGACGCCGCTTTCTCCGCCCAGTTGTCAAACTGCGGCTGTTGCGCCAATGTCCGCCCCCTTTACTCCTCCTCCACCACCACCACCATCTCAGCCTCCACAAGTACTGCTCCATCATACCACATTTTGTAGGGCACAGCAGTGTCAGCAGTTCTACACCTGGCTTTCCTCCCGAACGAAGTCACACAGGGGGGAACTTCTCCGCGTCATGAAGCAAGAAATCGATGTGTGGCTTTCTCCGCGCCAACTGCAAATCGGAACCATGGTGACGGACAATGGGAGGAAATGGTGTCCGCGCTGCAACGAGGAGGGATGGTCCATGCGCCCTGCATGGCGCCGTGTTTCAATCTGGTTTGAAAAGGTTCCTGAAGTTTTCCACTGATCTTCAGAAGATTCTGAAAATGGCCAGGAAACTGTGCATTGCACTTCATCCATTCCTACAAAGCCAGGAACACCCTCCTCGAGTTGCAGCGCAGAACGGCCTCCCAACACACTCTGATATGCAATGTTTCCACCCGTTGGAATTCCAGCCTGCACATGTTGGACCGACTGTATGAACAGAGAAAGGCCATTAACGATTTTTTTGTTTGACCCAGGCGGACGGGAGTACTCCCCTGTGTAACTTTGATGTCAGCCAGTGGCAGCTCATGCGTGACACCTGCCGTTTTTTGAGGCATTCGAGGAGGGCCACGTTATTTGTCAGTCGCCAGGGACTACGGGATGAAAACCGCCATTTCACTGCTTCTTTCCTGGAACGATGCTGAAAAATCTGTCTGGGCAGGGGACTGGAGACGTGGCGACTACATCTCGCGGCCCCATGAGTCCAGTGGGGAATGAAATGGAGGAGGAGGAGGAGGAAATTGGGGGAGAAGGATTGTCTGGTGAAATGAGTTGGGATTTTCTACCCAGGTGACAAGAGAGGAGGAGAGGTGCAGCTGGAGGAGGTAGATGGAGATGAGGAAGACGAGGCAGATGACCCGCAAGCACCGTGGCAGTATACAGTGGAGATGGAGGCAGGGAGCCCCCGGAGTGTCACTTGTGCAGATGGCCCGCAGCATGCTGATTTGCCTGGTAGTGACAGCCGAATAGTCAGCATCCGGCAGAGGGGTGACTTCTGGCTCTCCCCCTATTGGACCCTCGCTACCGATCCAAAATGGGAGCCTATTTCCCAGCTATTGAGAGGGAGGACAAACTCAAATACTATAGGGAAATCCTCCGTAGTCAGATGGCCGCTGCCTCTGTGCGGCATCATCCCTCCTCTGACAGGTCTGATCGGGGGGTTCTTCCGCGCTCACGTACTACTGCCGCGGCTGCCGGGGGAAGGTAGGGGGGTCGGAACAGTAAACCCGCTCCATCAGCAGCAACCTAAGTCTGGAGTCACTGATGGCAGCTTCCTTCACCGCCTAGTGAGGAGGGCAGTCGCCAGCGCAGCAGCAGGACCTGGAGCAGACCCTGAACCAACAGGTGGTGGCCCAATTGGAAAGCAATCTGCCACCCCAGTTAGAAGATCCGCTGGACTACTGGGCAGCCAAACTGGATGTGTGGCCGCAACTTCCCGAGTTTGCAGTGGAGAAGCTGTCCTGCCCGTCCAGTAGTGTGGCATCAGAGCGGATGTTCAGTGTGGCGGGAGCCATCGTTACCCCAAGGAGAACCCGCTTGTCCATGGGAAATGTGGAACGACTGACCTTTGTTAAGATGAATCAGGGTGGATCGGCCAGGGTTTCCACCACCAATGCCTTAGGCGTCAGACTACATCAGCCGAGCGCCTCACCCCAAAATGTGAAAAAATGAGTCTGGGTTCAAAACTACCCGCCTCAGCCACATTCTGATGCCCCCACCCGCCTGATGCCATACATCTGCTGACAGTTTCTCCAAACTGCCACCAACCATCTTTACCAGGGACTGGTATTGCCACCACCTCCACACTCTGTCATTGTGCCACTGTCTGACCTATGCTGCTGCTGTGGCTGCTGCCGTGACCTCCACACGGTCAATGTGCCACCTCTGACCTCATGCTGTTGCTCCTGCCGCCGTCACCTCCACTCTGTGTCATTGTGCCCCTCTGTGGCCTACTCCCGTTTTTGCCCCCTCCAGAATGTCTTTGTGCCACTTTCTGTCGTCATGCTGCTTCTGTTGGGTGCTGCCTGACCTAGACACTGTGTCATTGTGCCACTCTGTGGCTATTCTGTTTTTTCCACCTCCAGAATGTCATTGCGCCACTGTCTGACCTAATGCTGCTGCCACTGTCACCTCCATCTCTTTCATTGTGCCACTCTGTGGCCTACTCTTTTTTTGCCACCTCCAGAATTTCATTGTGCCACTTTTGACCTCATGTGCTGTGTTGGCTGCTGCCGTGACCTCCCCAAAATTGGGGTCATTGTTCCACTTGGGGCCTACTTTTTTTTCCCACCTCCAGAATGTCTTGTGCCCTGTTTTTTTTGAATTTCATGCTGCTGTTTTGGGCTGCTCCCGTGACCAAACACACTCGGGAAATTGTGCACTTTTGACCCTTAATGGGGCTGCGTTGTTTGCTGCGTGCCAAAACCCCAACTTTCATTGTGCCACTTTCTGACCTAATGTTTGCTGCTGTGGCTGCTGCCAAAAACCATACACAATGTGTCTGTTTCCCCACTCTGTTCCCACTCTGTTTTTGCCCTCCCCCCAAAAATTTATTGTGCCACTTTTCTGCCCTCATGTGCTCTGTGGCGGGCTCCCGTGACCTACAAAATGTCATTGTCCCACTGTCTGCCCTCACCCTGTGTGTGGTGCCCCCGTCCCCCTCCAATTCTGTCCTGATGTTGCCCCCTGAGCCCTCAGCTTTTTTTTTTCCAGTGTCGCTGCCAGGGACTTTATCAGGTTTACATTTCCCCTTCAGTTTTTTGGCCCAGTTTTCCCCTCTTAAGTCCCCGGGGGAAATTTTTAAGGGAAGAGTTTTCTAAGAGGGGGGGGGGGGCCCGGGTATGGGGTCATACTAAAACACAACATTGTATGAAGCCCAAAACCCAAAGCCCCCTCTGCTTTTAAGCGGGGCCCCAAACTTTTCAAACGCCCCCTGCGGGCTCGTGAAACCCTGGAAATAGCTTTTTTTTAAACGGGGTTTCCCCCCGGAAGTAATTCGGAACGAAGTTATTTTTTGCCGAAAAACCCGGGGCGAAGTGAAAAAAACCGAATTTCAGGAAATTCACCCATCTCTATCGATTAGTTCCCAACACCCACACCCCCCCCCCCCAGCGGGTCAAAGAGTTTTCCCTTTTTATCAAAGGTAAAAAGTACTGAAAGATCCGTTAAATCCCCATTTTAAGTTGAGTGGGGACAAAAGGTACACTGTTTACAAAAATAGATAAATAAGATGACATATACAT
This sequence comes from Phyllomedusa bahiana, assembly GCA_025379985.1. Lineage (NCBI taxonomy): Eukaryota > Metazoa > Chordata > Amphibia > Anura > Hylidae > Phyllomedusa > Phyllomedusa bahiana. The sequence goes on along the minus strand of JAODAL010001696.1, from coordinate 88,164 downwards.
ACGAGCAGAACAGTGGTAAAATTAAAAGGGGGAAAATTTGGGTAAAAAACATTAACAAAAGTTAGAAAGGCTTTTTTTCTGCTTCTCGTCTAGGGGGGAAAATTTGGGGACAAATCCAGATTTGGGCCTAAAATCCCACACGTTTTCATTTTGGGCATTGTTTAAATCATGTTTTATAGCCTCAGTCTAGAACTACCTATAAGTCCACAAAGCCAATTAGTTGTTCTTGACTGGACAGTCAGATAATATGAGGGGAAAGGACCAGGAATATTGAATTGCTGGAATCCTTTAATTCACCATTTGTAATGTGATGGGGAATGTTCATGTGGTATAGACAGATGTTTATCCGTCCATCTTCTGAACTATCTAGAATCTCCTAGTCACAATTCTGTGACTTTACTTTTAGAAATGAACTATTTTGTGACTTTTGAAATCCAGCCAAGATACTTTCAATCACACTTAGACCTTATATTTCTATAAGGCTCATGGGAAAAGAGCTGGGACTTTGCAGCACCAATTGTAGAGTTCCTCAAGACTCACTGAGCCTTGCAATGTGAAAGGGATTCATTCCATGATGCCCCTTAAAAGTGAAGAGTAGAACAATGGCTGGCTAGGTTATTGACATTATATGTTCTTAAATGGGAAAAAGTTTCCCCATTAGGGAGAGGGGACCATGTTTTGGGGTGGGAGGGAAAAAATTTGTCTTGTTTATTTTTCCCCTGAAATTTGAAATTTTATTCTGTAAATTTTAGGGCACTGGAAAAAATTCCCCCTTTTTAGGGTTGATTTAAAAACCTATTTAAATCGAGTGGGCCGTATTCTACTCCCCCCACACGGGTGAGGGGGCAAAACAAAGTGAAAACCCGCTTTTAGGGCGAAAGGGAAAAATTTAATGGCATAGCTTTATTAACCTTTCTCCCATTGCAGGGCTCAGTGAACCAATGTGACTTGAGGAACTTTACATCCAATAGTGGAGCTGCAAAGTACAAGCTGTTTTCCAAAGGGCATTTACAAAAAAATTTTTAAGCTTTGTTGGAGCTCACCTACATGGTGCTTCTCCCTAGTGACAAACATTTATTCCCTTTTTATCTAAGCCCTTCTGCACACAGACATATTTTGGCTTCTTAATTGTCCAGAGCTGTATAGTGCTGCAATAAAGATACGCAATCAATTTATTTTGTCTCCATATGCCTCCAATTTTATTACTTTTTTTCTGAAAAAATTTTTTGGGCCCAGGTTGGGTTAAAATTTTTTAATTCAGTGATTCAATTTTTTTACTTTTTTAACCCGGGGGGCTGAAATATTTTACTCATAAATAATTAAAGGTCTATGCTTAAACCTCCCCAAAAAGATACAACAAAACAGTTGTTGCATATTGCAGTGACTGCAGTGATGACAATGTTTAGGTGAAAAAGGGATCGAAAAAAAAAAACAGCCCAAATTTTTATTTAGGTTTCCCCCTTTGGGAGTTTTTGTTTTTCCTCTTTTTAAAATTTTAAAAACCGTTGAAGGATTTATCATTGTATTGACCGCTAGAAGAGGGGAAATGGTAGGTTGTGCCAACAATACTCCCTGGAGTGGAGATGAGCATTTTTTACCACTTCTGAAAAAACCCCCTTTTTTAAAATTTTTTGTCATAGCTTTTAAACCTTTAAAAATTTCCTTTAAAAGGGGGACCGAACCCGGGTTTCTTCCTTTGTGAAATGTAAGGATTACATGAATTATTGCATGGTCGTTGGGAATTTTTTGGCCCACTTTTAAACATTTCAGATGTGGAAACTTTTCTGAAAAAAGGGGGGTATCTCAAGATGTATGTTTGGAGGTCCCTCTTTAAATTTTTAAATATAAGAAAGGACAGGGGTATGTGCCCCTTTTCACTGCAAAATTTTTATCCTTTTAAATTTTTAAAAACTTTTATTAAATAAGTTTAAAATACAAAGTGCCCCTTTGCACCGAAAACCCCTAAAATATACAATCACAAAACGCCTCAATCGGGGGGTCTCGCCGAAAAGGGCGGCTCCATATGTTGACGACTGGGTCTTTTTGGGCTTAAAATGATAAAAAAAACTCCTGTGCATATAAAAATACTATATGTGTTTTCAGCTTTTTTCCCCATATGTCATAATTATGTTGATACTGTATCCCGTAATACTCGGTAAAAGCCGCCCGGGTTTAAAAGCCGAGGCCCCTCTTTTGCAAAAAACTGGAAAAATTATTGCTCGAGTATAAACCCAGGGGAATTTTAAAATAAAAATGGTCCAATAAAATTACTTTGGGGGTTAATGTCCCCCCTAGGCAATTTTAGGCGATTATGGCCCTATATGCGGTTTTGGAGGATATGTCCCAAAAGGACTATAGCCCCCTAGGCATGTAAAAGGAGTATATGGCCCCTGGAGGTTAGGGCGGCTGTGGCAGGTTGGGCAGGGGGTTTGGGGGTTTAGGGCGGTGGAGGCAGGTATAGGCCCCGGTGTAGGCAGGTTAGGGGCCCGCTGTAGGAGGTATAGGCAGCTGTAGGCAGGTAAGGGGCCCGGGTGGCAGGGGGTAGGCGTGTAGGCAAGAAGGGCGGTTAAAAACAGCTAAGGCAGGTTAGGAGGTATAGGGCCCGGTGTAGGCAGGTATAGGCAATGTAGGAGGATAGGGCGGTGGGCAGGTATGGGCAGGTTTTAGGCAGTGTAGGGGGATAGGCGCAAGGGCGGCTGTGGAGGTAAGGGGGGTTAGGCAGCTGTGGCTGTATAGGCAGGTAAGGGAGCTGTAGGGGAGGTATGGGGAGGGATAGGGGCCCGGGTGTGGGCGGTTAGGAAACTGTGGAGGTATAGGGCAGGTTAGGGCCCGGTGTAGGCAGGTTGGGAGCGTGGCAGGTATAGGCAGGCTGTAGGAGTTTAAAAAAAATAAAAAAACAATACTTACCTGGATCCCCGGCTCTGTCTCCCCGGGGGCGCTCCTCGGTCTTCTCGGCACAGGGGGTGAGTATAGGTCACGCACGCAGCGTGATGACACATGTGCCTGTGCCCCGGAAAATGGACGGCGCGGTCTGCGATGCCCCGGAGTCCATGGGGGCAGGGCGCTCGCCTCTGCCCCGCGTGGTTCCTTCCCCCATATGCGCTCCGGAGGGTCGAATGGGTAGGGGGGCGGGACAGTGCCCCGGGGCCCGCGCAGCGCCCGGACACTCGCGCTCTTTGGCCTTCAGTTAATGGTTCCTGGGAGCCCCATATAGCTGAAGGTCCCCGTCGGGGCACGGGCCATCGCAGGCCCCAAACGCGACAGTGACTCAGTATAAGCGAGGGGAGATTTTCGCACATTTTTTGTGTGAAAAAAAATGGCTTATACTCGAGTATATACGGTAATTATATTCAGACACAAATACCTATGTTTGTATTATATTTAACCTAAATCTGGACATTTTTATCATAATGGCTTTTAGTGAAAAAATGCCTTTATCACTATATGATGTTCAATCCTTTTAAGGGGTTACATTAAGCACTGAATCCCGGAGCATACTTCATCACCTGTCTCAAACCGGAAATTGATGATCCAGTGAGAGCATTCAGGGGATATGGTATCCTTATTAGTAAATCATAAATTAAATGGACCAGTTTTCTATAAATAAGTCTCAGTTCCCTTTATTTTTCATATATAAAATTATCTTAATGCCAACTGATTGAAAAAGTGTGTAACTCAAGACGTTAGATAAAACAGCCAAAATATAGTGATTCATTAAGGCCTCTGGGGTGGATCGATTCCATCCTATGGATCCACTGCGTTTCCTTACACAGTATTCTGTTGTTCCAGTCACCACCTCTTGGGGAGCGTCTAATCACCTCTATGACCATAAAGCGTAATGTTTCATAATCCCCTCCATGATGTTGCCATATATGTCTTGCAATAGTGTATCTCTTTTGTTATGTATATACCATATATGTTCTCATATTCTTCAATTGAAGGGTCTCATATTTTTTCCTATATAGACAATTGAACAATAGCAGGTGCAAATATACACAACCCCTTCCGTTTTGCAATTTGCAAAATCTCGAATATAATATTATTTGTGATTTGAGGCACTTTTAAACATTTTGCCTTGCTGGATAAATGGACATGCAACACAATCCCGTCCACATCTAAACATACCGACTGGTCTTCTATCTAGCCAAGTACCTCCCTGATTGGACGGTTGTATATAGTGACTATGGACCAGTCTATCTCTAATCGATTTCCCTTTCCTATATGTTACAAGTGGACGGGAAGGTAGATATCCTATTAGGTCTTGATCTAGGTGAAGTATTCCCCAATATTTTTGGAGAATTTGAGTGACTTCATGATTCCTATCATCAAAAGTTGCCACGATACGTGCCTCTTTCTCAATTACATTGTCCTGAGATCTAGTTTGAAGTAAAGATGATCTATTCCGATTTGCTGCATGATGGTAAGAGGAATCTAGAACTCCTGGAGGGTATCCCCTATTAAGAAATCTTTCTCGCAATATGCCCGATTGTCTCCTAAAATCTCCTTCTCTTGAGCAATTTCTTCTGACTCGTAAAAACTGACCTTTTGGTATGCCTCTTTTACATGATAAGGGATGATGGCTATCCCAGTGTAGTAAGGTGTTAGTTGCTGTGGGTTTCCTGTACATATCTGTTTGTATGTTACCATGGATGTCCTTTGTGATTAATATGTCCAAAAATGGCAGACATCTTTCTTGGATTTCAGATGTAAAATGCATTCCAATGTTATTGTTATTCAGATGTGCCAAAAATGTATCAACATCTGGTGCCCTCCCAGAGTATAAGAATATCATCAATGTACCTCCCCCAGAATAAAACCCGGGGGGCCCACTGATCATCTCCTGATTCAGACACCAGCGTGGCCTCCCACCAGCCCAGAAACAAGTTTGTATATGTGGGCGCACACGGGCTCCCCATTGCAGTGTCCCTGAGCTGGTGGTAGGTCCTGGTGCCAAACATAAAATAATTGTGCCTTAGCACAAAATCTAACAGCCTGATCACAAAATCATTATGTGTCTGGAATTCTATGCTCCTTGATGAAAGAAAATATTACACTGCTTGAATGGCAAGATCGTGTGGGATGTTGCTGTACAGGCTCTCCACATCTATAGATGCCAATAGAACTTGCTTATTCACCAAGATGCCATTTAATCTACGGAGGAGATCTGAGGTGTCTCGAATATAAGACGGTAGTGTCGTAACAACATTTTGTAAGATGTTATCTATATAGATCCCTATATTTTGTGTGATGGATTCCACACCTGAAACTATAGGTCTGCCCTTGAGTGGGGAATATCCCTTATGAATTTTAGGTACTGAATAGAATGTTGGTATTTGAGGGTTTGATGGCATCATGAATTTGAATTCTGTATGTGTAATAAGGCCTGATTCTAAACCTTCCACCAATAGCTGTTCTAGTTCGGCAGTAAACATAGCTGTAGGATCTTTGGGCAAGATATTATAACATGTCCTGTCTTTTAGAAGGTCATTACACATCTGTCGATAGGTGTCATGGTTGAGGATGACTATGCTGCCACCCTTGTCAGATGGTTTAATAACCACTGACTTGTCTCGTTCGAGTGATGATAATGCATGTAATTCATCTTTTGAAAGATTGTTACGAAAAGGTAATTTTTGTTCACTTAAAAGATGTAATTCTTGAGAGACTACTTTTACAATTAGATCAATTTTATGTGCTTCTAGATGGTGTGGGGGCATCCTTCAACTTTTTAATCTAAGGTCTGTTTGTCCTCCTCTAATGTCTCCCTCCTCTAACAATGACACCAAGGTGTGAATTCCTTCAAGGTCCTGTGATGTTACTCCTAGTTGTTGGCCTTCTATTTGATCCTTAATTTTGCAGTACTTATGCCATTTTAGTTTACGTGCGAATAAATGTAGGTCTTTAACGCACGTAAAATCATTAAACTTCGTGGTAGGCACAAAAGTCAGCCCCCTCTGTAAAATCCTCAATTCATTGTTGCTTAATTCCCTATTTGACATATTAATTACCTGTTGATGATCAGGGATCATGGCATCTGTCGTTGACGTAGGCCATATGGTTGTCCTCCTCTCCCCTCTAAAAAAGAGGGTGTATGAGAGTTGGCTGATGAGGATGAGGGTGTGTAATAATCTAAGTACATTCCCCTTCCCCCTTGATTTTGTCTTGGGGCCCCATTTTCTAGACCTACTTCCTCTCGGTCTACCTCTTATACGTGTCTTAGGTGCTGCTGACACTTGTGAATTTGTGTCAGACGACTCTGCCTCTGACGACGGAATTTCTTTTGGTATCGTATTTTTAATTTTTAGAAAACTATATGCTCTACCGTCTCTAAATTCTTGAAGGTCCCTCAAATATTGTTTCCGTTTACATGCCTTCAGTCCTGTCTGGTACTTTTCAATTGAAGTTTGCAGACTTTGTTCTCGTCTATTAAAGTCAGGATCACTTTTGAGTTTTAAAGCCTGCTCTATCAAATTATTTAGGGTCTGTGAGGTGGTTTCAAGTGTTTTGTTCTCTTCTTTTAATAATATTTTCATTAATCGCAATGAACTATCTATTAGTTCCGTTTCCCATTCAGCCAATAAAGATTCTGACTGTGATCTTATAGCAGGTGTCACAAATTTTCTCAAACCACTAGGAACAATACGGGACTCAATATAGTGTTCTAGTGTTTCCACCTCCCACCAAGATTTTATATTAGCACGATATGCCGTATATAATTGTTTGAACACCACCCGTAAATCAGACAAATCACTCTGATCCGATTCCCCCTCTATATCTGAGAACACAGCTCTAGCCTCAGTTCGCCATTTCTCTTTATCTACGAGACCACTAAGAAAATTGGCCACAATATGTTCAAAACAGAATTTAACATATAAGATAAGGACAGGGAGTATGTGCCAACACTATCACTGCAAAATATATGTATCCCTGTTTAAATACAACTTTTATTAAATAACGTTTAAAATATCACAATTTGCCCCTATATAGTCACCAGCAAATCCCCTAGATATACAATACACTAAACCCCATCAATCAGTGGGGTCATCGCCGACATGTGGAGTTAGCAGCATGGGAACCCGGGATCGAGATTACAAGATACTGATACCCTATAAACAGGTATGTTTGGGCCTTTTACATTTATTTATGCACTGGAGGGGTTACATTGCATATAAAAGGGGGAGGAAGTAATATCAGTTCGTCTCCCATACATCTTGGATACCAATACATCAGCACACTTCGCAGAAACCTCACAGGATTAAGGTAAGTACCAATTTATCTAAATGCCTTGATTGGATGCTATCATTTGTATATTTCATATTGATAGCTTTTCAGCAATCATATATCCCCTGATGAACCCCGTTTTAGTGGGGGGAAACACGTCTGGAGTGCTGGAAGTAAATACAGTACCCATAGTGAATATATGGTAACAAGGCTGAAAACACATATAGTATTTTGTATATGCACATGGTAGTTTTTATTATCATTGTATGCATAAGAGACCCAGTCAGTCATACATAGTGGAGCCGCCCTTATCAGGGCGATGACCCCACTGATTGATGGCGTTTAGTGTATTGTATATCTAGGTGATTTGCTGGTGACTATATAGGGGCACATTGTGATATTTTAAACGTTATTTAATAAAAGTTATATTTTAACAGGGATACATATATTTTGCAGTGATAGCACCTCTACTTAGCAGTAATAAGATATTGAGTTTTAGCATGGCAACATTTTTTCACTGTGTACCTGAACTATTAGGCCGAGTTCACACGGCTTATTCCCGACGGATTTGTGAGCCGTATTGAGCTCACAAATCCGCCGTGAATAAGGGGCAGGACGGGGGCGGGGCCGGAGCGCGGCGGGGGCTCCGCTCCCGGCCCCATAGACAATGCATTGTTTACGGCGCGTACGCGCCGTAAAGAATGTGCATGTCAGTTTCTCCGCGCCCGGCAGATTCGCCGAGCGGGGAGGAGCGACGGAATCCACTGTTCTCTATGAGAGCAGTGGATTACCGTAATGACAGGGACGGATTGGCGCCGTACTGAAGCGCAAATTCGGCACGGAGTACGGCGCCAATCCGTGCCCAAATAAGCCGTGTGAACGAGGCCTTATAGTTCATGATATGTAAAGGTATGCGAACATCACAAGTACTGCTGCCAGAAAACACTATATTGCCACTAAAGCCATATAACAACCTGTATGAAATATAAAGTCTACAACACCCATTACTTTACATAATGTGAAATTGTGTGTATATATATATATATATATATATATATATATATATATATATACAGGAATTCCCCGAAATACATCGTATCGAATAACATACGACCCCTAGTTACAAAGGGAGTCTGATGGGGCGTGGCTGACAGTCAACACTGAGTCACTCACCATAATAACCAAGTGCCAGCATGCACATGAGATACAGAACGTTAGGTGAAATCTTCTAAAAAATGCCACAGACAGCACAACAAATGTAAAAACTGTTTCCTGCACTATCCCCAATTTTTTTTTGCTGGAATTACATTTAATAAATATACCTGTTCCGGCTTACATACAAATTCAACTTAAGAACAAACCTAAAGTCCCTATCCCGTTTGTAACCCGGGGACTGCCTGTATATATATTATATATGTATACTATATATATATATATATATATATGTGTGTGTGTGTGTGTGTGTGTGGGGGGTATATATATACATACATACACAACTCACTAAAAGTTTGGGAGATTTGGCAGGTGAAATTTAGGTGAAATTTATGGAAAACAAAAATTTCATGCTACATTGATATTTTATCCTGAAAGTAGGCTAATTAAGTCGTAGCTTGCAATGTTGATTTTATCATATCAATGAAGCCGAACCAGCCCAACTTCAATATTTCCCCCTCGACATGGAAATTAAAAACGTTGAGCAATGCAGCAAATTCCCGCCCCCGTCGCCTTGTCGCTACTCCATTAAATTTGTAATACACACAACAGAATGAGAAAAATGAAAGAACCCAATCTCAGTGTACCCCTAGGAATCACTTATTTTACATACTGTGCCCCAAAATGTATCTTATTGCATACCATACACCAGAAATGACATCACTCACTGCACCCCAGAAATGAATTATATTACACATGGTAGACATAGAAATTATGTTACTAACTGCACCTTAGAAATGAATTGCACATTGTACTCGAGAATTAATATAATTCACTGTACCCCAAAAATGTATTATTTTACACATTAGAAATAAATTACATTACTCACTGTACTCCAGACATTACATTACACCATACCTCAGAGATTACATTACTCACCGTATCCCAGAGATTACTATATTACACACCGTACCCCAGAGACTAACTACATTAGACAAGGTACCCCTGAAATTGTGTGTGTACATATACATATACTAAACACAGACACACTACACACTTAGGGCCATATGTATGACAACTGTCTTGGTCTAAAACTCACTTTGTTTCCCATAGTAACCAATCAGAACGCCCCTCTCATGTTTCCAGAGCACTATATGAAATGAGAGGGGTGCTCTGATTTGTTGCTAGTGGCAAAAAAGTGAGTTTAAGAACTAGACAGTTTTCAAACATGTGCCTGACGCTTAGGCTAGGTTCACACAGCTTAAATGCAGGGCATAATTACGCCCTACAATTACGCCGTGTGGCCGGAGGCGGGGCGGGAGCAGAGGTGGGGCACCTCGCCGGCCCATAGACTTGCATTACCAGCGGCGCATATACGCCGCTGGTAATTCACATGTCACGTATCTCCCCCCTCTGGGTATTCGCCGAGCAGGGAGAGGAGACGTAATCCATAGTTCCCTATGAGAACTGTGGATTACCGTAATGACTGGGACGTATTCCAGCCGTATTTTGCGCAGTCCGGCGCGTAATTACGGACTGAAATACGTCCAATTTTAAGCCGTGTGAAAATAGCCTTAGGGTGAGTTCACATGACGGTTTTTCGGCAGTGTCAAGTGTCATTTGCTTGTTGGATATTCGGCGCTGGCAAACGCAGAATTTCGATGAGCGAACAACTCAGACTGCCCGAGGCAGTCTCCTATTTTACTCTAATCTAAACAATGACACTGATTTTACATAGGGTATAATGTAAATCAGTTTCTTGTTGGATTGGATGCCGGTTCTGAGACAGATCAAGCACTGAAACCACCCCAGAATCAGGATTCATATCTTCCGCGTGAACGTTTCCTTAGGGTATGTTCACATGGCGTATAGCGGGGCATACTGTGCCATCTGCTATATGTCGGGTGTTTTAGAAGTATGCGCTGGCCAGTCCACACTTCTAAAATGCTGCGGGGCAGCCCCATTCACTTTTATTTTCCCCCGCGTGCAAGTGAAGGGAAGAAGTGACATGCCACTACTTTCTCCCAGCGTGCAATAAAAGTCGGGGAAAAAGGAAGTTAATCATATCACTCAATGAGAGCTATGAATTACCGTAGTTACAGTCCGTACTTCGGGGCATCTAGCAGCACAGTACGGCCCACAAAAATGCTGTGTGAACATATCCTTATACGCACACTGGACATGTGTAAACAAACACATTATTTATATAGACACATGGCTATACATACAATATATGTAAATCTCACATATACAGTACATATACATACCTCACCTCCTTACCTGTCTGCTGTAGTCTGGTACAGTCGGGTGCTTCTTTCTCCCACTACTGTCTGGGGAGGCAGGGGGCCACTCATTAATTAGACAGGAGCTTCTCTTCTTCTCTGATGAGGGCTGCGCATAGTGGAAGTGGTATATGAGGGGAGGGAAATATTTCTACACAGCCCCAGATACAGAGTGTGCTGGACTCTGAGCAGCATTCTGATTGGTGAAGCAGCCACTGCTGACTCCTGCTCTACCAATCAGCACTGCTCTCACTCTGCACTGATACTTGAGGAGGTTACCGTCACTGTCCCCCCAAGATACACATAAATATAGGGGGCGGAAAGGTTAACTTTTTCCGCCTCTGTGCTTTGCCTTCCCGCACTTACCTTATTCTCATGCTTTCATATGGATTATATTTTATTAAAGTGGCTAAAAAGTAGGGGAGACCATCCACAACCCAGAAAAAAGTCAGAGAGACCAGTCCCCTCCATCTCCCCCGTTCTCCCCCTAACAATATGCCTATGAGGGCACCCCTCAGGTCATTGAGGTTCAAGGGTACAGAGTTACGAGCTTCTACATGGTGACTCAGCTGAACGCATAGGTTTTCTAAGGGCCTCAGGTCTGGAGAAAGTGCAGGCCACTCCATTTGAAGTACCTCAGTCTCCAACAGCTGTTCCCTGATGATGTGACCTACATAAGCTAAAACATTGTAGTCCATGAAGATTAAATTAGTCCTGTGTTGTTCACGCAGAGACACAATGACTGGATTAATGATGTTATTAACAGTAGAGGCTTCTCACTGTACCATTCACAGATTGCAGGGCAGTTCTGTAATTGCTGCTGTGATGCTGTGCTTGTGTGGTGGTGCACTGGGCTGTACCCCTCATTTGTGTGGCTTTTGCTGCAGCGATGGCCCCCATGCAGTGCTACCTCATTAGTGTAGGGACCCACTTTAAAGAGGTCGCCGTGAAGTGGCAAGTGGGCTTATATCGTTTGATCAAAAAGTATACTAAGAACCTCCTGTTCATTTTTGTGAAGAAGCATTAGATCAAAGTATAGTGTGGGGATGTGCAGTCCATGCCTCTCCATTCTGTGTTTGGATATATATGTCTTTCTTTTCACACTTGGATCAGCACTCCTCACCATTTGGCCTAGGTGTTTTTAATTAGTAGCATTCTGTATAAGGGTTAATGTCCTTTATCTTTCAGTCTGCTTGTAGGGAGCCCAGGAGAGGTAAACTTTGTCAACCTTTCCTTTTCTGGTGTTGGTGCTGTGTGGCAGCCATTGCTGCTGTGATGCTGTGCTTGTCTGGTGGTGCAGCCCAGAGCCAGGTGGCTAGGTCTGGAAGCAGTGGTGATGTTGGGCTACTGGGCTGTGCCCTCATTTGTGTGGCTTTTGCTGTGGCGGTGTACCCCATGCAGTGCTACCCCCATTAGTGTAGAGACCCACTTTAAAGAGATAGCAAGTGGCAAGTGGGTTTATACCGTTTGATCAAAAAGTATACTAAGAACTTCCTTTTCATTTTTGTGAGAAGCAGTAGATCAATGTATAGTGTAAGGATGTGCGGTCCATGCCTCTCCCTCACGTTTTCAGTTCTGTAATGACTAGACACACCTGCCCACACTGTAACATTACCACTACCAAAGGCTCATCTGGTGACAACAGTAGCTGATGCATAGCATTTTTATTGACGTCTCCAGCATTGTTGGTGGTCATTATTTCTGCTCAGAGTGAATCGACTTACATCACTGAACAGCACTAGGGCCACTTGTCATTCATCCAGTGTAGATATTCTCTGGCCCATGCAAGACGATGATGCCTGTTCCTGGTGGTGTGATCAGGTGGTCTACAATGCAGACCATGCTGATGTAAATGGCAATGATTGGTCTAACATGACACTTCATTGTCTCTCACCTCCCTTTAATGTGCTTGGAGTTGTGTGGCATTCATCATCTGGCTCCGCAGGGTATTGTTTAAAATGAAGCAGTCATCAGTGTGGGATTTAACCAAAGAACATCCACTTCTTTGCCTTTCTGTGACTCTTTCAGTTTCTCTGTATCTCTGTTGCAACCTCTGTGACACTCAGTGGCCACTTCCGTCTGAGAGCATCCTGCTTGAAATTTCGCAATGGTAATGTACTGTTGATCACTTGTAAGGTGTTGTCTTGGTCTCATGATGTCAAAATGTGAAGATCATAATGAGGAGGACTGTTTAGATCCCAATTGAAACTTATCCCCTAAATGAATTGGATGAGTCAGGTATCAAACACCTGTTGGGAATTTTGCCATTAAGCTCCTTGATGGCGATCAAAAAGTTGTGCAAAAAGTACTGAAACATTGAACAGTTGGACATATGCCTTCTAAATTAAAGAGATGGTCTCATTTAGTGCATTGAAAAAGAATTACAAGAAATTGTATGTCCATATATATAAAACTAGTCCCTTTAGGGGTTTGAATTCGCTCTTTAGGTGCTCTTAATTTCTTGGTGAAAAGGCCACAGTGGCCATTTTATTGCACAAACATCCCATCAACAAGAATATACAGTACATAGTATACAACTATAACATCAAAACACATTACTAGCAGGAGAGGTCTCCAGAGGTGCTTCACAAGATTTTTTGTATATGTATGTCTCCATTTCCCCTTAGCCATACCTCACTTGACCTAAGGGCACCCATTTTTGGAGACTTCCAACCCTTCCTGGGGCCCACAGGAAAAACTCAAACTTCAGCCATAAACGAACCTCAGAATCCCACTTGTTGAACCCACCAAAGTGGGTTAAAAATCCTTCTCCACTCCATTGAAGCAGTGTCCTATTTAAGTCAGTGCCTCTGGAAGGCACTGCCAATACCACCACCGTGACAAATAGGTTCCTCAAAAGAAAAAAGAGGCGGGCGATAAAACTTGTTGCTTGCCCACTTCCTAAATACACCCTAACTCCATCTTACCTCGTGTTCACCTGTCCCGACCACAACTACCACATTAACCAGTTTCACGCTCTATACATTCTGGAGCTCACTCCTCTACCCTTCCAGTTTCGCCACATAGCTTACTTTACGTGAACATCACAGCAAGCTACCATAACCATGTAACTATCACTCAGAACAGCTGTATGGCTTGAAAATTTAGTCATGTTTTCAATCTCTATATGAACACTAAATTGATTACCACAACATGTAAAGAAAACAGAAGTAGTTCAAAATATATAAAATGGTAATCATACCAAAAACTAATATTTAAAATTGTCCCAGTTCACGTCGTGGTCTGTGCTTCAGACCGCTGATGTGCCGATGTCTCTGCAATGCTCCTGGCCCAGCAACAGTTTGCTGCTGTCACACTCCATGTTGCGGTCACCACCTCACCATCCACGCTTGCGGTGGCCCATTGGATCCACAATACCCGGTGTTCTACGGTGTCAGTCCTAACCAACTCAAAAATACTGACAAAAATATGTTATGATAAAATATATAAAATGAAAGTATAGTGTTGATAATGATCATATTAACACTACATTGCACCCAAGGTAATCCAGTAAATGCACTTCAATATTTTAGGCATCTAGTACATCTTAATAAGAAAATAATAAAAGCCTCAGGAGAGGATTATCGAGTTGCTTACATTTGTCAGATATCACTGTATTGTAAAAACACCTATTCAACCATTGAAAATAACTGCCTTGCAGTTGTATAGGTCCCCAAAGAGCTGCTGACATACCTTTGCAGCATTGACTTTACCCATAGTTGCCAACTTTTGAAATTGAAAAAGAAGGAGATTGTAGTGGGCGGCATGCGTAGCGCGCCACGGAAAGAATTTGCATGGCCACGCCCATCTTGTCGGTGTGCCACGTCCCTTCAAAAATCCACACCCACTCCACCTAACTGCATAACGGCTTTGGAAGAAAGCCAGGTAGATGCCCTTATAGCCAGGTAGTAGCGCCCCCATAACCAGGTAGTGCCCCTTACAGGCAGGTAGATGCCTCCTTTTAGGCAAGTAGATGCCCCCTTGTAGCCAAGTAGATGCCCCCTCTGTAGCCAAGTAGATGCCCCCTCTGTGGCCGAGTAGATGGCAGCCAGGTAGAGCCAAATTTGTAGCCAGGTAGATGCCCCCCTTTGTTAGCCAGGTAGATGCCCCCCTTTGTTGCCAGGTAGATGCCCCCCTTTGTTAGCCAGGTAGATGCCCCCTTTGTTAGCCAGGTAGATGCCCCCTTTGTTAGCCAGGTAGATGCCCCCATTGTTAGCCAGGTAGTTGCCCCCATTGTTAGCCAGGTAGTGCCCCCTCTGTTGCCACGTAGATGCCCCCATTGTTAGCCAGGTAGTGCCCCCTCTGTTGCCAGGTAGTGCCCCCATTGTTAGCCAGGTAGTGCCCCCACTATTAGCCAGGTAGATGCCCCCTCTGTTGCCAGGTAGATGCTCCCATTGTAGTCAGGTAGTGCCCCCTTTGTTATCAGGTAGATGCCCCCATTGTAGCCAGGTAGAGCCCCCTTATAGCTAATAAAAATAAAATAATAAAAGTCACTCACCTTACCAGGCTCCTGCAGCTCCGGACACCTCCGATCTCCTCAGCGACGCAGGGGAGTGAGTGCAGCCGCGCGTCACTTCCCCTGCGCCGCTGACCTGTATGTACGGCGCACAACGGCGCCGTACATACAGGGGGAGGAGGGAGGAGGGGAACGATCCCTCCTGCCTCCTCCCTGCACAGCGAGACTCCGGGCGGGTGAAGCTGGCGCAGCGGCCGCTTCACCCGCCTGTGGGAACGGACCGGCGGCGCCAGAGTAGCGCACCAGCGCCACTCTGGCGCAACGGTCATTTAAAGAGCCCCCGCTGACTGCTGGCGGCGGGAGTTTTGCCAACTCTGCCGGGATGGCGGGGGGGGGGGGACCCCAAATAGCGAGACCCCCCCGCCAAAAACGAAAGAGTTGGCAAGTATGACTTTACCACTGAATTGGATCACAATTCCCTCACATGACTGGAGGGTCAGAGGGCAATGGACAATTGCAGCAGTGGAGTCTATCCTGCAATTATACAGCTTTCTTATTCAATACAAATGGATAAGACAACTTGAGATTGCTGGTGGACTGTCCCAACAGGAAGAACTATATATATAGATCTACTGTGCCAACCTGGGAATTGTGATTGTGTACCATATTACGTTTGATTTGTCTTATTGCTTATTGTTATATTATATCCATGCTTTTCTACTTCCTGTTAGAGGGAAAGCATGGCTTGTCTTCTAGATGCTATCAGCTGCAATCTGCAACTCAGGTGATTGAATTACTGAGGTACCCCATGTACAGGCCTGGCTTTGATCATTTAATTCTGTTTGCTATGGGGGCTGCTGGAGACTGCCCATAGATTAATTAATCAGAAGGAGTTTCAAAAGAGTACATAGCACATGTGGTGGGTTGTAGTAGTTGTATCTGATGTGACCTACAAGGAGCTAACATTTGTGTTGGGAAAGAACCCAGGACCACATGGGAGAGAGGAACTGAGTTACGGCCATCACCACAGAGAATTACTTGAAGTATATCTGGTCTGAGCTAGTCTGTGGATGTATAGGTTGTTCCTGCTTCTAAAGAAATAACTCATGTTGTCCTCTCGCTCTACAAATTGTGTGAAAACAAAATTAAATCAGACATTAAAGTGATTGTCCACTTTAAAATCAAAACATTTTAAGGTTCTGATGGAATGCTAATATAAAAATGTTAAGCTTGTACTGCCGCTGTCCTCCTTATCCTCCGATCTTTTAGTTACTTTCCCACTGATTGGGGAGAAAAACAGCACAAATAACCTGCAAAAACAACATAGCTACAGTCTGAAAAGTTGGCGCTGACCAGAAGTAAAAAATTGTGCCAGAATTCTGTTGCAATTTAAGCAACAATAGTGGTTAAAATGCTTTACACCACATGTATTATGTCTCTTAAACAGTTTTTAGACACTGTGTAAAGCATAAGGGGTGTGACTTTCTTCAATTAAAAGGGGCATAGTTTTGTGTTTGCAACAAAAAAACTGCCG
This sequence comes from Phyllomedusa bahiana, assembly GCA_025379985.1. Taxonomy (NCBI): domain Eukaryota; kingdom Metazoa; phylum Chordata; class Amphibia; order Anura; family Hylidae; genus Phyllomedusa; species Phyllomedusa bahiana. The sequence continues at coordinate 71,519 of JAODAL010001696.1, read as the reverse complement.
TAAAATTCTGGCACAGTTCGGGTGCTTTCACACAGTGCGGTTTCGGTGGGTTTTTGGTGGGGTTTTTTGGATGCGTTTTTTGTGCAGGAAGGTACAGCAATTAATGATATACATTGTTACACAAAAAACGCATTCAAAAAACCGCACCAAAAACACACTAAAACCGCACCATGTTAAAGCACCCTTATTGGTTTAGGTGTGTGCAGGGTGCGTCTGAGGTAGTTTGGGATGGGTGTAGGCCTCAAGTGCCAGGCAGCTAGATCCACCTAGTTAGCGAATGTGTGTGGATGTCAGACATACTGGTGTGGGATTGCTAGGAGGTTTAGTGCAGCGGTGAAAAAAGAACAATAGAACTCTCAGCTTGGGATCTGTAGGTTTAACTCACAGGTGTTTTTAACAGGTTAAAACACTTCAGACAGGAAGACAATTTCCCAACAGGGTTTCCACAGTTTTCTCTCTCAATACCAGTTCCAGTATAGCAATTCTCTGGACAATTGCTCAGGACCTTTATCCTCATTCTTTCCCAAAGCTATGTGGCTTTAGAGAAGCAATTCTGCCTAAGGATTTGTGTTATCATCTGGTTTGCTCCCTAAACTAGTTACTCAACCTCCTTGTCCTCCAGCTCAATTTTCCACATTCCTAGGACAGCTCCTTACTAGTGTTAAGCGAACCGTTCGGAAAAAGGATAGTTCGAGACGAATTTTATGCATTTTCAAAGCCCGAACCAAACCAGATTTTTTTCCACCAGCTCGGTAAAATTTGGGTTCGGGACATACGTTCGGCACCATTTTTACTTTCACTTTCAGCTAGTTCCTTCAGTTTTGGCGGCCAGTCAGTCAGTGCAGATCACAAAGGTGGACCAAAAATGTTACCAATGAGGATGTAGGGATCTCATTGGCTGCTAAAATCACATAACCATCTTATGTGTATGTCACTGTATTTCCTGTTGAACGCCATTTCCACCTTACTCTCTGTACTGAACACACTGCTCTCTCTGTGTGCTTGTTTGCCAGCAGGCAGAAGCACCATTTTCTAGTGAATTTACACAGGAAAAGCGGCTAGTAAGATTAGTCAGGGGGGACAGCTAGCTTAGGGAATCATACACATCAATACTTAGGGAGTTCTGTATAGCTTTTGTACAGTGCCTAGTTTTGTATAGCTGGCTGCATTTTACCCATCTTTATTCAGAGTGCCCAAAAGTTCATTTCTCCTGTTTTGGGGGTTCAGCCACTGCAGAAGACACCATCAGCAAATCTGCCACAGAAAGAAATGCAAGTGTTGCAGTGTTGCCAGGGTTCTTCCATAAGACAGCATTAATAGATATTCCATAGAAAAAAAATCTATTTGTAATACTATTGGTAGCAGTAAACTTTTGGGATTCAAGATGACTTCTGTGTCACACTGTTGCAGCCAGGGTTCTTCCATAAGACACTGTTCACACATATTCCATAGAAAGAAATCTATTTGTAATAGTATTTGCTAGCAGAACATTTTTGGGGTTCGACAAAAGTTTTGTTTTGCAGTGTTACTGCCATGGTTATTCCATAAGACACCATTCACAGATATTTCATAGAAAGAAATCTATTTGTAATACTATTTGATAGCAGTAAACTTTTGGGATTCAAGAAGACTTCTGTGTCACACTGTTGTAGCCAGGGTTCTTCCATAAGACACCGTTCACACATATTCCCTAGAAAGAAATCTATTTGTAATAGTATTTGCTATCAGAAAATTTTGGGGATTCCACAAAAGTTCTATTTTGCATTGTTGCTGTCAGGGTCCTTCCATAAGACACTGTTCACAGATATTCCACAGAAAGAAATCTATTTGTAATACTATTTGATAGCAGTAAACTTTTGGGATTCAAGAAGACTTCTGTGTTTTGTTTTGTTTTTTAACATGTAGCGAACTAGAGGTGGTAAGCGAGCAAGGAGGGTTGTAGGACGTTGAGCTAGAGGTTCAAGACAAGGTGCTCCTTCCAGTATTCCGGACAACACACAAGCAAGCACATCGTTAGTCGCAGGACCGTCAGGTCTGTCATCGCTTGGTCAGTTCCCTGTGCATTCACTTATATCAGCTTATCCGTCTTATAGCAATATTATAATCCTTTGATTACTCTTTGAGATAGGCACCTTAGGATTTTCCCTTATCCTCTTCAGTATTCCACAATATAAAAGGTTGCCATAAACAGATACTTAATGCATTTAGCTTCTTTTGAATATAAATTTAATATTATTTGCACACGTTATACGTAGTGTTGAGCGATTTTTATCGACAAAGTTGAAATCGGCAAGGTTTTTATGGTGATCGAAATTTCCAGATCATGCGATAATTAAGGTTAAAATCTGTGCATCATCTATTAAGATCGCGTCTTTTTCGGCGCTTCCTGTAATTTTGGCGGCCAGCAAATCAGATTACAGAATAGAGCAGGGTGAGATGTGTGTGCGACGTCATGACTGGGATGTGTATGGTTGCGATTGGCTGGAAAAATCACATGACCTCGTTTTACATAGAACAGCGTTTCCTGTTTCAGCCTCAGTGTCTCTCCATAGTCTATAGGGATGGGCCCCTGCGCTTCCCGTGCCCAAACGTCAGCAAAATTTAGCTATTTCTGCCCCAGAGAACCTTACTATTAGCTGTGATCCTTCCAATTTGTAGATTAGGTTTTGAAGATTTTTGAGTTAGCTAGAAAATTTTTAAAAAGCAGCATTACCCTGTAAAGTCACTTTTAGATAGGTGTTCATTTTCAATTTTACCCATTCCCCTGGGGATGTTGATATATCCCCCTTGCAGTTAAATTCAAACCAGCAAACTTTTAGTCAGCAAGGTTGTTTTTTTTGCCAAAAATACCGTGTTCGTACGAAAAAAATCATTAGTGTTTTTTGACTTTTTCACACCCGCATTGTTCATAAAAGCAGATCTATAAATCTTTAAAAAAAGCAATTTTTTATTCCAACCCAAAGGGGAATTGAAAGGTGCAAAAAATACCGTTTTTATATCAAAAAAATCAGTTTCGTGTTTTTTGACTTTTTTCACACCAGCATTGTTCATTGGGCGCAGCATCTACGTAAATCTTAAAACAAACATTTAATTCACCACAGGTGAAATTTAAAGGTGCAAAAATACCGTTTTTTTTTCAAAACATAACGTTACGGTTTTTTGACTTTTGCACACCCAGCATTGTTCATTGAGCAGATTTGTAAATCTAAAAAAGCAATTTATATTCCCACAGGTGAATTTAAAAGGGGCAAAAAAATACGTTTATTATCCAAAAAATAACAGTTACGTGTTTTTTGACTTTTGCGCACCCCAAATTTTTCATTGACACAGGGATCTACGTAAAACTTAAAACAGCAAATTTTATATTCACCCAGGTGAAAAGAAAAGGTGAAAAAAATACCGTTTTTTATCCCAAAAACATAACGTTACGTTTTTTACTTTTGCGCACCCAGCATTGTTCATTGACAGCACTACGTAAATCTTAAAACAGAAAATTCTATATTCCCCAAGGTGAATTAAAAAAGGTTTGAAAAAAATATTTTATTATATCAAAACAAAAACATTTTAGTTTTTTTTATTTTGCACACCCAGCATTGTTTTGACGCGCATTACGAAATCTTAAAACAGAAAATTCTATATTCCCCACAGGTGAATTAAAAGGTGCAAAAATTTACCGTTTATTATATCAAAACAAAACTTACTTTTTTTTTATTTTTGCCACCCAGCATTGTTATTGACGCAGATCTACGTAAATCTTAAAACAGCAATTCTTACCCCAAGGTGAATTAAAAGGGTTTGCAAAAAAAACCTTTATTTTCCCAAAAAACAAACGTTACGTGTTTTTTGACTTTTGCGCCCCCAGCATTGTTCATTGATGCGATCTCTAAACCCTTAAAAAACAGCAATTCTATATTCCCACGGGTGAATTGAAAGGTGCAAAAAAAACCTTTTTATTTACCAAAAATAACATTTACGTGTTTTTTGATTTTGCGCACCCAGTTGTTCATTGACGCAGCTCTACTAAATCTTAAAAACAGCAATTTCTTATTCACCACAGGTGAATTGAAAGGGGTGCAAAAAATCCCGTTTTTTAACAAAACATAAATTTAGTGTTTTTGACTTTTGCACACCCAGCTTGTTCTTGCCCGCAGCATTACGTAAATCTTAAAACAGAAATTTCTAATTACCAAGGTAAATTGAAAGGTCCCAAAAAATCCCGTTTTTTAAATTTAAAAACCCAAAACAGTTAGTTTTTTTTTATTTTGCGACCAGTATTGTTCTTGACCAGATTACGAAAATTTTTAAAAACAGCAATTCTATATTCCCCACAGGTGAATGAAAGGTGAAAAAAAAACCCTTTTTATTTATCAAAACAAACATTTTACGGTTTTGTGATTTTGCCCCCAGCATTTTTCATTGACGCAGCACTAGTAAATTTTAAAACAGAAATTCTATTTTACCACAGGGTTTGAAAGGTGCAAAAAATACGTTTTTATATCAAAACATAACAGTTACTGTTTTTTGACTTTTGCACCCCCAGCTTGTTATTACGCAGCGTTACGTAAATCTTAAAAAGAAATTTTCTATTTCACCCAGGTGAATTGAAAGGTGCAAAAAAATCTTTTATTTAAAAAAAACAAAAAACCAGTTAGTTTTTTTTGACCTTTGCACCCCCAGCTTTCATTGACGGCTTTTCTAGAAAATTTTAAAACAGAAATTCTATATCACCACAGGTGTTTTGAAATGTGCAAAAAATATCGTTTTTATACAAAACATAACAGTACGTGTTTTTTTGATTTTTGCCACCCGCATTGTTCATTGCGCAGCATTACGTAAATCTTAAAACAGCAATTCTATATCCCCACGGGGTGAAATTGAAAGGTGAAAAAAATCCCGTTTATTTCCCAAACAAAAACGATACGTTTTTTTTTTGGACTTTGCCCACCCAGATTTGTTGATAACCTTGCAGTAAATTTGAATCCAGCAATTTTTGTTTTGAAAAGGGGATTTGGGGAAATGTGATTTGCTGTTTTTTAATAAGAGACTTTCCCAAAATATTCCATCTTCTCAAATTTTTTTTTTCTGAACAGGAGCAAAAATGAGGTGGTAAGCGAGCAAAGAGGGGGGTGCACATGGAGGTAGAGGTACGAGAGAAGGTGTCCCCAGTGCTGGCGACAACAGCATGCCAGGGGCGTCAGTTGCAGGACCTCAGGCCCTGTCATAAGGGGTCGGGGCCCTGTGAATCTAAGTAACGAACATCGTCGCAATCTGTCCTTATGGTTAAGCAACTGCTTAGCAGCTTCCCTCCTCGTCCTCGCAGTCACGGCCACAAATGGTCATCAGATATCGCATCCGCCCAAAATAAGCAGCCCCAAAAGTAACCGTGTACCCACCATGTGGATTCCCTTGTTGAAAACCCCTTTATGAAAAATGCTTTGGGGTCGAAGGCATGTTAAAAAACAAGAGGATGTTTGTCTGCTCTGAGCCCAGTTATGATGCCATCGAGAGGTGAAGGAAGCCCGGGCAATCGGGAAAAATCCCGGGGGGGTCGGCAAAGCCTTGCAGTGCCCCCTTTCTTGTAGCCCGCAGCTTTTGGATGCAAAAAGCAGGCGACCAAGTACCTTTTTTGTTTAAGATGATGATGAGACAAATTGCGGATCCATCTGGGCTTTTTTCCCCAGAATTTGCTTTCGGGCCTTTATCGTGGCGAAAAGATGATGGGGTATGGGAAATACGGGGGCCCCCCACAAAAAGGGGGAGGGCGGGGGCAAAGCGTATATGATTTTCCCAGCCACGGGACGGCAAACCCCGCCCTCCTTTTTCGCCGCAAAAAGGTCCAGGACCCCTCAAGCCCGGGCCTTCTTTGAGCAAGCCTCTGATTCACCCCCGCGTTTTCATATGCGCCTTTGCCGTAAACGCATAAGAAGGCAAGACCTTAATGGTTAACCACCACCAACTGTTAGTCAAAGCGCGAATGCATGAGTTTAAAGGAGGACCACTTGGCCAAAAAGGACAGACCGACGCCCGGGGTCCAACCACTGCACACCCTAGTCTCCGCCTCCTCTCCTCCCCACCACCAAGCGTTCCCCACGGCCCCTGTCCCAAGTCATGATCAGGGATAGCCCCTGCTTCCGCCTCCCCGTCGCCCGGTACCACCAGCACCACCAGAGACCCCCCCTACCCCCCTCTTTCGCCATTTGACGACCTGCACGCGTACAGCGGGGCCCGTCTAGCAGCCAGCCTTTGTCTTCCAGGTTTGGGAGCGAAGAAACACTTTAAACCCCAAAACCCTCCCCCAAACCAAAAGCCTGAATGTCGGCATTGCCAGGCTTTTGGGCCCTTTGGAAATGTTGCCTTTTCCGTCTGGTGGAACAGATGGGTTCCGCCCGTCATGGGGCCCCGTCTGCCCCCCAAAACCAGATGCCGGCAGGATTTTTTTTGCCAGAAAAGCCCTCCCCGCCCTGGCCCCCACGTGTTCTAAAAATTTTAAACGCGTTGTCTGCTCTGTGTCCGGGGGAAAATCCAACTCACCCCCGACACTGGATAGTAAGCAGGCCAAGGCCGTATACTCGTGCGCTCATGGGGGGGGGGTGGGTGTTTGGGGGGGGCGGAGGCTTCAGGCTCGGCCCGCTCTTCAAAACCGAAGGGGGGGTGCAATGTCTTCCCCCCCCGGTCCCTGGTGGCATACGTGCCCCCGAGACCCCCCCGGCCGTGTTTAAAAATTAATCTGCCTTGGAACCGTCCAAAAAGGTTAAAAGGTTTTTGGGGGGCTCTAACAAAGAGGGAAACCCGGGCGGGGGGTGACAAGAACCCTTGTGCCCGGCAAGGTGGTGACGAAAAACCGGGGGGGAAATTTTTTTGGGGCCCCCCCTTAAGATCGGGAGGTGGGGCACATCCCCGCTGGGGACATGTCATAACCTTGTCGTCCAAAATTTTTAAAGGGGCTACCCGGGGTTGGGCTGCCTGTGAAGAAGGGTGAGGTCTGATTTTGCACTTCCGCCGTTTTGCCCCTGCTTCGGCCTGGCGCGCTGCAGGTCAGCTCGGCCTGTCAACGTTTATTGTTGATGTGGCAACACGCTGGAAAAACCCCCCTCCCCCATGCTCCAGCGATTGTGGCAGGGCCCAATGCCATTACGCAGTACGAAGTGGACACATGGCCCACAAGCGCGGTACGGGGCCCGGGGTGTTGAACCACCGGGGGAGGGAGGTGAAAGAGCTTGACCATCCTTGCCAGTTTTGAAGAAGCCACCAAAAATGGTCAGTCGGACAATGCCCTTGTCAGCATGAGCATTGTGGTGATCTTAGTTCTGGAACGATCGTTGGACACTCTGAAACAACAGGTCCCGCCAGCGACGGAGGAGGAGACGGACACAGATGTGGACACGGAGCCTTTCTCTCCGTCAAATCCACAAGGCCCGACAGTTTCACAATTTCATCGGTCTTCATTAGACAGTGGTTCGGGGTCCAGAGCTAGTGCAAGGTGGCGCATCAGCTCTCAGGGTGCATCATCTCAGGCAAGTCAGGGCTGTGTTGAAGCTGTGCCGGAGGCAGCGGAGGAGGAGGAGGAGGTATTCCTAGACACCGATGTTACCGACGTCCCTGCCTTGGAAAGAGGAGGAAGATGAGGAAGATCAGTTTGCTAGTGCCCCTCGACCCAGAGGCTTGGGAAATCAAGGCTCCATCTCTCACATGAGTGCTTGGATGCTCCATTTCCTCCAACATGATCCTCGCATTAAGGCCATCAAAATGAACAACAGTTACTGGGTGGCCACCCTCCTGGATCCCTGGTACAAAACAAAACTCAGCATTTTCCCTTCCACCCCCCCAAAATAGAGAGTAAAATGCAGGAAATGGAGACCTTGCTGATTGATCAACTGGAGACATCTGTTGGTTGCTTCACGTTCCCAAATGTCACGGTGGAACAACATCAGGACGTGACAGCAGTAGAGTGCCAAGTGGCGTTAGCGGCAGCAGCAGGCAAGATGGCAGAAGCCTAATGGGTGACCTCTGGCAATCTTTGTTTACCACCTCACCAACGCATGCAATGCAGGGCCTCACATCCAAAACCCACAGAGCATCGCTTAAGATCATGGTGCACGACTATCTGCGTTCTCAACACGATGTTTTTGCATGTGTTCCAGCCCCATAGACTTCTGGGTATCCAAAATGGACGAATGGCCCGAGCTGGCTCATTCACGCCATGAGGTGTTGTCCTGCCCAGCAGCCAGCTTCATATCTAAAGCGGACCTTCAGCACAGCTGGAGGATCATTACAGCCCAAAACGCATCCGGCTTTCCACAGATAATGTGGATCGTTTGATTTTCCCAATCAAGATGAATCAGGCATGGATCTTGATGATGTTGTGGCCCCAATTGTCGAGGTCACCGATTAGTTGCGGTCTACTTCACATTCCTTTTCAAACAGAAATGGTCCTCTTGAAAACTTTTTTTTTAAAATGATTCATTTCTTACTGCAATTTTTATTCTCTTTTCCCAACAGTTCATTTTGCGGGTTTTTGCTGTGAGGAGAAACTGTAAAAGACAGAAGGTTTCAATGACAACTCCGAATTCCATTTAATTACTTTATCTTAAGAAGTTTTTCGCATTGTCAATAGTTTTGAGGTCATGTAGCTGTGGAGTACAGCAATAATCATGGTCCTTTGGAACAAAATGTGGCTTCTAAGTGGCATTTCTCCTCACAATTTTTAACTGGGGCTGAGAAGTTTTTTTTATATTTTTTTGGGTCATGCTGCTTTGAAAGCGCAATATACAGGTTCTATTCGAAAAAATGTGTTTCTAATAGACATTTGTTCTTCACAATTGTCAAAAGTGGCTCATGGGTCATGCTTTGAATTTTTGGGGGCATTTTGCTGTGAATCAGCTTACTAGAGGTCTATTCTAAAAATGTTGTTTCTAACAGACATTTGTTTTTCCCACAATTGACCAAAGTGGTCAAGGGTCATGCTTTGAATTTTTGGGGGCATTTTGCTGTGACATGCAGCTATACTACAGGTCTATTCCTAAAAAATGTTGTTTCTAACAGACATTTGTTCTTCAACAATTGTCAAGAGTGGCTCAAGGGTGATGGTGCTGCTCATAAACAGGAATAGGTAGGACACTGTTAATGGACACATATTGCAAAAGACTTGTATTTGCAAAATCTTTAACATAGCTATCAACCCCTGTATTGAGACAACCCCATTTAATTACAATGAAAAAAAAAAGAAAAAAAAAAAAATGGGGGGATTCCATCCTATTTTAAAAATGTGTTTTCTAGATTTAAAGTACTAAAAAAACTTGCATGTACAAAATAGCTGTTAAAAAAATTCCCTCTGAATTTGTAAAGGGAGGTACAGGAAAACTTGACCAGATGTAGTTATTCAGAGGACATGGAGTATGGGGCATGGACAGAGAACAAAGTACAGAGCCCAAATGTCCTCCAGCACTTTGAGTAAAATGAGAAAAAGAATGCCAGATAAAGGGCACCTGGGTGAAACAGGAGCGTTAACCACCAGTATTTCCAAGGTGAAGCTCAATTGGTCCAACACTCATACGGAGGGAAAAGCGCTACCCAGGTATTGACTGTGTACTGAGGAAGGCTGGAGTTCTCACACTTCCGCTTCCGCATTCTGCTTCAGCACGACAGTTTTCGTTGCTGGCGTCATCAGGGCATTTTAACCTGCGGTTTAATAGATGACGGAGCCACCCTGGGCTCTCACCGCACCCACGGTACCTCCGGCCCTGGGTCATGCTGTGGCCCAGGACAGGTATAGTCAATGTCCAGTGAAACAAAAATGGGGGTTGAAAGACACCTTTTTCCGGCACGTTTTTGATGGGGGGGGGCGTGCAGGTTTGGGGGTCAGGGTGTGGCCCAGGACAAGGTATAGTCAATGCCAGTGAAAACTAAAATGGTGGTTGAAAGTCCCCTTTTTTCCGGCACTTTTTAAATGTGGGGGTCATGCAGGTTTGGGGCTCATGCTGTGGCCAGGACAGGGATTTTCCCATGTTCAGTTCAAGTAATATGATGGTTCAAATCATACTGCCCTTTTTGGCACTTTTCAATTTGTGGGTGATGCAGGTTTAAGGGGGGCAGGCTGTGGTACAAGACAGGGATAGTGAAATGGTCTGTGACTTTTTTTCTGTGACTTTTATAACCAAAGTGTGTTGCCTAAGATGTAGCACGTATCCATTTGATGTTGTGGATGTTAATTTCAGCTTCTCCAGCCTTGTTTGGGTGTAATAATGAAGGTGTTGTTGCCTTCCCATAGGACTTTAATGGTCACGCTCATAATCGACGCTCACTATCGAAAAACCTTATCGATAGCGGGCCGGACTATCGGGCATTCGATCGATCTCGATAGCCAACGCAATCGCTCAACACTAGTTATACGTACAGCAAACTTTCCTCTTCAACATTTTTCAACATTTATATAAGCGAGTAATCATACGGTGACAATAGCATGTTATATCCAACCTTGATGTCTTGAATTGGCTATGAATAGCCTGCAGTTCATTGCAGCTCTGAACATGCGGTCTCCATCACACTCCTGTTCGCTAGCACCTGCTACATTTCGGGGTACGCCCCCTTTGTCAAGCACAGTTCCCTGTGCATCTCATAGCTGAAGAGCGGTGCCAATCTGTTCTTCAGTGGCTAACACACCCTGCATTCAGTGGATTTAACTCACTGTCACGGCCACAGATATCGTCATTATCATCAGTTCAAACTGGAGCAAACACAGGCCAAATGTCACCTAATATACAGACACATAGGGCGACATGTATGAATCTCGCCACGTCGGAGCGCATGTTTCCGCCAGTTTTCTGGCGAAATTTGCGCCTGATTTATGGGCAGTGCCCAGGTGGCGCTCATACATACCATGTAAAGTCCGCCCCGCCTCGTCATTGTGATGGGGGGCAGTTTCGGGACTTAGGCGCAGTGCGGGATGCGCTTCACAATGTATTCCCATTCGAGACAGGCTGGGAAAACAGCGGAAATCATTAAAGTTGTCCGTGTGGCATGGAGTATGAATAAAAAAATCGCCTTTTTAAAGGCGTAAAACATTCTCTGAAAAGGAGCTCAAACCTACTAAAAAAAACATAAATAAAATCACTTACCAAAAATCTAGAAAGGCACAACATCGGGAATTTGGACATTGAAAAAATCCAGGAAATACAGTAATTCAAATTCTGTAAAATCTTTCTATGGTCGGCCAGAAAACCAGCCAATCAGAATTGGAGCGACAGAGACCCATTAAAAAATATGGAGAAGTATGGACCAATCAAGATCAAAGGGGGACAGTTCAAAATACAGTAAAAAATGCAGAAAAGAGCTGATTGGTTGAGCTAGCGGGGGCTTGGCTATCCTGGCCAATCAGGAATAGGAGCAACAGGGACCCATTATAACCTACGGAGAAAAATTGACCAATCAAATTCAAAGGCGGGACAGTTCAAAATACAGAAAAAAAAAAGCAGAAAAGAGTTTATTGGCTGAGCTAGCGGGGGCTTGGCTATCCGGCCAATCAGAGCGCGAGCTACTTGTCCATTATAGTCTATGGACAGATCGGGGCAATGAAATTCAGCTTCAGCGCCGTGCGGCATGGAGTGTGATTAAAAAAATAATTTTTTTAGGTGTCAAATATTATCTGAAAAAAGAGCTGAAACCTTCTATAAAAATAAATCAATCAAATCACTAACAACGCGTATGTCGCCGAGACAGGCGCTACATCGGGAAATGCAATTTAGAGAATTGCGGGGAAAAAACAGTATTTCAAAATTCTGTAAGCTCTTCTCATTGGTGGCCCAAAAAAAAAAGCAATCGAATAGGAGCAAAAGAGACCCATTATAAACCTATGGAGAAATATTGACCAATCAAAATCAAAGGCGGGACATTCAAAATACAGTAAAAATGCAGAAAAGAGCCCGATTGGTTGGATTTGCGGGGGCTTGGCTATCCCGGCCAATCAGAGCGCGAGCTACTTGTCCCATTGTAGTCAATGGAGAGATGGAGGCAATGAAATCTCGGCTCTCAGCGCCGTGCGGCATGGAGTATGATTAAAAAAAATCATTTTTATTAGGTGTAAAACATTATCTGAAAAAGAGCTGAAACCTTCTATAAACATAAATCAATTAAATCCCTAACAACGCGTTTGTCGCCAAGACCGGCGCTACATCAGGAATTGGGATATAGAGAATTGCCGGGAAATACAGTAATTCAAATTCTTTAAGCTCTTCTCATTGGCAGAAACCAGCCAATCAGAATAGGAGCGACAGTGAGCCATTATAACCTATGGAGAAGTATGGACCAATCAAATGAAAAGACGGACAGTTCAAAATACAGTAAAAAAGGCAGAAAAGAGCTGATTGGTTGATTCATATCTGCCGCGTGGGCTCAACCAATCATATGTAATGCTTCTATTTTGAATGGAGAAAGAAGGGCGCGATAGAAGGGCGCCCTAAAAGTTATTACTGTCTATGGGAAATATTCTAGTACTGTGATTGGTTGGTGGGAAGAGGGGCTCGTCCTGCTTAGCCAATCAGCTGCTGAGTTACCTTCCCATAGAGTTCTATGGGGAAAAGAAATGCAGAGCGAGCTCTGTTTGTGATTGGCTAAGTTAAAAGAGGCGCGGTTATTTGGACCAATGGGAGAGCGAGCGACGCTCTTATGGGTTTTCTAAAGCAATCTGTAATAAAACTGTATGTGCCCGAAATAAAATGATAAGACTCACGAAGTTGTACCGATGTGTACATAAAATGATCAATAATATGGGGGTAACGAAAAAATAAATTTTTTTTCGTTATCCAGTTATCCAGTTTACTCTTATGGAAGGTAATTGCAGCTTCTCTTCACCTGTGTTAGTATAAAAATTAAACTGAACATCATCTCCCATTGACTTTAATGGGCTTCGGCATTCAGTTCAGGGTTTGGCCCGAATTTCTCAAAATTCGGGTTTCGTTCCGAACTCAAATTATTTTGTGCTCGCTCATCACTACTCCTTACTATACTCTAACATCTACCTGTCCGTGCTACTTCCTCTTTCTCTCCTTTCCTTCTCCTGTGAGCTACCATGGTGTGTCTGTAGTCTGTCCACCTCACTGCCGGCTAGTAGCAAAATTATTCCAGATGCTGGAATACATTCTTTAATCTGACACAACAGAACTTAGAATTTAACTGAGCTCCCTAACATGGCAGCCTCCTTTAATCAAGCAGTCTCTCCAAGTCGAAGCTTGGAGTGATTCGCGGGAACGAAGCGTGTTTTTAATTGATAAAATGGCTGTGAGCACATGGTGTTACATGGGGCAAAGAAGTCTGGGAGGAAGAAAGGAGTAGCCTAAATGACATGTGCAGAGATGAAGCCAATCAGAAACCGGCGTGATTCTGTGACGTCACCGCACTATATAAGTCCGGATGCGACGCTGGCAGTTCACATTGTTCTCACTGTGCTGTGTAGGGAAGCTGCTGCTGCTGATATGTCATACTAAAGAAATAACTTTTATACAGCGATTTTGGGGGGGTGTCACAGCTTTTCTCACAGACTGCTTCTCTAACGTTCTAATTTTGATTTTGTGGGGTATTGGAATTGAAGTCCAGTGTGCGTCCAATGCAGCTGCATATGCATTTTAATGCTATCTGCTCAGTTCTTGAGCACATTGAATATTCAAGGGTTATCTAAGCCTGTTGTTGCTGTTTTATTTTGTTAAAGAAACAGAGTTTTTACAATCCAAATACCACTTAATTTTTGGCTGCTCATTTCTTTTGCGCAATTTAGATCCAAGGGTTAATTAAGCATTTTTCTGCTGTTGTGGTCAATAAAATAAACAGTGTTTTTCAACGCCAAAGAAGAAATTTTGCCTGTAGCATAATTCATATCCAAAGGTTAATTACGTTTTTTTTTCTGCTGTTTTGGTCAGAAAAATACACGTCGTTTTTGCACGCTACAAAGCTGGTAATTTTTGCCACCTCATTTCTTTTGCGCAATTTAGATCCAAGGTTTAATTAAGTATTTTTCTGCTGTTGTGGTCAGTAAAATACACATCATTTTAACACGCTACAAAGCTGGTAATTTTTGGCACCTCATTTCTTTTGCGCAATTTAGATCTAAGGGTTAATTAAGCGTTTTTCTGCTGTTGTAGTCCGTAAAATAAACAGTGTTCTTCAACGCCAAAGAAGAAATTTTGTCTGTAGCATAAATCATATCCGAAGGTTAATTAAGTATTTTTCTGCTGTTGTGGTCAGTAAAATTCCCGTCGTTTTAACACGCTACAAAGCTGGTAAATTTTGGCAACTCATTTCTTTTGCACAATTTAGATCTAAGGGTTAATTTAGTATTTTTCTGCCGTTGTGGTCAGTAAAATACACGTCGTTTAAACACGCTACAAAGCTGGTAATTTTTGGCAGCTCATTTCTTTTGTGCAATTTAGATCCAAGGGTTAATTAAGTATTTTTCTTCTGTTGTGGTCAGTAAAATACACAACGTTTTATCACGCTACATAGCTGGTAATTTTTGGCAGCTCATTTCTTTTGCGCAATTTAGATCCAAGCATTAATTAAGTGTTTTTCTGCTTCGCTCCCGGTCCAAAATGGGAGCCTTTTTCCCAGCTGCTGAGAGGGAGGACAAACTCAAATACTATAGAGAAATCCTCCATAGTCAGTTGGCCGCTGCCTATGTGCGGCATCGTCCCTCCTCTAACAGGTCTGACCAGGGGTTCCTCAGCACTCGCGTACTGCTGCTGTGGGAAGGTGGGGGGTAGGAGAAGTACAAGCTCCATCAGCAGCAACCTAAGGCTGGAGTCGCTGATGAGCAGCTTCCTTCACCCACCTAGTGAGGAGGGCAGTCGCCAGCAGCAGCAGGACCTGGAGCAGACCCTGAACCAACAGGTGGTAGCCTACTTGGACAGCACTCTGCTACCCCAGTTAGAAGATCCGCTGGACTCCAGGGCAGCCAAACTGGATGTGTGGCCGCAACTTGCCGAGTTTGCAGTGGAGAAGCTGTCCTGCCGGCCAGTAGTGTGGCATCAGAGGCGGGTTGTTCAGTGCGGCGGGGGCCATCGTTACCCCAAGGAGAACCCACTTGTCCATGGGAAATGTGGAACAAGAATATAGATCCACTGCACACCAATGTATAATGAGTATAAATGTAGTTTATTTACAAGAGAGGGCTTAGACAATAGTAGGGCAAAGGTGGGGTGCCAAAAATGATACACAAAAGTATACTAGACAAGTGCTTTACATAGGTATAAGTAGAGTAGATGTCATATAGTATATTGTAGATGTCATATGGTACATCGACGGTTCGGCAACTGCCTTTATCAAGAGACATCTAGAATGTAAGAGATAACACATGGTGAATAAAAAGCTATGATATAAGGGATAAAATAGAAAGGAGAGGGAAAGGCAACCAGGGAGAAAATATAGAATAAGGCAAATAGGTGAAAAATAGGATAGAAAAACGGAATAAGAAACATAGACAGAAAGTAGATAAATCTGTGAAAGATGGTCTTACCTAATGGGGTAATGCTAATTGCTAGTATGAGGTAATATTTATAGGGAGACGAAAGGCACCAAAGCATGCTGTAAAAATATATATGACAATAGGTGAGATGGTAAAATAGGCTAGTAAATAGTTAAGGATAAAAATAGGTAACAAAGTTAGTATCCAGTAGAGTGGTAAGAGGTATGTCCGGGCTAGAGGCAAAGAGAAAGATAGGTAAGGGCACGGGCAATGATCCGGAGCGCTTGTGGAAATGGTAAGTAATAGGGATGGTATGGAGGAGAATAGGACCTGACGCCCGGGAGCAGTGAGGTACCGGCGGCCACTGAGCATGAAGTGCGCGGCCGGAAGAAATAAACCGCGCGCATGGGCAGTCGCGGCGAAAGGGCAGAGCGGACAGAACGACACTGAGCCTGCGTCGCGAACGGCGCAGGCGCAGTAGGGAACTAAGAGCGAGATAATGCCAGCAACATCCAGGTGCTGTCAGTAGAAAGAAGAATGGAATAACGGACAAATGGAAGAAAGAGAATGGAAAACAGAGCTAGAGGAGTGAGGATATCTGACTGGAAAAGAGAGAAAAAGAAGTAGTAGAATGTCGGGAGAATGGAAATAATAGCGAAGAAAGAAGAAGTGATAGAGTAAAAGGGGGGGGAGACATAGTAAACCCAGATACTAGGGCAAAAGGAAGAAGAAAGAGGGGGAAAGATAATTGAAGGCAGAAGAAGAACACAGAGTATACAAGTGACCGGAATGTAACATGCAGTATTAAAGATAAAAAACACCATAAAGCCATGACAAAATAAAGATATAGATACAAGATAACAATATAGAATAGCAGTAAATCAACGATTACAATAGACTAGTGATAGCACTCACATAAAACAAAGAAAGTATAAATAGAAAAATATGTGGGATTAGTAGCGAATATCGAACTTGCGGTTCAGGCGTTCGGTTCTAGGGTCCTAAGCATTTAGATCCAGTATCGTTCACGTTTAAGCAACATAGCAATGCGGTTACCCCCGCGGCGTGGGGTCGGAATACGTTCGATAACTTGGAACCGTAATTGGGATGGTTGATGGTTAAAATTGACAAAATGTGCTGGAATAGAAAGTAGGGTGTTCTTACATCAAATTGTGTTTTGATATTCGATCTTTAAGGGCCTGAGTAGTCTGGCCTACATAGCCTAGGCCACATGGGCATTTAATGAGATAAATTACAAAATTAGAACGACATGTAAAGGTACCTTTGATGGGATACCTTTGACCGGTGTGTGGATGAGTAAAAAAAAGTCACCTTTAATCACGGAAGAACACTGAGCGCATCCTAAACAAGAAAAGGTACCATTCCTAGGATTGAAAAGGGTCGTCTGTCTGGTAGTTTTGTGGGAGGGGCCAAAATCGGCCTTCACCACGTGATCTCGTAGATTCCTATCTCTCTTAAAGGCATTGTGTCGCAAATTTTTTTTTTTTGCAGTAATGTGTGTGTTTTCTATAACCCTTTTATTCTTAGTTGGTGTAATTTTGATTGTGAGTCTGTAAAGAGAGTTATAGAGATTCCTGTGTGTACCCAGCCCTGCCCCCCTTCAGAGATAGTCCTCTGCTCTGTGAATTGCATGACACTTAGGAAGCTGCCATAAAGTAAACACTGTAGGTAAGTGACTTCAGATGATTCCTGTCTCATTAGCTTCAGTGAGATCCCTCCAGCCCCACCCTGCTGTGAGCTCTGCTCTCTTGTCTGCAGGGAGCAGGGAACCATGATTTTGGAGCCCAGAGGAGCAGTTACTGAAGTCTGCTCAGCAAGGCTGCCAGAGAAGAAGCAGACAAGTGTCCGACGTGTTCTTGTTCCTAATAAAGTGATTGTGCTTTTGTCGCTAACAATTTTTGCACAATTCAAGATTTTTCTGCTAATTTTAGTCCTCTCGCTTCTGACGTTAAAAATGCTTTTTATAACGGATTTTGGCGCAAGAATCGTTTTTTTTTTTACTGATTTTTGCCCTAAAATCTTTTTATTTACAGATTTTGACAATAATAAAATTCTCCCGCTTCTGACGCAAAAAAAAATCTTTTTTTACGGATTTTGGCGCTAAAATCCTTTTCTTTATGGATTTTGGTGCTAATAAAGTTCTCTTGCTTCTGATGCTGAAAATTAGATTCTTTACGGATTTTGGCGCCGAACTCTGTTTCGCTGCAGATTTTGGCGCCGAACTCCGTTTCCCTGCGGATTTTGGCGCCGAACTCCGTTTCCCTGCGGATTTTGGCGCCGAACTCCGTTCCGCTGCGGATTTTGGCGCCGAACTCCGTTCCGCTGCGGATTTTGGCGCCGACCTCCGGTTCACTGCGGATTTTGGCGTCGACCTCCGGTTCACTGCAGGGCTCCTGCTGTGTCTTTTGGACCAAGAATTGATATGTCACTTCATGGAACGGATCCGAAAGACACAGTGAGACACACATCAGAGATCACTCGTCTGAATGCTGATGCGTGTTTCTAATAAACTGAAATGTATAATCACACTGCTGTTTATTCGATAAAGTGCTTGGGTCCATTTGGGGACTGACAGACAGACCCAAACACATATCCAAAAGCGTA
The DNA here is from genome assembly GCA_025379985.1 of Phyllomedusa bahiana. Classification (NCBI taxonomy): domain Eukaryota; kingdom Metazoa; phylum Chordata; class Amphibia; order Anura; family Hylidae; genus Phyllomedusa; species Phyllomedusa bahiana. The sequence continues at coordinate 53,446 of JAODAL010001696.1, read as the reverse complement.
TGCAACACGGAGTCAAAGACGCCGTGTGAACAGACCCTAAATGTAATCACAATTTCACTCTGATTATTCCTTTTTCAGCTATGGCTACACAGCAGCTCTGTATGGTGTCCTCAGTGAGAGTCTACAATCCCCATCCCCCTACTTATGCACACAGGGGAGGTGGAGGCATGTGAGGTCACCACCAGGCCAGCCCACATTTACAGCAGTGCTGTATTCCATGCTCTTTGTATAAGAGACAAACACTTTTTTTCTTGGATGTGCTCCCTCTGTTGGCTAAAAGTGGGAAATATTGAAAATTATTATGCACTTTTTACTATTTACAACAAATTGAATGAAATAAAAATTATACTAAAAATTTTGACAAATATGAAAACACAATATTTCATCAATAAAAAAAATAAATAAATTTGATGACAGATTCCCTTTAAAGCATTGAAGGGGGGGCACTTGAAACTCCTGTATGTGAGGATAGGATCGTCCTAGGATTGACCAATGTCGGCGTATGATCTGGTGAATCTTTGTGGTGAACGGATGATATTTCAAAATGAGTGGGATTCGTGATGAAGTTTTAGAATCAGAGTTGGTGATTGTCCTGTTGTTCTGGCTAGAAAGGGATGAACTAGATTGCAGTAATCTGCGTGGATAGCCGCGTTGTAGAAAACGTGTCATCATTTCATGCAAGCGAGTGGTACGTATTTGTGGATCCTGAACTATGCGGTGTATTCTGGTGAATTGTGATCGAGGTAGAGACTTTTTGGTGTTGGGAGCATGGTTGCTGGAATAGAATACAAATCTGAGGTCAAGCTACCTTGTGGGTTAGAGGTGATAGTCGTGTCCAAAAAATTGATAGATTGATCACTATAATGTATGGTGAAATGTAGATCGGAGAGGATGGAATTAATGTAAGCATGAAAGTCCAAGAGTGACTTTAGAGGGCCTAACCATATGCAAAAGATGTCATCGATTATCTGAGCCAGCTTTTAGCATATTGTATGTAGAGTGGGTTATTGTATATGTGGTTGTGCTCAAAGATAGCCATAAAGATATTGGCATAGGGGGGAGCTACTTTGCTCCCCATAGCGGTCCCCTTGCATTGTAAGTAGAATTGGTCTCCAAAAAGAAAGAAATTGTTGGTGAGAATCAGAGAAAGAAGGTCCAGACAAAAATGTTTAGATTCCAAAGGGAAATTATGCATGTCCAAAAATATGTCGACAATATTGATACCCATCTGGTGGCCAATGGAGGTATACAGGCTTGTAACGTCCCAAGTAACCAAAAGGTGCGGTGTGGTTACGGGAGAAACCATTTTGATTTTACTCGGAAAATCATTGGTGTCTAATAGAAATGAAGGTGTTGTTCTCAAGAGTGGGGTCAAAATCCTTTCTAGGAAATTGGCTAGACGGGAAAGTATAGAGTCGGTAGAGGCGACTATCAGGCGTCCTGGAGGTGTTAATGGGTTTTTGTGAATCTTAGGCAGGACATAGAAGACCGGTGTGATCGGATGGTGGTTTATGAATAAAGTGGACGTACGATTGTCAATGATGCCTGAGTTCAAATAGCATTGTATTGTGGTTTGTATTTGTGCACTAATGGTAATGGTCGGGTCTCTGTCAATAGGTTTATAGGTAGTGGTATCGGAGAGTTGTCGCTGGATCTCGTCTAAATACATCCGTTTGTCCATAATCACGATCGCCCCACCCTTGTCGGCTGGCTTGATGATAATGTAATCCGACCTACACAGGTTTTTAAGTGCCTGTTGTTCAGTATGGGTAAGGTTAGAGAGGTATCTGAGTTCGCCTTTGTCGATCTGAGTAGTCAATGTGGATAAATCTTGTTGTACTAAGTCGATAAAGGTTTCTACTGAATGGTAGCGAGATGGTGGATTGAATCTAGATTTAAGTCTGAAGAAAAAGTCGGAGAGAGAGTTGTAGGGAGAGGAGTAGATGTATTGAGTTGGATATCGGAGTCTGAATCAGAGTTGTTTTGGAAATGTACTTTAATACGAATGGAGCGATAGAATCGCTGTAAGTCCTCATGAAATGTGAAGGAGTCAAAGACTGATGAGGGACAAAATGATAGGCCCTTACTCAGGAGTGTCATGTCGGAGGGACTAAGGGTATGAGATGAAATGTTATACCCTAACGGTGACTCACCTGTGACTGTGTCTGAATGCGAGGTGGTCCTCCTGCCCCTGCGTGTGGGTCATAGTGGTTTGTCCGTCTTTGTCGTCCTTGTCCTCCACGTCCTCTCCCTAAAAAAGGTTGATGGGCAATGGTGGAAGAGCCGTCACTATCAGAGCCTGAGGAGATATAGCGTCTACTATCACGATTAAATGGGGTTCGAGAGTATGAACGAGATTGTTCTTGCCACTTATATACACTGTCATTCAGATAATCTTCTGTGTTGCGAAGGAATTTACTGCGTTTTTTGAGTTCGTTATTAGTTCTAAATTCAGAGATGGTTTTATGAATCTTCTCTTTCAGGGAAGACCATTCTTCAGGAGGAGTCAACGAACTGAGTTGTTGTTCAATGCGTTCAATTCTGGTAGCTGATTCGATGAGTTTCACTTGTAGTGTCTCAATTGTAAGTAATATGAAATCGAAAGAGCACTTGTTTAGTATATTTTTGAATTTCTTGCAATATTCCGGGTCATCTGAAAAGATTGTAGGCCTAAGATGACGGTACCTCACTGCTCCCGGATGTTAGGTCCTATTCTCCTCCATACCAGGTATATTCCCTATTACTTACCATTTCCCCTAGCGCTCCGGATCATTCCCCGTGCCCTTCCCTATCTTTCCCATTGCCTCTAGCACGGACATACCTCTTACCACTCTACTGGATACTAACTTTGGTTTGTTACCTATTTTTTATCCTTAACTATTTACTAGTGTAACGATTCGGTGGATCCGCTGGACCACCGCAAGCGATGGTAGCTAAGCCACGCCAGGGAACGGAGTCTAAGTAGCCCCCGGTATTCACCAGAGCCCGCCGCAAAGCGGGATGGACTTGCTGCGGCGTGAGGCTACCAGGTTGTTACCCCTGACGTGACTGGCTTGCGGTGGTGACCGGGGTACTGCGAGGTACAGAATCGGAATCCAGAGGCGTAGTCGGACAGGCAGGAGGTCAGGGCAGGCGGCAGAAGTTCGTAGTCAGATACAGGCAGATGGTCAGGGCAGGCGGCAAACAGGCAAGGTCAGGAAACGTAGCGGTACGGACTGGTACACGGGTAATCAATACGGACAATAGAGACACTCTAAGCTGACTAAACGCACACCAACAAACTGGCAGCGAGTGCTGGGGGCGTAACCCTTAAATAGAACCATCGTCCGGCAATCAACCAATTAAAGGTACACTGGCCCTTTAAATCTAAACCAAGTGTCGCGCGCGCGCGCTAAGGAATGGGCACGAGCCCGATGGTCAGCACGGACGGGAGCGGCGTTCACTGGAGCGGGGCCAGGTAAGGAAGCAGACGCCGGGACCGCGGGCACGGGGGTGGTCGCGGGCGACCGCAATGCCCGCACCGAGCCCCCCGCGGGGAGGGGACCAGCTGCGGGGCAGCGGCGCCCGCGACCCCCGTGCCACTACCCCCCCCCCCCCCTTAGGTCTCCACCTCTTTTTTTTTAACCTGGCAAGAAGGTCAGGGGACAAGTTGACCTCAGGTTCCCACGAACGCTCCTCTGGCCCGAATCCTTTCCAGTCAATGAGAAAGAACCGCTTCCCCCCCTTACTGTCTTCTGTGTCAGCACCTCCTTGACCTCAAAAATGTTATCCGAGTTGGCCACAGGAGAAGGCGAGACAGCCCCCCGGGAGAAGCGATTCGGCTTGAGGAGAGAGACATGGAAGGCATTCGGGACCCGCAGAGTGGGTGGCAAGCAGAGCTTGTAGGAGACCGGGTTAAGTTGCCGAAGTACCACAAAAGGACCCAGATATTTAGGACCCAACTTGTAACTGGGCACCTTGAAGCGGATGTACTTGGCAGATAACCACACCCTATCACCTGGCTTAAATATGGGAGGAGGCCTCCGATACCTATCGGCCTGAACTTTAGCGCGAGAGGAGGCACGAAGAAGGGCTTGACGAGTAACTTGCCAGAGTGACTTGATGTCCCGAACTTGGGCATCCACAGCAGGAACCTGACATGAGGTGGCTAGGGGGAGAGGTGGGCGGGGATGTAAGCCAAACACAATAAAAAAGGGGGCGGCTCCAGCAGATTCTGAGTCAAGGGAATTATAGGAGAATTCCGCCCATGGGAGGAGGCCGGACCAGTTGTCCTGACGGGCAGACACAAAATGTCGCAGATACGAGCCCAACACTTGGTTGACCCTTTCCACCTGCCCGTTGGTCTGAGGGTGGTATGCAGATGAGAAGTCCAACTGCACCCGTAACTGCGCACAGAGAGCCCGCCAGAACTTGGATACGAACTGGACTCCCCTATCCGAGATGATGTGCAACGGGAGCCCGTGTAACCGGAAGATGTGGTGGAAGAAGAGCTGGGCTAGCTGAGGTGCCGAGGGTAAGCCGGGCAGGGCACAAAATGAGCCATTTTGGAAAACCTGTCAACCACCACCCAAATGACCGTGTTTCCGGATGAGGCCGGCAGGTCAGTGACAAAATCCATAGCAATATGGGTCCACGGTTTCTCAGGCACAGAGAGAGGCTGAAGCAGACCCGCGGGTCTGAGGCGAGGAACCTTGTTACGGGCACAAGAGGCACAGGCAGAGACAAAGTCCCGAACGTCTTGCATGAGAGTGGGCCACCAGTAGTATCTGGAGATGAGTTGTGTGGACTTGTGAATCCCAGGATGACCCGCAGTTTGAGAAGAATGTCCCCATTTAAGGATTCGGAGCCGCAAAGCAGGACGGATGTAGGTCTTCCCTGGAGGTATCTGTTGAAGATCTACAGGAGCAGCCGAAGAAGTCGTTCCGGAGGAATAAAAATGCTGTAGTGGTGGCTCCAAGCCCACAGTATCGGAGGATCTGGAGAGAGCGTCCGCCCTGACGTTTTTTTCAGCCGGTCGGAAGTGTAGAAGGAAATTAAAACGGGCGAAGAAAAGCGACCACCTGGCTTGTCGCGGATTCAAACGCTGGGCAGATTGCAGATAGAGAAGGTTCTTATGATCAGTGTAGATCTCGATGGGGTGGAGAGCCCCTTCCAGCAAATGACGCCATTCTTCTAGGGCCAATTTAATAGCAAGAAGTTCCCGGTCACCAATAGTGTAGTTGCGCTCGGCTGGGGTGAAGGTCTTGGAGAAGAATCCACAAGTTCGCAATTTCCCCGCGGAGGACTTCTGAAGAAGAACGGCGCCGGCACCAACTGAGGAGGCGTCGACTTCTAAGACAAACGGGCGCTGAGGGTCTGGACGAGAGAGAACAGGAGCAGAAGCAAATGCGGCTTTTAGACGTTTGAACGCCTCTTGGGCCTCGGGAGGCCAGGATTTGGGGTCGGCACCCTTCTTGGTGAGGGCTACCAAGGGAGCCACCAGAGATGAGAACTGAGGAATAAATTGCCTATAATAGTTGGCAAAGCCTACAAAGCGCTGAATGGCCCAAAGGCCCACTGGACGAGGCCATTGCAGGACTGCTGAGAGCTTGGCGGGGTCCATCTGAAGCCCTTGATCAGACACGATGTACCCTAAAAAGGGCAGGGAGGTGCGTTCGAACAGGCACTTTTCCAGCTTGGCATAAAGTTGGTGACTCCGGAGACGTCTGAGCACTTGGCGGACGTGGTGACGGTGGGTCTCCAGGTCTGGAGAATAGATGAGAATGTCGTCCAGATAAACTATAACACAAACGTATAGAAGGTCCCGGAAAATCTCATTCACGAAATTTTGGAAAACAGCCGGAGCGTTACAGAGACCAAAAGGCATGACAAGATATTCAAAATGGCCATCTCGGGTGTTAAAGGCCGTTTTCCACTCGTCACCCTTTCGAATGCGAATTAAATTGTAGGCTCCACGGAGATCCAGTTTAGAAAAAATCTTTGCGCCACGTAGGCGATCAAAAAGCTCGGAGATCAAAGGCAGGGGGTACCGATTCTTGACAGTTATTTTGTTCAGGCCACGATAATCGATACAGGGCCGGAGGGTACCATCTTTCTTCTCGACGAAGAAGAATCCGGCTCCCGCAGGAGATGACGACTTGCGTATGAAGCCCTTGCTCAGGTTCTCTAGGATATAGTCGGACATTGCCTTTGTCTCCGGGACGGAAAGTGGGTAAACTCTGCCTCGAGGAGGAGTAGTACTGGGCTGTAAATCAATAGAGCAATCGAAGGGACGGTGCTGAGGCAGAGTTTCGGCCTGTTTTTCAGAAAAAACATCAGCATAGTCCTGGTAGGGAGCAGACAGACCTGGCAGAGACTTCGTAGGTTTAGCAACGGCAATCTGAAGGGCCGGGCGGAGTGCCCGAAGGCATCGTGAGTGACAGGCTGGGCCCAACGAAAGAATCTCGTCTGTGTTCCAATTTAGGGTCGGGGCATGCTCTTGCAACCAGGGGAGGCCCAGAAGGATCTCAGAAGAGGATCGAGGCAGTACGAGAAGCTTCAAAGTTTCCGGATGTAACGCCCCAATCTGCAAGGTGAGGGGCGCAGTGCAGAACCGAATGGCATCCTTGAGGCATTCGCCACTGACGGAGGACACAAACACAGGTTTCTGCAGGGGGGGTCACTGGAAGCCGGTACTGAGACACCAGAGCATGGCTAATGAAGTTACCGGCGGACCCCGAGTCCAGGAAGGCGGTGGCCTGGAAGGTGCTGTCCGGTGAAGTTCCGCAAAGAACAGGAATGGTCAGACGGGGAGAGGCCGCCTCTCCTACGAGCCCTAGGTGCGGGAGTTTCGAGGGCGCACCGGACAGTCTCCAATGAAGTGGCCGGAACCGCCGCAGTAGAAGCGCAGTTGCCTCAGACGTCGCTATGAGCGTTCCTCCTGGGTCAGATGTGCCCGTTCCACCTGCATGGGTTTGTCCTCAAGAACCGTTGGCGGAGGAAGTGGAGGGCGTTGGAAGACAGGAGCTAAACGAGGTAGCCGGCGTGGTCGGGTGGACTCGCATTGGAGGCGGAGCTCTTGTTGTCTTTCGGCAAAACGGATATCGATCCGGGTGGCCAACCAAATCAATTCGTCCAGTGAGGTAGGCAGGTCTCGACCCGTGAGCTCGTCCTTAATGCGTCCCGAGAGGCCTTGCCAAAAAGTTGCCACCAGAGCCTCGTTGTTCCAGTCTAACTCTGAGGCTAGGGTGCGGAACTGCACAGAGTAGTGTCCCACAGTGGAGTCGCCCTGACGGAGACGGAGCAAAGCTGCGGCAGCTGAGGAGGTGCGACCAGGTTCCTCAAAGACAGTTCGGAACCCCTGGAGGAAGGCTTGCAGATAAGCCGTTAGCGGGTCTCCTCGGTCCCACAGCGGAGTGGCCCAGGCCAGTGCTTCGCCAGTTAGGAGGCTAATAATGAAGGCGACTTTAGCCCGCTCAGTGGGAAATTGATGTTCCAGCATCTCAATGTGTATTGAACACTGGCTGATGAAACCTCTGCACTTCTTGGGGTCTTCATCATAACGAGAGGGGAGCGGCAGATGCAGTGAAGGTCCCGGTGCAGGAGCAGGACGAGCCAAGGCTGCAGGAGCAACAGGTGCAGGCGAGCCGGCAGCGGCCGCAGGTGGAGGCAGGCGAGCCGCAAGGTTCTGCATCATGGCCGCGAGCTGGTCGATACGCTGGCTCTGCTGGGCGACGGCCGTAGTAACGTCCCGGAGTTCGGGCAGAGGTACCCTGGCGGAATCCATGGCCAGTTTGTACTGTGACGATTCGGTGGATCCGCTGGACCACTGCAAGCGATGGTAGCTAAGCGCGGTAACCTTTTTAAGACGCCGACATGCCGGAGCGCATACACCGGCGGTCTGAACATTCTCTGGACGTGTACGTCCGTTCCTCTAGTCCTTCAGGTAATATTCTATCCCCTATCCCCCCTTAGTTATACCTACGTTCCCATTACCTTCTGTGACCAGCCTTGTCTTTATCTTTAGCCACATCTGGCCCCTCTTGCGCCGACCGGGCATTCACAGGAGCCAGCACATACAGTAAGCGGTATGATCCTTTCCTTGTACGTACTTGTAGATTTCTTATACCACAGTACATTTACTTTTTCCTTTTTTTTCTTCCCTATAGCTTACCACTGCCATAGCATTTTAGCTCACCTCCTATGCCATTTAGTACGTTCACCTAATAATTAGGTAAGAGTTTTTCTCCTGTGATATACTCCTTCATTCTGCTTCATTTTTATGTATTTTATGTATTTCACTATATATGTTCCACACTCCTTTTGTAGATGTTCTCCTCTTTCTGTCATTTCCCCTTTATTTCTTTTTTTATATGTTTTTTCTTAATAATTTTTTCTATCTTTTACTTGTTCCTTATTATTTACTTCTCCTTGTTCCATTGATATATCTGTTGTGATTTATTCATTGTGATATAATAACTGACTTCGCATTAATTGCACATATTCTTTCTACGCAGATGTCATTTTTGAAAAAAGGTTTTGAGCCGAAAGTAAATTTTCCTTGACATCAATACTCTTTTTTCCCTTTTGTATTTACCTACTGGCCTATGTCTTTTGAATATCTCAACTGGTGAAATATGATATACTCGTTTTTGATCTTGTTGGATCTATCACTATAGCTCAAATTCAGGCTATATGTTTAATAAAGTTTATACCTTTTTTAAATATTACCTTTTGGTGTGCAGTGGTTTTACATTTTGATTAGACTTGAGGTTATTACTTTTTTCCCACTCACCCCGATAAATTCCCCATTTACTTTGGGTGTGGTACCTTTTGTTTTTTTTAATTTGTTGTTTTTTGGGCCCTTCGACCCACTTTAATCAATGACGCCTTGAAACTTTCGCCTACAATGTGAGGCAGAAAGGATTATAGCAATTCTCAAGCTTCCCGGGGTTTTCCATATCCCCCCCTCAAAACTGGGAGGGGGGGACTATGAAAAGGACCCTTAGAAAATAACAGCATATGGGTTCTTTGCGGCTCTTGCCCTGAGAACCATCACTTCAGAGGTCCCTGGGGGGGCTCCGCAGTCCCCTTTAGCCCGACCATCTTTTGGGAAAGCCCCGATATTGCACCAAGTTAACCCTTAAAAGTAAAAATTATGGGGAATCCTCAAAGAAGATCGAGGCATCGAACAGCAACTGAGTTCTTTTCCCTCTCCAGGGGGTGGGAGACTCTCAAAGAAAAAAGCCACAAAACAATGCGAATTAAAAATTTTTAACAACCAACAGAAGAAGAAAATAAATTTGTTCGTGACACAGAGGTTCCCCTCAACGACACGTTTATAAGTGGCAAATTCGGGGGTCCCTCCTACCCCCGCCCCCCATTTAATGCGCTGTCAGAAATAATATACCCTCAGGTTCCGACGTGACCTATCCTCTGGCACCTCAACAACCTTTTTTTAGGGAAAGGGGGACGAACGCGGACGACGACAAAATGCTTTTTACACAAAGACCAATACCAGGGGGAAGCGGGGGACCGCACCACCCCCTACTAACACGCTCACAGGTGAGCCACCTTTAGTATATAACATTTCGTAAAAAAAACTAACACCTGCAGAAAGTCAGTCCTTAAAAAAGGGCCTGCCCTTTTTTGTCCTATGAACCTTTTGACCCCTTTTTCCTTGGAGGAGGATCCCCAAGTTTCTTTCGGTCGGTCCCCTTAAAGTACATTTTAAGGACACCACAGGGAACTACTGTCTCAAAACCCAACCCCTATCTTTTCATATCAAAATTAGGCCTAAGAACAAAATATAAGTATAATCCTCCTCCAAAACTACCATGGTAGAAAATTTAAAAATTGGTGCAACGTGATGTAGTCGTTAAGTCTATTCTAACAAAAAATTACGATACCCTCAAACCCTTCGCCAATGGACCGTCGGCACTGGATCATTTTTATGTCCCAAAAAAATTGTTAAACCCAGCTTAATTGGGGCAATTTTTAATAAAAAACATGTATTGTCTGAAATTCAACGACAACTTTCTGACATGGACACATATTACCTCCAATCAAATCCCCCCAAAAAGTCAGTTTTTTTTGATTAACACCCTAGTACAACCTATCTATCCCTTAATATCATAGACTCACGTACATTGATTTTCCACTAATTTCCCCTCCCGGTCACCCCGGTTTTCTACGTATTACCTAAAAATCCATAAAGATCCTACTAGACCCCCGGGCACCGATAGTACCCCTCTAGGACCTTTTTCCTGTCCCCACTCGGATCTTACTTGAAAAAATCTTACCCATTGTGAAAAAATTCCTTCTTATTCTGGACACGGGTTATTTCCTTAAGAGAATCAAGTCCATCTCACCATTATCTTCACCCCACACTCTGATTAATGGGTGTAACGAGTTTATATATCTTTTGATCCCCAGTTAGGCCTAGGGGGGCTGCCCCTTAAATTTGTAAGTTCAACTCCTTTTGCCCGGGTTTGTCAAAAAAATTTTGTCTTGACATGTTGGCCTAATTTTTTTTTAAAACAAAAATTTTTTTCTTTTTGGGGACCAGTTCTATCCCCAAAAAAAGGGCAAACGGCCAGGGGAAATAATATGGCGCCCCCTCGCCAATATTTTTATCCCATTTTTGAACCGAACATGTGATATCCCCCATTGTATACACAATACTCCAGACTTGGCTTCGTTTTATGAGACATTTTTTGTTTTGCAGGCCCTGAGGACAAATTTTAAATTTCCATGATTATATCAACGATTCATCCTGTTTTTCGTTCACCATAATTATGACAACCAAACTCAATTTTTTTGGGGCGAATTTTTTCTATCTACTTGAAGGCAATCTCTCGTCCACTTGTTTCGGAAACCCACTGATCTAATAGCCTTTTACATTTTAGAGCAATATGCTCCCCAAACACCAAAGTTCCCCTACACGATCACAATACAGCCTACCGCGAATAGTTCAGGACCCACAGACTTGCCAAACTAGACTTGAAGAAATGTCTGACCGCTTCTTACAACGTGGATATCCAAAACATATCCTCAGAAACAATTTGGTTACTACACCACAGGCAAATTCGAATACTGTACTGACCCAAACCCCACCTAACCCTACAGAAAAAGCCTACCAATAGTTCTCAAGTATCTCCTTTTACGACTAAAAAACCCCCGATATCCGAGAACTTGGACAATATTGACACGTGATATCCAGAAATAATTGAGTTCAAACATCCCCCACTCCAATGCTTTAAAAAGAGAAGAAATCTCCCGGACCCCATTGGTCAGAGCGGATTTCGGATCTCTTCGTTCCATTATAGCGTTGACCATGTCCTCCCCCAACGAGTTACCTACCCTTTTTCAACTGTGCCCCAGTGGGTCATCGGTAAAAAAAAGGGGAATTTTTCACCCATCCCCCCAAAAGAGCCAACAATATCCCATAAGGGGGTTCTTTACGTGTCGGGGGCCCCAATTTTGTAGTCTACCTAATTAAATGCCCATGTGGTTGGCATAGGTAGGACAAACATCACAAGCAGTGAAGGGTGAAAATTTTAAGCACAAGGGTTTCTATCCGTTTGTAAGGAGTTACTTTTACCTATTCCGACCCCTTTTCAAGAGCGGAATCACCATCCATCCCCGCTTGATTCCAGGGAATTGAACAGGGGGCCTTTTCCCCGGGAGGGGGCAACCGTCGGCCACCCTCCTACTAGGGAGCGGTTTTGGATACATACCCTAGACATTTGGAGCCCAAAGGGCTTAATAGAGCTTATGATATAAGATTTATTCCAGAGAGTCTTTTAATGTGAGTTCACCACTGGGTTCCCAAAACCCCGGGGAATTGCTGCCTTACCGAATATATTGTTTAGTTACACCATGCTAACCTTGCGCCCTCCATTAAGGTGTAGTATATTTTAATCCCTTTTTTTAATTATGGGCAAAGCCTCAGTAAAAGTTCATAATATACTTTTTTGTCATGTATTTTACAGTTTTATTTCTGTTTGTCCTTACGATAAAATGATGGTTCTACCCTTTGAAGATGGCGTTTTTTCCACTTCCCTTTTTTTTTTCTCCCCTTTGTTATCCTTATTTTCCTAGACCTTTCTTTTCCTCTGTCTCACTTACTATCTCTTCCTTTTCCCATTCTCTCTCCAGACACTTCCCCTTGGCGCTTTTGGATCTAGCTCACTCTATTCCGTCTTGCGCCGCTCTTGGCGCATGCGCGATACGTCCTTACACTCACCTTCCCCCTTGCTTCCCTCTCTTACTGCGAGCCGCCAAGCCTCCGCGCATGCGCGGGAAACCTTTTTAAACGCTGACATGCCCGGAGCGCATACACCGGCGGTCTGAACATTCTTGGGCGTGTACTCCGTTCCTCTATTCCTCAGGTAATATTCTATCCTCTATCCCCCCTTATTATACCTAGTTCCCATTTCCTTCTGTGACCCAAACCCTTTTCTTTTTCTTTACCACATCGGCCCCTCTTTTCGCGACCGGGCCCTTCACAGGAGCCAGCACATACAGTAACGGTATGTTTCCCTTTCCCTTTTACTACTTGTAGTTTTTTATACCACAGTACATTTACTTTTTTTTTTTTTTCTTCCTATACTTACCATGCCATAGCATTTTAGCTCACCTCCTATGCCATTTAGTACGTTTCACCTAATATTAGGTAAAGTTTTTCTCCCCGTGATATACTCCTTCATTCGCTTCCTTTTATTTTTTATGTATTTTACTATTATGTTTTCCACACTCCTTTTGTGTTTTCTCTCTTTTTGTCATTTTCCCCCTTTTTTTTTTTTTTAATGTTTTTTCTTAATATTTTTTTCTATCTTTTACTTGTTCCTTATTATTTTCTTCTCCTTTTCCATTGATTATCGTTGTGTTATTCATTGTGATATAAAAACTGACTTTGATTAATTGCACATATTCTTTCACCAGATGCTTTTTTTTAAAAAGGCTTGAGCCGAAACGTCAAAATTTCCTTGACATAATATCTCTTATTCCTTTGTATTTACCTACTGGCCTATGTACTTGTGAATATCTCAAACTGGTGCAATACTGATACTACTCGTTTTTGATCTTGTTGGATCTATCACTATAGCTCTAATTCAGGCTATATGTTTAATAAAGATATACCTTTTTTCATATTACCTCTTTGGTGTGCAGTGGATTTATCATTTTGATACGCCAGGGAACGGAGTCTAAGTAGCCCCCGGTATTCACCAGAGCCCGCCGCAAAGCGGGATGGACTTGCTGCGGCGTGAGGCTACCAGGTCGTTACCCCTGACGTGACTGGCTTGCGGTGGCGGCCGGTGTACTGCGTAGTACTGTATCAGAATCCAGAGGCGTAGTCGGACAGGCAGGAGGTCAGGGCAGGCGGCAGAGGTTCGTAGTCAGATACAGGCAGATGGTCAGGGCAGGCGGCAAACAGGCAAGGTCAGGAAACGAAGCGGAACGGACTGGTACACGGGTAATCAATACGGACAATAGAGACACGCTCAGCTCAATCAATTCACACCAACAAACTGGCAGCGAGTGCTGGGGGCGTAACCCTTAAATAGAACCATCGTCCGGCAATCAACCAATTAAAGGGACACTGGCCCTTTAAATCTAAACCAAGTGTCGCGCGCGCGCGCTAAGGAACGGGCACGAGCCCGACGGCCAGCACGGACGGGAGCGGCGTTCACCGGAGCGGGGCCAGGTAAGGAAGCAGACGCCGGGACCGCGGGCACGGGGGTGGTCGCGGGCGGCCGCGATGCCCGCACCAAGGCCCCCGCGGGGAGGGGACCGGCTGCGGGGGCAGCGGCGCCCGCGACCCCCGTGACAACTAGCCTATTTTACCATCTCACCTATTGTCATATATATTTTTACAGCCTGCTTTGGTGCCTTTCGTCTCCCTAGAAATATTACCTCATACTAGCAATTAGCATTACCACATTAGGTAAGACCATCTTTAACAGATTTATCTACTTTCTGTCTATGTTTCTTATTCCTTTTTTATATCTATTTTTCACCTATTTGCCTTATTCTATATTTTTTCCCTGGTTGCCTATCCTTCTCCTTTCTATTTTATCCCCTATATCATAGCTTTTTTTTCACCATTTGTTATCTCTTACATTCTAGATGTCTCTTGATAAAGGCAGTTGCCGAAACGACGATATACTATATGACATCTGCAATATACTATATGACATCTACTATACTTATACCTATGTAAAGCACCTGTCTAGTATACTTTTGTGTATCATTTTTGGCACCCCACCTTTGCCCTACTATTGTCTATGCCCTCTCTTGTAAATAAACTACATTTATACGCATTATACATTGGTGTGCAGTGGATCTATATTCTTGTATACGTGGCTTTGCTGCCTTTCCACGATTTGCACCCGCCTCCTCTTACCCAGGTGTGCGTGACCATCATTTGTATATAGGAAAATGTGGAATGACTGACCTTTGTCAAGATGAATCAGGCGTGGATCGGCCAGGATTTCCACACACCAATGCCTTAGGCGTCAGATTACATCAACCATGACGCCTCACCAAAACTTTGAGAAATTAGTCTGGATTCAAACTACCTGCCTCAGCCACTATTCTAATGCCGCCACCCGCCTGATGCCACACATCTGCTGCCAGTTGCTCCTTCTGCCTACATAAGAGGAATGAGTGATGTCCAGCGTTCTTCAAATAGCACTCAATTGTTTATTTTACATAGGAGATAAAACATCAGAGACCCATAGCAAAAGACTGACGCGTTTCAGGTCACGTGGACCCTTAATCATAGCATACATTGAATACACAGGTGATCTTTTTAAAAGAAAAACAAACCAATGAATAACAAAGATAAAATCACGTGGTACAATAAGACACACATATTCATACAACATGAAGGGACTATTTGAAGAACGCTGGACATCACTCATTCCTCTTATCTTCATTTGCTTGTCTCAACAAGTCCGGGCGTCTTCTGGTCTGGTAAGCTGGTGTATATTTTGAACTATTCTCTTTCTGTCTACCACCATCTTTACGAGGGACTGGTATTGCCACCCACTTCCACACTCTGTCATTGTGCCACTCTATGACCTCATGCTGCTGCTGATGATGCTATGACCTCCACACTGTGTCATTGTGCCACTCTCTGACCTCATGTTGCTGCTGATGCTGCTGCCGTGACCTCCACACTGTGTCATTGTGCCACTCTCTGACCTCATGCTACTGCTGATGCTGCTGCCGTGACTTCCACACTGTGTCATTGTGCCACTCTTTGACCTCATGCTGTTGCTCCTGCCGTCACCTCCACTCTCTGTCATTGTGCCACTCTGTGGCCTCCTCCTGTTGGTGCCACCTCCAGAATTCGTCATTGTGCCACTCTCTGACCTCATGCTGCTGCTGCTGTTGATGATGTCATCTCCACACTGTGTCATTGTGCCACTTTGTGGGCTCCTGATGTTGCTGCCACCTCCAGAATTTGTCATTGTGCCACTCTGTGGCCTACTCATGCTACTGCCAAGTGACCGTTGTCTCACTGGAACACCCTGTGGTTTCCGAATGTTGTTTCCACCCTCACCACTCTATGACGTTGCCACTATGTTTGGTTTTCCCCTTCTTTTCACCTCTCAGAAAGAATGGGAAGGATCAGGATTGTCTAGCCAAAAGCAGGAGTGGATACAGAACACAAAAGACATGCAAATATCCCATTTACTGGTAATCTCTGTTTTGGATCAACTCCTGTTTGTTTTTGGCCTCAGCAATACTGATGGATTATTGACTGATTGAAAGCGGACACTGACAGATAAAAAGCAAGGGCAAAAGGATCAGAGACGTCAACGCAAAATTACTACCGACACCCTCTCCACTCATTCGGGGGCCTCTACATGCATCAGCGTTTAACAGAACAGGTTCTGTCATATTTTGTGACAATTTAAAACTCTGGCCTCATGGAGTGTCCCCTGCTGTGACGTCCCCTTACTGTGCTGAGACCTGTGCTGGCTCCAGTAACCTACTACTGTGTTCATTGACGCTATGGTAGGATCTTATTTCTCAGCTTGTTTTTTTCCAGCTGGCGCTGCCATGACTTTATCAGGCTGCATTCCTGCTTCAGTTTTTTGGTCAGTTTTGCCCCCGTGAATGCCCAGGGAATTTTAGAGTGAAGCGATTCTGAGAGCGGCGGCAGTCATATGCGTGTCATACTAAAACACAGCATTGTATGAAGACCAAACCAAGCTCCCTCTGCATATTTGAGCATGGTACAATGTTCTACAACACTCTACAGGCTCTCTGAAGCCAGGAAATAGCTGTTTTTTAATGCGATTCGTCCCAAAGTAATTCGGACCGAAACAAATTTTGAGAAATTCGCCCATCTCTAGCGGTGACCCCACTCCTACAGTGACATAAAATAAGCCAACAAATAGAAAGTGAAAACTTATACTGGACAGTCTAACCATGCACTAGATTTGTGAACATTACAATAAATCTGGTGCCTTTTAAGACTGTCCAATCTAATTTTTCACCATCTAGGTGTTAGAAACTCCTAACAAATCTGTCCTTAAGTGCAAAAACAGTAGGAGCTTCTCCACTTGCATAGGATCAACCAAAGAAAAGTGAATGGTTCTCTATTTGGAGGTGGCAAGTCATGCTGCTTGCAAATCTATCCTTGTCTCTCAGCAAACGGAATATTGATCTGTGTAGCCAATGAGATGAGTTCATCCAATAAGGCAGTCAGATCACGACCATCCAATTCAACTTTGATACAGCTTTTCAGGGCCTCCCAGAATGTGTCTACCTAAGATGCTATAAAATAAATATTTTTTTTTTATATTCACAATGCAAAACAATTTTTTTTAAATTATACACTAATTTAAATGTATCACTAAACAATACCTAATACAGCTTTGTCACTAAAAAAAATGATGACCAGTTAAATGCAGAGAGGCAAAAAGCTGAAACTTTCTTCTGGTCATTGTTACGAGCGGTCCCGCAGCCCATGGGTCAGGCTGCGGGCGCTCTCGTGCCCTTGCTGTGGTCCCTGGGTCGGGGATGAGTGGCGCCGCGGCTCGCGTGTAGGGCCGCGGGTGCACTTGTCCTCCTGCGCCCATACACGTACCTGGCCGTGTGCCTGCTTCCCCTGCCGGCTGACGTGCGCGTCCCTGCTCCTTAGGGCACGTGCGCGCCAGTTCTCTCAAATTTAAGGGGCCAGCGTGCCGGTAATTGGTTGATTGCCAAGCGCTGACCCTATATGTTGGTAACGCCTCCAGCATGTCCCCGCTGGATCTTTAGTGCCTGTTGCCTAGTGAGAAAGCATTCATTCTAGTCTTGTCCTGATTACCGTGTACCGAACCTTCTCGCCTACTCCCACGACCACGAACCTTTGCCGCTTGTCCTGACCTTACCGCCTGTCCCCGACTACGAGCCTGCCTTACGATTCTGTACCACGCTAAACCTCGGCTGCCACTGCAAGCAAGTCTCGTCAGGGGTAGCGAACTGGAAGACTCCCACCGCAGCAAGTCCATCCCACTTTGCGGCGGGCTCTGTTGAAAACCGGGACCTACTTAGACTCCACTCCCTGGCGTAGCATACACCACCGCTTACGGCGGTCCAGTGGATCCACTACCATACTCATGACAGTCATTAAGGCCTGAGGTTTAAGGAGTTAAAGGGGAGCCATAGTGAACATGACTCATTTGCTGCATTGTTTACATATTAGTTTGGGATGCTTCCTCCAAAGCCTTCCTTCTGAACTGCACAGATAGAATACAGAGTAGAAAAATGATAAGGTTGGAATGTGAACCTTTGTAATATATCCCTTTCCTCCTCCTCCCTTCCTCTTAAACTCATCATTTACTCTAAAATAACTGCTAAAATTCTTGTTAGAAGACAGTCTGTCATGTGACTGATGAATAGGGTTACATGCTGCCCATCACAGTCTATGGAGTAGGGAAGGGGCAATGGCATAAAAAGACACATATAAACAGCTCTTGTAAGTGTTACATCTCACCCCATTGCTGGATCCACAACTTACACTGCTCTGTATTTCCATATAATGTCCTCCATGGTGCTTCTGCTGTTTCTGAGGGTGTACACTGTAGCAGAAGACATCACAGCAGCTAACATCCACCTAGTTTAGGGACAGCTAAAAATGAGGGAGAAAGCCTGCAGAGGTAAAAACTATTGAAAAAAAATTTATGGAAAGGCAGTGGTATTATGCTGCTGTAAATGAGCATTTGGTCTGCTCATGGCCCTCTTAACTTTAAGTCAAGCTAAAAACATTTTACAAAAATAATAATCTTCTACTACTACTACTACTGCTGTGTGAATGTTAGGCTAGGTTTAATCTAGGGACCTAGCCTTTGTCGGCCATAACTGTTTACATATCAAGTAGAAGATATCAGGACATGTATGGGAGCATAACTACAGCCTAACCATAGGCTGAAACAGAATTAACATAGTCAACTTGCAATCAGATTGGTCTGAATACTGTAATAGGAAAAATAGGCCAGCTTATCATCTCCATACCTCCCAACTTGCACGGACACACTCTTCTTATATGTAAAGTCACCAATGGCAAAAAAACTATAGGGATCCAGCAATTTTGGTAATAACTTTAAAAAAAACTTCTTTATTGACAAAACCAGTAAAAAACATGGAATTCACATGGGGAATGATGAAACAACGTCTTTCAAGCAGCGCACTCTTAATTCTAAAGTGATGACTCAGAGCGCACTGCTCAAAACGCGTCAACATTTCATCTTTGCCTATGATTGGATTCCATGTTTTTTACTGTTTTTGCCAATAAAGTTTTTTTTTTTTTTTTATTTAATACCAAGATTGCTTGATTGCTATAGTTTTTTACATTGCACACTGTATGTAACAGCATAGTGTACTAGATTATTCTATCCTACAAGTAAGGTGCATATGGCTGAAAACAGACTAAATGGTCTGTAGAAAGTTGACGAGGTTTGATCTGTGCTGTCCTATAGCTAAGTGGCAGCTGTACGGTATTTTTAGCGGGTATTCAGATGTAAACGGCTGATTCTGAATGGAAACACAGCCTAAGTTGTGATTAGGCCTCTGCAGCCCAGTCCATTAGTATTTAAAAATCAATGCAACTTAAGAACACTTTTACATGGTTTTTACCAGTGTTTATTATAACATATTTTTATTTGGCTCAATCAAAATGCTAGTGGAAAGGCTGCAGTAAAATATTAGTTCTTCACACATAGTTTGTGTGTTTAGTGTTATTTATAAACTCCATAAAAATGCTTAAATTTGCAGGAGGTTTTGAGATGTTTTACAATATAACAAAAACACAGTATGACTGGGGCCTTAGGCCATACTAATAACCACAGTGGACAGATGTTATATTGTTAAGAATTAGCTAGAAGTAAATTCTAGTCACACAGAGCAGATAAAAAAAGGTGTTTTTGAAACTACTTTGAACTTTCTTTCCCATTAAAGTTCATGTGGAAAATAGTAACATTAAAAACTAAACTTGAAGGTTCAGGTACACGGCTCATCCAAGCTGTACAGAACCACCATATAGCATCAATACAAGTGCGCTTTAATGGAAACTATCTATGTATGTACTATATCTAACTAAGCCTGTACGAAAACATAAGGAAACCAATAGGTTCCATAATAAAGAGCCATACAACCAGGGCCATCTTAACAAAATGTTGGTCTCCATGGCAAAGCAATGTTCTGTGCCCTACCCAAGCACATGACATCATAACAGGTCATGCCTCTAACAATGCCCAAACATCACATCAGACCATACCTCTAACCACCCATCTCCCAGTTTCCATGATGAACAGCAGGAATCCCAGATGATTCCAGTGTCAGGACGTTTTCATTACGTATTATAGGCCTGCGGCCTACAAGACTAATTGGTGGGGTAGGAAGCTGATAGTTACCTGCTCTGCCATAGTTTATATCTGTTTGTGCATCCTGAAAACATGCAAACAGTTAAAGAAGCAATGCTAACCTGGGGATCAAGAGCATGTAAACTTGTTTCCTGGGACATACCTCTGACCACCTGTGGCTCCCAATGCTTGTAGAGCCCTCAGGCAACTGCATGGTGTGCTAAATTGATAAGATGACTCTGCATTCTGCCTCTGTATGTGTATAGGCTCCATGAGCCCTAAGACCAGTTTGTGTTTATGTGGCACCCTTCCGTGTAATGTTTCATAGACACAGTTCAACTACAGAATTGTTTCTAAATGTGTGTGTTTTCTAAAACCCTGCCTACCGTTGCAGCAAAATTACACAATTATAGATTTTATATTTCTATTCTTAGATTCCATGCCTTAGTGGATGGGCGTGTGAGGTGCACATCAATTATCTGCAACTCACCTTTTCCAAGTAGCACAGGGGCCTGTGTTGCCTCCTACTGTGTTCAGTTTATTGTCCAGCCTTTGAGCTGTAGGTATGGCCTCATGGTTTGTGTTTTTGAGTAAATAATGTCCCTTTGGCTAGGTTCACACGGCTTAAATGCAGGGTGTAATTACGCCCCGCAATTACGCCGTGTGGCCGGGGGGCGGGACGGGGGCGGGTGCGGGGGACCGGCACCTCGCCTGCCCATAGACATGCATATGCGCCGCTAGTAATTCACATGTCAATTATCTCCCCGCCCGTCGGATTCGCTGAGCAGGAAGAGGAGACATAATCCATAGTTCTCTAGGAGATCTGTGGATTACCGTAATGAATGGGACATATTCCAGCCGAAATTTGGACACTCCGGTGCTTAATTACGGACTGAAATACGTCAGATTTTAAGCCGTGTGAACATAGCCTTTTTTTGGATTTTTATGTCACATTCATCCCATGACCATGCCTTTCTACAAGGTTTAGCACGTGCAGCATAAGTTTTCTTGAACATGCTACCCCATATGATCAGGCAACCCCATAACCCTCCTAGTTCCCGGTATCCCCTGAGAATACATTTTCTTAGGTAGTCCAACAAAGATCCTTAATTGCTCACCGTCCACTTTCTGTCACACACTCTTCGGTCACTCCCTGCACTTGAGTACTCAAAGGCACTTATCTGTATATAGATGTACAGTCTGGGTGGCAGATTCATCCCCTTTTTATGTAAACCACCCTATATTTATGAAACATGGCTGGAACATTATGTAAACCAAGCACTTCTCATCCTTCATCTCACACATACACCCTCATAGATTGTAAGCTCTTGCGAGCAGTGAACTCACAATTGTCTGAACTGTAAATACCTTTTTACTGTGCAATGTCTGTGTTTTTACCTGTTCTTATACCCTTTAAATTGTAAAATGTTGCACAATATGTTGGCACTATATAAATATAAATTATTATTATTACAATTATTATTATCTATACAGACAATGTTAATCAAAGGTGGAGCTTTACCTCATTCTGCATATACATGGAGAATAACTTAAGACTTTAGACTCGAGCCAGTGAATTTTATTTATTTTTTGGCTCCTGTGCTGCATCAGGGCTGGCTAATTTATTTATGTAAGCTGCCTGGACAACATCTCTCTGACAGATACAGGAACAGTAACTTGAGCCAGAGGAAATATCAACTACTGTTTGCCACAAGCAAAAACAACCAGGAGCTGTCAGAAACTGGGTTTCTCTTCTCTTTGCTGTGTTTTGAAGAATGTACAGTATTGGAAAACTACCATGTCAAGAATAGAACCCAAAGAGTTAGGTTCAGTAGGTTTAAGCATACTAAAGGCCCTCAAATTTTCTATCCGACTTATCTTATTCCTATTTTTGTGCTCTATGTTTCCAGAAGTTTCACAGAACTACATTTATGATGCACCACTATCACTTTCACACCTAAGATATTAGAGGGAAGTTGACAGCTGGAAACAAGAGCTGGAGTCCAAAAAGTTGGACTTGGTGTCTTGACTTTTTATATATAACACAATCCCTTTTGATACTGTATATTGTACAGGCTTTTTTACTAACTTTATATATGGAAAATCTGACATTTTAAAGCAATGCCATCTGATACTTATAGTCTGATAAGATTTCATCCTGTGCCTCATATAGTTCGATTTAGCTACCATTAAAAAATATGAGGGATGTCATCAAGGAAGTTGTAGATACTTCAACAATAATTATACTTAGTTGTGATTTTACACACAAAAACGTCTCTTTTTGAAGTTTAATGCTAATGATGGTACCTCAACTATCAGTATAGTAAAAAAGAACTACAAATGAGAACTGTGGACCTTATGTATGAAAACTGTCTAGCAGTAAGACTCTCTTTGTTGCCCACAGCAACCAATCAGGACTCAGATTTTATTTCATATAGTGCTCTGGAGAAATAAAAGATGAGCTCTGATTGGTTGCTATTGGCAACAAAGACAGTCTTACTGCTAGGCAATTTTCACACATAAGGCCCATTGTGTATAAAAAAAATTAGTTAAACAAGCTGTGGTGCACTAAGATACAGTTGCCACCAGACGTTTACATACACAACATAAAAAGAAACATATGTATGTTTTTCTCATTATCTGACATGAAAACAGAATAAACCTTACATGTTTTAGATCAATTAGGATTATCAAAATTATTTATATTTACCAAATTACAGAATAATAAGAGAGAGAATTATTTAAGGTATTTTTATTACTTTTTGCAAAATCAAACGTTTAGATACATTTCATTAGTATTTGGTAGCATTGCCCTTAAACTAACTTAACTTGGGTCTACTGTTTGGATATCCTTCCACAAGCTTCTCACAATAGTTAGTAGGAATTTTGGCCCATTCCTCCTGACAGAACTGATGTAACTGAGCCATGTCTGTAGGTTGCCTTGCTTGCTCCTGCTTTTTCAGCTTTGCCCATACATTTTCAATAGAATTAAGATCAGGGCTTTGTGATGGCCACTCCAAAACATTGACTTGGTTATCCTTAAGCCACTTTTTAACCAGTTTGGCAGTATGCTTCGGGTCATCGTCCATTTGGAAGACCAATTTCTGCCCAAGCTTTAACTTCCTAGTTGATGTCTTGAGATGTTGCTTCAGTATTGACACATAATCTTTTTTCCTCATGATGCCATCTATTTTGTGAAGTGCACTAGTCCCTCCTGCAGCAAAGCAACCCCACAACATGATGCTGCCACCCTCATGTTTCACAGTTGGGATGGTGTTCTTAGGCTTCCAAGCTTATCCCTTTTCCTCCAAACATAACAATGGTCATTATGGCCAAACAGTTCAATTTTAGTTTCATCGGGTTGATATGCACATGTTGGACCAAAGCACGTTTATTTTTGAGACACAGAACCTGTCTCCTTCCTGAGCGGTATGATGGTTGGGCATTCACATCTTGTTTGTACTTGCGTATAATTGTTTGTATAGATGAATGAGGTACCTTCAGGTATCTGGAAAGTACACCCAAGGATGATACCGACTTGTGCAAGTCCACAACTCTCTTCCTGATACCTTGGCTGATTTCTTTAGCTTTAGCCATGATGTTACACACAGAAGCAGTGTGTTTCTGATGTGCATTTAAAATACATCCACAGGTGTCAGTCTCTAATTAACTCAAATGTTGCCAATAAACCTATCAGAAGCTTCCAAAGACATGACATCATCATATGGGCTGTCTCAAATTGTTTAAAGGCATAGTAATTTTAGTGTATGTAAAGTTTTGACTTTGCTAAAAGTAATAAAAATGCCTTAAAAATGATCTCTCTCTCATTTTTCTGCCATTTGGCATATATAATTAATTTTGGTAATTCTAATTGACCTAAAACGGGTCTCACAGATAGTGAGAAAAATATGCATTTGTGTCTTTTTACATAGTGTATGTAAACTTCGGGTTTCAACTGTATATGAAGTATTTTAAAAGACTAAAATGAGAACTATTAGTATAACAAACAGCATGAATAAACTTTGGTGCACAAAGGTATATGAAGTTTTCTGCAAGTCTCTAAAATAAGAGCTGTTAGTATTAAAAGCAGCTGAACAAGCTGTGGTATACTAAGGTATCCAAAATATGCTGAAAGTCTTTAAAATGAAAATTTCAGTATAAAAAGCAGATGAACAAGGTGTAGTACTGTAAGTTATATGAAATATTCTGAAAGTTTCTAAAATGAGAATTATTAGGTGGTGTTCACACGGTGAAGTGTACCCCGAAAATACGGTAAAATCTTTAACAAGTACTACATTCATGGAGAGCTGTGTACACTCATTATCGTACAGCCGACCAAGACTTTACGACAGTATGTCTCGGCACGTAATATACAATCATAAAAAGAAGTTACCTAGTAGTAGTGTAGAAGTGTATAACGAGGCAGAAAGTTTCCATGAGTTGAAAGTATGCGCTTGCAAGCTTGTACTTTTACCAGCACTAATAAAGGCGTATTGTGGCGTGTATGTGTGCGTGCTTGCCGCAATATGGCGGGTGAATATACCCTTAGTATAGAAAGCTACTGAACAAGCTGTGGTACAGTTAGGTATATAAAGCATTGTGAAAGTCTCCAAAAGGAGAACTACTGGTATAAAAAGCAGCTGAACAAGCTGTGGTACACTAAGGTTTATGAAGTATTCTGAAAGTCTAAAATGCAAACTATTAGTATAAAAAACTGCTGAACAAGCCTTGGTGCTCATAGGTAAATGAAGTATTCTGAAAGTCTCTAGAAGAAGAAAAAGTAGCATGGACATCTATTTATTTTATTTATGACACCCAACAGCGAGACTGAGTGTATTCAAAATGTACTGCTCTTACAAATGGAATAACTGAATGCTTTCAACTTTTCACTTTATTACATGACGCAGTCTCATTTTCCTCGAATTTACTTTATGTACAATGATGTACTGATTCAGATGTTTTGGCCTGAGCAGAGGAATGCATTAAGTTGAAATATCATTATGAAAACACAAGGGGATTCTGTATAAAAATGTTACCCAGCTGTATAGAGTCCTGGATGTGCAGATGTACAGAGCCCAAAGTGTCACACCCAAGATGTTCTCATGCCCTTGCTACATAAAGATGGTAGGTATGTTACCCGTAATCCAGCCAGAGCTAGCTTCATTCAGATTTGGAGGACAAGCCATTGATTGAGAGACTCTTCCAAGGTCTGATGGATGTTTTTTCCTAAACAAACAACTGTGTAGTTCTCCTGGGCCCAGCTATTTCCTACCACACTGATCAGTCATTACCCACCACCGGAGCACAGGAATGTTCAGATTCCACTTACACAGAGACCTCACTCATCTACAAAAGTCATACTGCAGCCTGAAGTATGTGACTTCAACACAAGAGGCTTCTGTGTGCAACTGTGACAGAGAAAATAGGTGACCACTTAGAATGTCAAGATAAAAATTCTTCATTTGACTTATTTTAATAAGATGTAACCTCATTAAATCGCAGTTCTTCTCATGTAATTGTATATGCATAAATCATCCATTACATCAGTAAACTATGAGGTCCATAGTATACTGTTCATGCTGCTCATTACAGATTATAATCAATGACAGAAGTTAGTCTGGGAAGTTAGAGTACCAGGGTAATACTTGGAAACCAATGTTGGACATTTCTAGTCACTTAACAGGTCTCATTGTCCTTCTCCAACCAGAAAATCAGCTTTCACAGGTGTATGTGATCTACAGGGATGAATTCATATCCAAATTGGTTGATAGTGGCTTTCACAGGAATGAATAAGAGCAGAGAATAACACAAAAGAATTGCCTGGACTAAAACACTATGACCACTAGTTTGTGTTCTTTAAGCAATGATTGCAGGAAGTTTGTTATCTGATATGTCTCACCAGACATGGCAACATCTATCTGTTCAATGAAGTAGAAAACATGACAACTTGGAGAAAGCAACCGTTTGCCAATCAGCAGAGGTCCAAATCTGATACTGCCATGAATATTGAAGCCTTGTCTGCCGATGCAACTTTGTTAGCAGAGTTGTGTCTGTTTGCTTCAGAGCCCCATAACACATTCGGATTCACTGAAATGTTGTTTTAGACCAATGTCTGGTAGTCTTCTTGGTTCACTTTGGGGGCACCTGTTCCATTGTGCAATGTCGGTCCACCCTCACGTAACTTCTTAGCTGATATTTACCTCTCACATCAATGGTACACGGTGCTCTGCAATTTCCATGTTACTTATTTGCAGTGATGCAACTTGTCTAATCACCATACACATTCACAACAGCAGCACAGGAGCAGTTAACTAACTATGCAGTTTCAGAAATATTGTCAGCTTTGTCCAAAAGCCAATAATGATCCCCTTTTTGCAGGTCTGATAAATTGCCCCTTTTACCTATGACAGTAATAAGGTACATATGTACAGTGGGTTGAAAAAGTATTCCTGACTTTTGAACTGTTCCTCATTTCCAAATGTTACAGCCACAAACTTAAATGTACTTTCATATAGAAAACATAGATCGGCACTAAGTGTGTCTACTTATACTTATTGGAGACAGGATTAAAGGGCTTAAACATGCCCGCCGGGTAGAAAATAGCTCTCTCAATAACTGCTGGCGGTGCTCAGTCCGAATAGGCAGTGTCCAAAGATAATAACATGAAGAAATAGCAGACGGCACTCACCAATCTTCTCAGCAGTATTTCTTTATTTCACAACAGCAAAAAGCCAGACGGGGACAGGAGGTAAAAAAACACCAACGATCGTTTCGCGCTCACCTGCGCTTTCTCAAGGTGTGTCGGGAAAATGACGTAACCACGTCTTATATCCCGTCTATGCCTGTCATCACAAACTAAATGGCAACAATATCTTTATCAAATTAACAACATTTCCACAAAGACAATACAATACATAGTCACACTTATACAAAATGACTTATAATCATAAAAATGGAGAAAAATCGTTTCTGTCATTCAACCCCATTAATCCCAAGGCATCAGTGCGCAAAATCCATCTAGCTTCAGCTTGCAAGAGTCGTGTATCCCGATCTACTCCTGCATCTGATGGAAAGACCCTCTGAATTCCTGCAAATAGAATACCAGACGTATCACCTCCGTGAACTTCATGCATGTGCGATATAAATTTAGGGGCACCTTTTCTCGTTTTAACAGAATAAAGATGTTCACGAATCCTGACAAATAGAGGACGAATCGTTTTGCCTATGTAGAAGAATCCGCAGCTACACCATAAAACATACACCACAAAATTGGTGCGACATGTAATCATGTCCCGTACAGTATGTGTTACTGCTCCTATATGTACAGTTCTTCCTACAGACATTTTACTACAAAACGAGCATGATCCACATTTAAAATTACCTCTTGGGGAGCACTTCTCTAACCAGTTATTTTTATTATCTCGACCACTATTCGGACTTCCATGTACCAATTCATACCGTAAGCTGCGGCATTTCCTGAATGTTACAATGGGAGGTTCCTTAGTTTTTTCTTGCAACTCTAAATCTGACTCCAAAATATGCCAATTACTCCTTATTGCTCTATTGATTATTTGGGACATATTGTTATACTCAAAGGAAAAAATGGATCTATCACATTTTCTCCTTGTCCTACCCCCAAATAATAACTTATGTCTATCCTGATTGATAGCTTTAGTAAATGCTTCAGAGATCAGTTGCTCATTATAGCCCCTATCTCTCAGTCGATCCGCCAATTCTAACGATTGTTCCAGGAAATCATGATACTCACTGTTGTTACGTCTCAGTCTAAGAAACTGTCCATATGGCAAAGATCTTTTGACATGGTCAGGATGAAAACTATTGCAATGCAACAGAGAATTAGTAGCTGTCTTTTTTCTGTATCCTTTCGTCACACATTTATCTTCAAGAAGGGCAATCTCAATATCCAAATAAACAAGCGATTTACCTCCAAAATTAGCTGTAAATTCCATGTTCAAATCATTATTGTTAATATAAGCCACAAAACCCTGAAAATGAGATTCAGACCCTGACCACCTATAAAAATTCGTCGTAAAGCGGGTGCCCAATGCGCTTTTAAATTTCACTAGGGATTATTATATTATAGCACACTTCCCTCCCAATAGGCAAAAAAAAATTAGAAAAGGGGGGGGCTCCCGGCGTTCCCATGGGGGCCGTTCCGGCCCTCTGCACATCCCCAATCGTCCCAAATCTAAAGGATTATGTTTAGAACAAAATCTAGTGCTTCAATTAAAAGTCAATCTGCACTGCATTCCTATCAGTTCTATCAAGAAATGACCTCACAGCCTTTTTCCATCCAAAATGTCTGATTTTAGTATAAAGCTCGACATCAATGTTGCCAGTTTAAAATCTGTGGATCCCGGAAAAATTATCCAAAAGTTTGAAACAACCCTTTGTATCTAATAGTATAGGGAACATTTGTAGTATAGGTCTTAGACCCCAATCTAAATATTGGGATAATGGTTCGTGAAGATCCTCTACTTGCCAAAATTGGGCGACCAGGAGGATTTTTCATTGACTTGTTTTTTGGGAAGAAAAACCATTGGGCTTAGATGGTTTAAAGGGAAATAATTTTTCTGAAAATCGCTTTGAGAAAAAACCTATAATTTTCCCCTTCTCCCAACAAGTCAAAAAACCACCTAGATCATCGGCGGGTTCCCACGTAATTTTCATATGTCCCAAATATCTTCCAATTGCCGCTTTGCTTCTAATATATAATACTCTCTGTCCATTACAACAATATTTCCCCCCTTGTCAGCGGGCTTAATTATTACATCACGGCTACTTTTCAGTTCTTTCAAAGCCTCCCGTTCATTACTTGTAAGATTAGATGACACTTCAGGGGAATATCACTTTTTCCATCCTTAACCAAGCTCTCTTTAAATTTAAAAACGGATGAGCCCGCTGACAAGGGGGGAAAAAAGGAACTCTTAACTCCTCCACAGAATTGTTCTCTAGATGCCTCCATTTCACCTCCATCCTCCATGTCAACTTCAAGAAGATCTAATAAATCAGATATAACATCATGATCCATACTAGACAGATTACTTTCCATAAAAAAGCCCAATTTACCAATAGTTGTACTCCTCTCTCCTGGAAGAATCTCCCCCCCCCCTTCTAACTTTGTTTGTTTTTTTGATTTTTAGAGATTAAATTTTGCGTAAAGTTTTCCCCAGATTATCCAAATTTGGCAAAATAAAAATTTGTTAGAAAGAAAAAAAATTTAAACCTTGGATAACAAGGAAAATGCCCTGAACTTGGGAAATTATGTGACAGATTTATAACATTGGTACCACTCACCCCTGCCGATCTGTGGGAAATTGGGAGCGGGAAACCCTTACGTCCCCATGGAGACCTGTTCCCCTCTTGAACCCCCCCTCCGGGGATTTGTTTTTCTTCTTCGGCCACCTCGGGGACTCTCCGCCTAAAGGGCCAGGTGATGTGGAGCTACCAATTTCTCCATAATTGTGTTGCTATATGTCCCATTTTATTGTCCTCATTGCCACTAGAGTCCGAACCGGAATCCGTTGTCCAATAGTCCGTCTGTTTGCATGTGCGATATAAATTTAGGGGCACCTTTTCTCGTTTTAACAGAATAAAGATGTTCCGAATCTGAAAATAGAGGACGAATCTTTTCCCTTGTAGAAGAACCCGCAGTACCCCCATAAAAAAAACCCCACAAATTGGGGGGGCTGTAATATGTCTGTACAGTATGTTTTACTGCCCCTATATGTACTTTTTCCTACAAAATTTTTTCTACAAAGAAATTGATCCAATTTAAAATTTACTTTGGGGAACACTTCTCAAACCCAGTTATTTTTATTACTCGACCACTATTCAAACTTCCATGTACAATTCACCCCATGCTGTGGCATTTCCAAAATGTTACAATGGGAGGTTCCTTAGTTTTTTTCTTGAAAATCTAAATCTGACTCCAAAATGTGCCAATTATCCTTATTGCTCTATTAATTTTTGGGACATATTGTTATACTAAAAGGGAAAAAAAAAATTGGATCTATCACACTTTTTTCCTTGTCCTACCCCCAAATAATAACTTATTTATCCTGTTTGATGCTTTAGTAAATGCTTCGAGATCATTTGTCTTATAGCCCCTATCTTCAGCGATCCGCCAATTCTAACGTTTTTCCCAAAAAATCATGATACCATGTTGTTAGCTCAATCTAGAACTGTCCTTTGGGAAAAGTTTTTTTGACATGGTCAGGATAAAAAAATATTAAATGCAACAGGAATTAGTAGCTTTTGAATGAACGGGAAAATCTTTGGCATGCCTTTTGGGAAAACTGAGCACCCCAGCAGTTAATTGAGAGAGCATTTTCTACCGGGGGGCATGTTTAAGCCCTTTAATTGTCTCCAATAAGTATAAGTAGACACACTTAGGCCGATTTGTTTTCTATATGAAAGTGCAATTTTTGAATTATCTTTTGGATTGGCAAAAGGGGTGAACTGGAACATAATTTTTTTGAAGATGATATGGATACCGGGTTATCTGCTAACTCTCTAGCAGCCGGACGGGTTGATATAGGAGGTTTCTTTTCACAATGTAACAACCAAGAGGAATTTTATTTTTAGTCACGTTTGTTGGAGTATCGTGTTGTCTCTTTCTGAAAAGGAGGTGCGTCTATTCTGGACAAATAGTACTTTACAATCGTTTAGAAAGAAGAGTCGCCACGGCTTAAGAATTTTATAAAGATAAAACACAGTCCGGTGATGATGAGTTGCACTGAAGTGGAAGGAGGCAACATTGAGCATTCTTTGAACTAACACACTTTTTTTTTTTAAGATATCAGTGAATATAATGGGTTTCAAAAGGATTTAAGTGTGGCTAAAAATGAGTTCGAACCAGGTTAAACTGAAGCCAATTGTTGTTTTTTTTTTTTTTCCGGGGAAAAAGTGGAAAAATAAATTGATTCCGATACAGAATGAAATAAAAGAGAGAAAACGAGACAAGTTTGTGCGAGAAAAAATAGTTTTTGGGGACCAAATAAAAATTTACTTGGAAGGAACAACCGCAAAAGAATAGAAGACCATTTAGATTTAATAGAAGAAGAATACGTTCCAATAAGAAACAGACGGACTATTGGACAACGGATTCCGGTTCGGACTCTAGTGGCAATGAGGACAATAAAATGGGACATATGCAACCAATTGATGGAGAAATGGTAGCTCCAATCACCCGGCCCTTTTTGGGGGGAGTCCCCGAGGGGGCCCTAAGAAGAAAACAAATCCTGAGAGGGGGTGGGGCAAAAGGAAAAGGTCTCGGAGCGTGAGGTTCCTGCTCCTCAAGTTTCCACAGATCGGCAAGGGGTGAGTGGTACCAACGTTATAAATCTGTCACATATTACCCTAAGTTCAGGGGCATTGTCCTTGTTATCCAAGGGTTTAAATTTTTGTCTTTCTAACAAATTTGATGTATGCCAATTTGAGATAGATCTGGAGAAATCTTTACGCAAATTGAATCTCTATAAAATCTATAAAAACAAACAAAGTTATGAAGGTGAGATTCTTCCAGGAGAGAGGAGTACAACTATTGGTAAAATTGGGCTTTTTTTGGAAAAATAATCTGTTAGTTTGGATCTGGTTATATCTGATTTATTGATCTTCTTGAAGTTGACTGGGGATGGAGGTTTAAATGGAGGCATTAGAGAACAAATTTTGTGGGGAGTTAAGAGTTCCTTTTTCCCCCCCCTTTTCAGCGGGTATCATGTTTTTTAAATTTTAAAAAGAGCGGGGGGTTAAAGGGTGTGAAAGCGTATATTCCCCGAATGTATTAATTTAAAGTAAAGAACGGGGGCTTTGAAAGAACTGAAAAGTAGCCGTGATGTAATAATTAAGCCCGCTGACAAGGGGGGAAATATTGTTGTAATGGACAGAGAGTATTATATATTAGAAGCAAAGCGGCAATTGGAAGATATTGGTACTATGGAAATTAGGGGTAACCCTGCCCTGTATTTTTTGGTTTACGTACTTTGTTGAAAAGGGGGGATCTTAGGTTTTTTTCCAAAAGGTTTGCAGAAAAATTATTACCTAAAACCCTCTAAGCCTAAAGGTATTTCTTCCAAAAATACATAAGTCAATGAAAAAATCTCTGGTCGCCCATTTGGGAAGTAGAGGGTCTGTACAGAACATTATCCCCCTATTTAGTTGGCTACTAAAAACCTATCTATCAAATGTTCCCTCATATTATTAGATACAAAGGCATTGTTGCAAACTTTGGATAAGTTTCGGTATCCACAGATTTTAAACTGGCAAAAATTATGCGTCAGTCTTTATATAAAATCGACTGTGGATGGGAAAAAGGCTGTGAGGGCATTTCTTGATAGAATGATAGGAATGCAGTGCAGATTGACTTTATATGTGAAGCATGATTTTGTTTAAGACATAATGCCTTTAGATTTGGGGACGTTTGGGATTGCAGGGAAAAGGGCCGGAACGGCCTGGGGACGCCGGTAGCCCCCCCTTTTTAATTTTTTTTTAGCCTTTGGGAGGAGAAGTGTGTTATAATTTAAATAATCCATATGTGAAATATATAGCGCTTTTTACACCTTTACGACGATTTTTGTAGTTGGTAGGATTGAATTAAATTTAGGATTTTGTGGTTATATTTAAAAATAATGATTTGAAAATGGAATTTACAGCTAATTTTGGAGGTAAATCGCTTTTTTTTTGGTTTTTGAGATTCCCTTTTGAAGAAAATTTTGACGAAAGGGTACAGAAAAAAAGAAGTACTAAATTTTGTTGCATTTCAATGTTTTATCCCGACATGTCAAAAGATTTTGCCTATGGACGTTTCTTAGATTTTAGAGTAAAAAACGTGAGTATATGATTTTTGGAACAATGTTTTTGAATGGGGTTTGATGAGAGATAGGGGCTATAAATGAGCAAAAGATCTCTGAAGCATTTTACTAAAGCTTCAATCAGGATAGACATAAGTTTTATTTGGGGGTAGGACAAGGGGGAAAGTGTGATAGATCATTTTTTCCTTTGAGTTAACAATATGTCCCCAAAAATTTAAAAGAATAAGGGGTAATTGGCACATTTTGGAGCAGATTTAGAGTTGCAAGAAAAAACTAAGGAACCTCCCATTGTCTTTAGGGAAAAGCCCCGTTCGGGTGAAATTTGGTACAGGAAGTTTGAATAGTGGTCGAGTAAAAAAAATAACTGGTTAGAGAAGTGTTTTTCCCAAAAGGTAATTTTAAAAGTGGATGTGTTTTTTGTAGTAAAAAAGTCTGTTGGAAGAAATGTCATATAGGAGCGTAACCTACAGTACAGGACATGATTACATGTGCACCAAATTTTTTGGTGTATGTTTTTGGGGTGCTGCGGATTCTTCTACATAGGGAAAACGATTCGTCCTTTTTGTCAGGTTCGGGGAACATCTTTATTTTGTTAAAACGGAGAAAAAAGGTGCCCCTAAATTTTATATCGCACATCATGAGTTCACGGAGGTGAACGTTTTGGGATTTATTTGCAGGAATTCAAAGGGCTTTCCCTCGATCAGGAGTAGATCGGGGTAACGGGCTCTTGCAAGCTGAAGCAGATGGATTTTGCGCACTGATGCTTGGGATTAATGGGGTTGAAAGATAGAACGATTTTTCTCCATTTTTATGATTATAAGTGTTTTTGTATAAGGTGATTATGATTGTATTGTCTTTGTGGAAATGTTGTTAATTTGATAAGATATTGTTCCATTTAGTTTTTGATGAAGGCATAGACGGGATATAAGAAGTGGTTTCGTCATTTTCCCCACACACCCTTGAGAAAACGCAGGTGAGCGGAAAAAATCGTTGGGTTTTTTTTTACCTCCTGTCCCCCCCTGGCTTTTTGTGTTGGGAAAAAAAAGAAATACTGCTGAGAAGATTGGTGAGTGCCGTCTGCTATTTCTTCATGTTACAAACTTAAATGTACTTTATTGATATTGTATTTGATAGAGCAACAAAGAGTGGCAAGTATTTGTAAAGTGTAAAAAGAAAATGAAACATTCTTTTTCCCAAAATTTTTGCAAATTAAAAACTGAAAAATGTAGATAACATGTATTCAGCCCCCCTGGTCAATACTTTGTAGGACACCCTTTTGATGCAATGACAAAATGAAGTCTGTTGGGTGTGTCTCTATGGTTTTGCAATCTGAGGGTGGAAAATTTTTCCCATTCTTCTTTGCAGAATAGCTAGTCAGATTGTTTGGCGAACATTTTCAAACAGCAATTTTCTGTCATGCCAAAGTTCTCAGTGGAATTTAGTTTGGACTTTGCTAAGGCATTTTAAACTGAATTACTTTGATTCCAAAATGCAATTCGTGGGCTGTATCACATAAAATGCCAATAAAATCATTAAAGTTTGTGGTTGTAAATTTAAGAATAAGGAACAGTTCAGGGTAAGAATACTATCTAAAAAAAAAGGTGTGTGATCCAGCCTTTGAAGGTGCGGTAAATAACGAAGGTTAAAATTCACTGTTTATTTTGTTTGTTAAAAAAAAAAGGCATAAAAAGAGTGATGTATAGATCCCTAACATTGGCTCGAGGAACTGCGTTTTGGACACGATGTTCTTATTTGTGGTTAGACATTTAATAAAAAAACTTTAAAAAATTTAAAATAATATGGAGTCGGTAGTACCGATCCTTTTGAAAGGAAAAAGGAGGGGGCATTTCTAAGGGTCATGCAGCATGTCTAAAATACAAAAAAACTTTTTGGTACATGAACATACCCAACAACCAGATGTATCGATTTCCCCTACTGAAGTATTGTTTGGGGAAAAGATTTCAACACCGTAACTCACGAGGCATTCTGACACAAGATCCCGGACCATGAAATATTTTCAACATTGGACACACTCATCACTACATCATACAAAGTAAGTGGATGCACACAAACACAACACACACTAGAGCATGCATATATAATAGTCTAGAATGCGGCAAATTTATGAACCCTCTCTACAATGGGTCATAAATCAAGCACATTCTAGCGCTAACATGATATTCCTGGCTCAGGTAAAGCACTTTGAAAGTGGTTTACCTGTTCCAACAGTAATGCTCCTAGAAATGCAGTATTCTAGTTCTAGTGTACCCCACCACCCGCACATCCCCTGAAATCAGACGCATTACAAAGTGCCGTGGGCGCTATGTAATGCGCCTGATAATGGCGTACGGGCCATTTAAAAATGAAGCGAACGGGGCTGCGTCTGATATCGGACTGAAAAAACGCCAGATATCTGGCGGAACCCTGTTCATACATGTCGCCCTTGGGGTTCAACTGAAAAATCCAGAAGGCCTCTCTTTTAAAGAGAATATGTTTTTGTTCACCTCCCCTTGCTTGTCTAAATAAACTTGGAGAGAGACAGTCTTGCTGCCAATTCTTGACCCTTTCGAGCTACACAGTGACAACCCTCCTGGGTGATGGCTTGTAGAATTTCAACTTGCCATAGAATAGGTATATTTTTCTTAATGATATTGGAAATCTCAGAGAACTGATTGCTATTGAAAAAAAATACTTTAGAAGTAGTTGGGATTGTAGAAGAGTCTCATTTCATAAATCAGTGATTGCCTCATTCTATTTTTGACTTTATTGACACTTGGCCACTCCAGGAAAAGCCGACCCGGACAAAGCGGAGTGGAGTCAATATACTAAAACATGTTGCTATCTACTGACACACAAGAACTGTCGGCTTTCCTTCACCGAGCCCAGGCCTATTGGTGACACGCATCTGCCCACATACTGCCTAAAGCCACATTCTAGGTATTCTAGGGGAAATATATCTTCCTTCAAACACTCCACCTGTCACTGTCTCACAAATGGTATTAATATTCGTTCATTTATTCATTCTGCCCCTTAGCCAATAGGATAGCAGAGATAGGAGATATAAGGACCCTCTTTTCTGTTGTGGTTTAACCACAATGACATTATATGCAATCTAGCTTAAGCTTTTGAAATATAGAAGATATGCTGATGGACATTTCTGGGGCTAATACAGATTAATACAATGAGATTCATGTTATCGCAATATATACATGCGTGCTTTAGTATGTGTTGTGGTCCTGTGTGTCAATGCACTTTGTGGGATCTGGTGTTGAGTGTATCCAATGTTGAGAATATTTCATGGTCTGGGACCTTGTGTCTGAACGTCTCGTGAGTTTCAGTGTTGGTAAGTCTTTTCGCCAACCATACTTCTAGTATGGGATCGACTATCACACTGGTTGTTGTGGTAAGTCTGTGTACATTAAAGTTTGTTGTAGTTTAGACATGCTGCTATAGACCAGCTAGAAATGTTCCCTCCTTTTCCGTTTTAAGGATCGGTACTACCGGCTCCATATTATTTTAAATATTTTAGCTTTTTATTAGATGTCTATATCAGTCTGAAATGCTTTGATTTCTCCGAGCCAGATGCTTGGGATCTATATATCACCCTTTTTATACTATTTTTTTTAAATCAATATGAAAAAAACATTGAAGTTTTAAACTTCATTATTTACCGCACCTTCGAATGTGCTGGATACCACACCTTTTTTCTTTGAATTATTTACCTACACCTTTTTTGTCCTGGGGCTGAATCCAAACACCTCGTGGGACTAAAAGTTTGTCCACTGGAGATCAACGAATGTGGGGAGCTGTGTAAATTTCCTTCTTTCTTTCTCTCTCTCTCTATCTATCTATTTGTTATTATCTGTTATATATATATATATAGTATATATTATATATATATATAATTATATATAATTATATATATATATATATATATTATATATGACTTTTGAACTGTTCCTCATTTCTAAACGTTACAGCCACAAACTTAAATGTACTTTATTGATATTGTATTTGATAGAGCAACAAAGAGTGGTAAATATTTGTAAAGTGTAAAGAAAATGAAACATTCTTTTGCAAATTTTTGCAAATTAAAAAACTGAAAAGTGTGGAGTACACATGTATTCAGCCCCCCTGAGTCAATACTTTGTAGGACCACCTTTAGATGCAATGACAACTGCGAGTCTGTTGGGGTATGTCTCTATCGGTTTTGCACATCTCGAGGCTGGAATTTTTGCCCATTCTTCTTTGCAGAATAGCTCTAGCTCAGTTAGATTGTTTGGCGAACATTTGCAAACAGCAATTTTCTAGTCATGCCACAGATTCTCAGTGGTATTCAGTTCTGGACTTTGACTAAGGCATTTTAACACATGAATATACTTTGATTCCACTACATGCTACTTCGTGTGGCTGTATCACATAAAATGCCAATAAAATACATTAAAGTTTGTGGCTGTAACATTTAAGAATAAGGAACAGTTCAAGGGATAAGAATACTATCTAAATAAAAAAGGTGTGTGATCCAGCACTTCTGAAGGTGCGGTAAATAACGAAGGTTAAAACTTCACTGTTTATTTCGTATTGTTAAAAAAAATGGCATAAAAAAGAGTGATGTATAGATCCCTAACATCTGGCTCAGAGGAACTGACATGTTTTGGACACGATGTTCTTATTTGTGGTATAGACATTTAATAAAAAGCTAAAATATTTAAAATAATATGGAGTCGGTAGTACCAATCCTTTGAACAGAAAAAGGAGGGAACATTTCTAGCTGACCTATAGCAGCATGTCTAAACTACAACAAACTTTATTGTACATGAACATACAATAAACCTCTAATCCCTGATGAAGCCAGGTTAGCTGGCGAAACATGTCGGCAGGTCAGATATGACGTTTTAAATTGTGATTTCTCACCTCTGTTTAGAAGTGTCACCTGCTGCAGACAGTGTCACAAGGGGGCCTTATTTGTTCTGTGTCCATGAGATTAGGGACGATTGCCCAAGTAGTAGGCTTGGGATCCCTTACTGGAGCTAGTACTTTGCTATAGATATAAGGCTCTCCTGTTAATAGGTGGTGCTCCACCAGACTTGATAATAGAAAGGGAGTTATTCCCTCTTTCAGAAGGAAAAAGGGTTAAATGATGAGGTTGGAAATCAGGTTTTTAAATAGTGTGCATAGAGGTTAAGAGTTATACATAATAAAAGTTATGTTTTAGTGTTTTACAGATAGAGAACTGATAGAGTTTAAGTTTGCCTATGGCAAAATAGTAAATATATTTCTGCCCCATACACGCCTGAAATCCATCAACTTCAATCTGTGGGGGTATTTTAATCTGTGGCCAAGAGTTAATTTATGCACTTTTTGTGAGGAATTCTGTCTCAAATCCTATGTTTGTGTATTTCTGCCATACATACATCTCAAATCCAGCCACTTCAGTCTGTTGGGATATTGCTATCTGTGGCAAACAGTTAATGTTTTCACTTATTGTGGTGATTCTGTTAAACGCTGATACAAAAGAGTGGAGAGGGTGTCATCAGTAATTTTGCATTGACGTCACTAATCATTTTGCCCTTCCTTTGATCCTTCAGTGTCCGCTTTCAATTGGTCAATAATCCATCATTGCTAAAGCCAAAAAGAAACAGGAGTTGATCCCAAAAATAATAAGTAAATGGAATATTTGCATGTCTTCTGTGTTTTGTATCCACTCCTGCTTTTGGCTACCTAATCATCAGACAATCCTGATGCAAGCAAAGGACCATGTCATACTGGCCTTACGGCTTCTCCAAAGACACAATCGGTTGTGTTTGTCCTTTTCTTTCCTTCTGACAGATTAAAAAAAGGGGAAAACCAAACATAGTGGCAACGTCATAGAGTGGTGGAGGATGGAAACTGCATTAGGAAACCATAGGGTAGTCAACTGAGAGAGTGGTCAGTTGGCAGAAGCATGAGTAGGCCACAGAGTGGAAAATGACAGATTGCGGAGTTGGCAGCAGCATGATTAGGCCAATTACATTGTGCAGAAGTAGCGGCAGCAGCATCAGGCCGGAGAGTGGCACAATGTCATAATTTTGACCTGGTGGCAGCTAGGTGACATAATGAGGAGGTGGCAGCAACAGCAACATCAAGGCAGAGAGTGACATGGTGACATGCTTTGGAGGTGACAGCAGCAGCATGATGAGATCTGAGTGGTGAGGTGGCAGCAGCATCAAAAGGCTACATAATGGCCCACTGAAGAGTGGGGAGGTGGGTGTCAATATCAGTCCCTTGTAAAGATGGTGGATGGTAGAAGGAGCAGCTGACAGCAGATGTGTGGCATCAAGTGGGTGGCAGTATCAGAATAGCAGCTAAGTCAGGTAGCCAGAAGAATCCAGGGTTCAGGGTCTGCTCCAGGTGCTGCTGCTGGTGGGGTGAAGAAAGCTGCTCATCAACAACTCCAGACTCACATTGCTGCTGATTGAGCTGGTACTGCTCCTAGCCCCCATCCCCCCACAGCAGCCGTGGCAGTGGTACATGAGCGCTGAGGAACCCCCTGGTCAGACCTGCTAGAGGATGGACGATGGCGCAGGTAGGGAAGTGGCCAACTGACTACATAGGATGTCTCTGTAGTAGTTGAGTTTGTCCTCCCTCTTGGCAGGTGAAAGAAGCCCCCATTTTGGACCGGTATCGAGGGTCCAAGACGGTGGAGAGCCAGAAGTCATCCCGGATGGTGACTATTCGGCTGTCACTATCCAGGCAAATCAGCAAATAGCGGGCCATCTGCACAAGTGACTCATTCCTTCCTCCATTCATTCCTTCACTTTGAAAGCGCAGAAATGCTTGTCCATGCCCTCGTGATCTCACACCTAGACTATTGCAACATCCTTCTCTGTGGCCTCCCATCTAGCACCCTCACTCCCCTTCAATCCATCCTTAACTCTGCTGCCGGTCTGATTCACCTCTCTCCCCGTTACCCCCCTGCCTCTCCGTTTGCCCAAACCCTTCATGGCTGCCCATTGCACCCACTGAACTCATGTGGCGTGAGATGTAGTTGCCACGTCTCCAGTCCTGAAAAGAAAGATTTTGCAGCATTTTGTTCCCCGAAAAATGAAGCAAATGAAATGGCGTTGTTCATCCCGTAGTCCTGGCGACTGCAAATTACGTGGCCTCCTGAAGGAGCCTGAGCAAACGGCAGGTGTCACGCCAAAGAGCTGCCACTGGCTGAAATAAAAATTACACAGTGGAGTATTCCTGTCCCCTTGGATCATCAATAAATCATTAGTGGCTTTTCTCTGTTCATAGATTTCTCTCTGTTTTGCTCTGTTCTTAAATTTCTCTATTTTGCTCTGTTAATATATTCTTCTCTGTTTTGCTTTGTTCATATATTTCTCTGTTTTGCTATGTTCACAGATTTCTCTCTGTTTTGCTCTGTTTATAGAGTTCTCTGTTTTGCTCTGTTCATAGATATCTGTTTTGATCTGTTTTGCTCTGTTCATAGATTTCTCTGTTTTGTTCTGTTTATAGATTTCTCTCTGTTTTTGCTCTGTTTATAGATTTCTCTGTTTTGCTCTGTTCATAGATTTCTCTCTGTTTTGCTCTGTTCATAGTTTTTCTGTTCAGCTAAAGAAGGGTGTGGTGGGTGTTGTTGGAATGGCTAAAGTGCATGAAAAATTTCCTGGCCAGTTCTCTGAACAGTGCAGAATCCACCACTTGAAAAGGGAAGGACTGCAGTACCACCAAGTTGGACAGGAGCACGGTCAGTTTCTGCACTTTGGGATGGCTAGACACATACTGCTGTCTTTTGGCAATCGTCTCGGTGAACGACTGCTGGCACCATGAATGGCGAGGAGCAGGAGCATCTGGACCAGTAAATGATTGGAAAGACAGACAACTCCGTTCGGCAGTCGTAGTGGAGCCTTGACTGCCTGAAATAGGAGGCGTGCCACTGGGTGCTTCTGCTACGGCAGGATGGACCACCACATTTGAAACACATTTCTCCCAGGCCACGGAAGGGTGACGCTGCATCTGTTGATGCAGGGCTGTGGTGTCAACGTTAGGTCCCTGGCCACGCTTTACTTTCTGCTCACAGATTCTACATATAGCCATGTTCGCCTCCTCTGGTGTCTTTGCAAAAAACTGCCACACCGCCGAGTAGGTGATTTTACCACCAATGCTCCACACTGACTGACTGTTATCGCTGCTGCCTCGGTGAGCCCTTGCACCGCTACTTTCTGGGACCTGCAAAGTGGGTGGTCTACATCATGGCCGTTAAGCTCCCGACCTCGTACTGCTGCCACCCTGCTGACTCATGGCCACACTACCAACTTGCTGGTTGAGCCACTGCCGCTCCCTTCTCCTGATGATGATGATGATGATGAGGATGATGATTGATGAAGCCCGTGCTTCCAGGGCTGGGACGATGGGTAGTCGAAGGCAGGAGCCTGCCTAGGGCACCACTTCATTCCAGGCAGAAAAGGGGGTGCAAGGAGGCATGGAGTGGGCTGAATTTTCCATTTGTGGGGCACTTTATGCCTTGTTTAAAAAGGGCAACAGTATACCTTGTCCATGCCTTGCTTGCTTACCCCGGCTCCCTAGTGTGATCTGATACATCGATTTGTGTTTGCCTTTCACCACCGTCCTCTTCAATGGTGTCACTGTTCAGAGCCTTACCGCTCGCAACATAACCCCCATGCCACTCTCCTCAGCACTACTTGCCCTCTTCTGCAAGAAGCAGTGGATGTCTTCCCCACCTCTTTGTTGCCCACTGTCCTCAAATAGTTCGTCCTCGCTGTATAGTGGCGCAGGGCCCGCAGCACAAAGTAGTTCTCTGGATGTGTGAACCGAACGGGACAGAGGCAAGTTGAGGACAGACGAAGACCCCTGACCTGCTCCCAGGCAACTAAATATTGTGTCTTAACAACCCACCGACTCTTTTCCGGGGTTGTCAGATGTCATCTGGGAAAAGGTGGATGATCTCGTCAACCAGTCGAGAACCGTTGGCTTGGTGGTCAACACATGGCCGCTAGATGACATTGGAAGCTCTGGCCTCGTGGAGTGACCCCTGCTGTGACGTCTGCTTACTGTGCTGCAACCTGTGCCTGCTCCAGGAACCTACTATTGCGTTCTTTGAGTCTATAGTAGGATCTTGGCCCTCAGCTCGGTTATTTCTAGCTGGCACTGACATTACCTTGTCAGGCTGTGTTCCCACTTCAGTTATTTAGTCAGTTTTGCCCCTGTAACTGCCCAAAGAAGTGAAGTGTGAAGCGATTCTAAGAGCAGCGGCTGTCATCTGCATGTCATACTAAAGTACAGCATTGTATCAAGACCAAACCATGCTACCTATGCATATTTGAGCATGGCACAATGTTTTACAACTCACGAACAAACCATACTTGAGGCATATATTTCAATGTGCAAAATCACGTTTACTAGTGCATATTGACGCATGCTGTATAACTTTTAGACATTACAGTCCGGATACAGTCTCTAATCGTATAATCAATAAGATTAATGGGCAATACTTAGCTGTTTCAGCTTAATGATAATCATAGCAAGTCCAGCCAGGAGCTGACAGAAGCACGTCCACACTCCACGCTACCCAGCGAGCGACGTTTCGGAACACAACAGTTTCCTTCATAGGCATGCGCAGTGTGGGTGTGCGGCTCTGATTTATGCGGGTAATCATGAATATAAGTGAGTATTAACCCTAACAAGACAAAACAGGTTAAAAAACAATGGATGGCATAGAACATGCAATACTGAAGCATACATCTAATGTGTATATTTAATGTGTATAAATTTAAATGCAACTTCTTATATCATAGGAAACAATGAAGATTAAACATTTCATTGAGACCTTTAGGAATCAAAGTGTCCATTTTGTGGATCCAGTATGATTCGCGTTGTAATAATTTAATTTTTTTGTTATTCACGTCATTTGTGATGACTTCTTCGAGGACGCACCATCTCAGGTCGCTAACTGTGTGCTTTAACTCATGAAAATGTTTGGCTAGTGTAGTCTCGCCATACTTTTTATCTATTCCTTCATTAGGTGTCTGTTGTTCTTTTTTGTCATAATTATGAATGGCTGATTTGTGTTCATTTATTCTGATTTTGATTGGACGGCTAGTCTGGCCTATGTAACTTTTGCCACAAGGGCATTTTATATAGTATATGACATTGTTGGTATTACAACTAAAATGTCCATTTATTGGAACTTTATTTCCTGTCATGGGGTGAGATATGAACGGTCCCTTTATAATGG
The DNA here is from genome assembly GCA_025379985.1 of Phyllomedusa bahiana. Lineage (NCBI taxonomy): Eukaryota > Metazoa > Chordata > Amphibia > Anura > Hylidae > Phyllomedusa > Phyllomedusa bahiana. Next base: position 10,532 of record JAODAL010001696.1, on the reverse strand, counting down.
CTGAACAATTACCACAGGTCATGCATGGAAATGTACCATGTTTGGGTGTTCTAAGTCTATCTTGTCGACTTATTTTGGAGGGTCTGATGTCTGAACGTATCAAGTTGTCACCAGTAGATTTGGATTTCTTAAAAATATATCTAGGTTTGTCTTTAAACAAATACCCTAGAGTAGAAAGTATGGCGAGACTACACTAGCCAAACATTTTCGTGAGTTTAAAGCACACAGTTTAACAAAAAAATTAAATTATTACAACGCGAAGCATACTGAATCCACAAAATGGACACTTTGATTCCTAAAGGTCTCAATGAAATGTTTAATCTTCGTTGTTTCCTATGATATAAGAATGTTTGCATTTAGAATTTATACACATTAAATATACACATTAGATGTATGCTTCAGTTTTGCATGTTCTATGCCATCCATTGTTTTTAACCTGTTTTGTTTTGTTAGGCCATGTTCACACGGCTTAACTGCGGGGCGTAATTTCGCCCCACAAATACGCCATGTGGACAGGGGCGGGGCGGGAGCAGGGGAGTGAGCGGGGGGCCGGCATTTCGCCGGCTCATAGACAATCACTGCTAGCGGCGCGTATACGCCGCTAGAAAGTGACATGTCAATTATCTCTCCGCACTCCGGCGCATAATTACGGACCGAAATACGGCCCATTTTCAGCCGTGTGAACATAGCCTTAGGGTTAATACTCACCTGTATTTTGCACATTGAAATATATGCCTCAAGTATGGTTTGTTCGTGAGCTGAAAGGGGAAGACAAGGAGGTTCCTTGATTGAGGCTACACCTGGGCAATACTTAAAAAGATTTGTTACAAGTTTGAATGTGGCAGATTACTGTGATTTTTTGAACAATGTTTTACAACACCATACAGGTTCTCTGTAGCTAGGAAATAACTGTTTTTTCAACGCGATTCGCCGCAAATAAATTAAAACGAATTTTTGAGAAATTCACCCATCTCTAATCCAGACCCTTTGCTCAGTATTGAGTAGAAGCACCTTATGAGCTACTACAGTCATGACTCTTCTTGGGAATGATGCAACAAGTTTTTCACACCTGGATTTTGGGATCCTCTGCCATTCTTCCTTGCAGATCCTCTCCAGTTCCCGCAGATTGGATGGTGAACGTTGGTGGACAGCCATTTTCTTGTCGCTACAGAGATGCTCAATTGGGTTTAGGGCAGGGCTCTAGCTGGGCCAGACAAGAATGGTCACAGAGTTGTACTGAAGCCACTGCTTTGTTAATTTAGCTGTGTGCTTAGGGTCATTGTCTTGTTGGAAATTGTACCTTTGGCCCAGTCTGAGGTCCAGAGCACTCTGGAAGAGGTTTTCATCCAGGTTATCTCTGTACTTGGCCACATTCATCTTTCCTTCAATTGCAACCAGTCGTCCTGTCCCTGCAGCTGAAATACACCCCCATAGCATGATGCTGCCACCACCATGTTTCATGTTGGGATTGTTTTGGGCAGGTGATAAGATGTGTCTGGATTTCTCCACACATGTCGCTTAGAATCAACACCAAAAAGTTCAATCTTTGTCTCATCAGACCAGAGAATCTTATTTCTTATCGTCTGGGAGACCTTCATGTGTTTTTTTTGCAAACTGGCTTTCATATGTCTTGCACTGAGGAGATGTATATACATATTCAATATATATTTTATATTATATATTTTCATTATTATAACAAATATTTGTATTTATCATAAAATATAGTATCTAACAACAGTGACTTCACCCCTCAAATTTTTTTAGACATTGTATTATATCTTTTTATGGGCCAACACTGAAAATATGACACGTTGATACAATATAAAGTAGTCAGTGTACAGAACAGTAGTCAGTGTAGAACAGTGTAAATTTGGTGTGCCCTCAAGATAACTCAACACACATCCGTCAATGTCTAAACCGCTGGCCAACAAAAGTGAGTACACCCCTGAGTGAAAATGAAGAAATTGTGCCCAATTTGCTATTTTTACTCCATGGTGTAATGTGACTTGTTGGTGTTACAAGTTCCCAGGTGTGAATGGTGAGCAGATGTGTTAAATTTGGTTTTATCGCTCTTACACTCTCTCATACTGGTCACTGGAAATTCAACATGGCACCTCATGGCTCAGAACTGTCTGAGGATCTGAAAAAAAGAATTGTTGCTCTACATAAAGATGGCTTAGTCTATAAGAAGATTGCCAATACTCTAAATCTAAACTGCAGCACAGTGGCCAAGATTATACAACAGTTTAACAAGACAGTTTCCACTCAGAACAGGCCTTGCTATGTTTGACCTAAGAAGTACAGTACAAGTGCTTAGTGTCATATCCAGAGATTGTCTTTTCAAAATTAGACATATGAGTGTTGCCAGCCTTGCTGCAGAGTTAAAAGGAGTGAAGAGGCAGCCTGTCAGTGCTCAGACCAAAGGCAGCACACTACATCAAATTGGTCTGCATGGCTGTCATCCCAGAAGGAAGCCTCTTCTAAAAATCATGCACAAAAAAAGGCCACAAGCAGATTAAGGATATGGATTACTGGAACCATATGGTGTGTTCTGATGAGACCAAGATAAAATTATTTGGTTCAGGTAGTGTCAAATGTGTGTGACAGCAACCAGTTGAGTACAAAGACAATTGAGTCTTGCCTACAGTTCCTCATAGTGTTGGGAGTGTCATGCTTTAGGTCTGCATGTGTGCTGCTGGCTTTGGGGAGCTTCAGATCATTGAGGGAACCATGATTGCCAAAATCTACTATGACATACTGAATTAGAGCATTATCTCCTTCCTTCAAAAACTGGGAAACGACCCCAAAACACCTCCAAGATCACCACTGCGTTGCTGAAGAAAATAAGGGCAAAGGTGCTAGACTGGCCAAGCATGTCTCCAGATCTAAGCATGTGTAGGGCATCCTCAAATGGAAGGTGGAGGAGCGCAAGGTCTCTAACATCCACCAGCTCAGTGATGTTGTCATGGAGAAGTGAAAGAGAATTCCAGTGGCTGCAGCCTTTGAAACTCTAGCGAACTGCATGCTCAAGAGAGTAATATTGACACTTTGGGAACAATTTGATCCTTTTCTCTTAGGGGTGTACTCACTATTGTTGCCAGTGGATTAGACATTGATGGCTGTGTGTTGAGTTATTTTGAGGGCATGCCAAATGAACTCTGTTTTACAAGCTGTACACTAAATACTTTACATTGTATCACAGTGTCATATCTTCAGTGTTATATATGTAGTGAGTTGCAAAAGTATTCATAAGTTAAGTTACTCATGTGTTTCACAAGTGAACAACTTATCAATTGCCCCTTAAATATATTCATTTCTTTCTATGCCAATCTTATCTAAAAAGGTAACAACACAGGTTTACTCAAGATCATTTTTGTGTTATACTCTGGAAAACACTTTAGAAACCAAAACTATTTTACCAAATCCTGGACACTGGCTGAGAGGTATGAGCCACATAAAGGAAATCCATAAGCTACAAGTGACATGTGCGCTACATAAGGACTACCCTAGTTGTTTCATATAATTATGGGAAGCAGGGTGACTCAGTCCTTAGCGCTAGTCATTCCAGATTCAAATGCCACCAAGGTCAACATCTACAATGAGTTTCTATGTTGTTTCTATGTTTGCAGGGGTTTATTCCAGGTACTCTGGCTTTCTCCACACTCTAAAAATATTCTAATATGTAAATCTGCATGACAGAGGGGACAGTGTTCTTTGAGTCATAGGAAGCATTTTTCTTCCTCCAAACACGACGAGTTGAGTTAATGCCAAAGAGCTCAATTTTTGTCTCATCTGACCACAGCACCTGCTTCCAATCACTCACAGAATCATCCAGGTGTTCATTGGCAAACTGCAGACAGGCCTGCACATGTGCCTTCTTGAGCAGGGGGACCTTGCGGGCACTGCAGGATTTTAAACTATTACATCATAATGTGTTACCAATGGTTTTCTTGCTGACTGTGGTCCCAGATGTCTTGAGATCATTAACAAGTATCCCCGTGTAGTTTTAGGCTAATCTCTCACCTTCCTCATGGTCAAGGATACCCCACAAGGGGAGATTTTGCATGGTGCCCCAGATCGATGTTGATTGACAGTCATTTTGTATTTTTTCCATTCTTTTACTGTTGAACCAACAGTTGTCTCCTTCCCACCCAGCATCTTACTTATGGTTTTGTAGCCCATTCCAGCTTGGTGCAGATCTATAATCTTGTCCTTGAGATCCTTAGAAAGCTCTTTAGTCTTGTCCATGTTGTAGAGGTTAGAGTCCGACTGATTAATTGAGTCTGTGGACAAGAGTCTTTTACAAAGTTGACTATTTTAAGACAGCTGTCTTTAATGCAGGTAATGAGTTGATTAGGAGCGTCTAACGGGTCTGTAGGAGCCAGAACTCTTAATGGTTGGTAGGGGATCAAATACTTATTTCTCTCAGCAAAATGCAAATCAATTTATATTATTTATACAATGTGATTTTCTTTATTTTTTTTGGGGGGGTTTCTTTCCTTTGGAAAAAACCCCAAAATTTTTTAAATTTACTTTGGTCGGGGGAAAAAAAAGGGGGGATTAAAAAATTATTTCCTTCACCCTGGCGGGGGATCCGGATTTTTTACCAAGTGAAAAAATTTAAAAATTTAAATTTTTCAAATGTGGTTTTAAAAAAAAACTTTTTTGGCCAAATGTTTTTGGTTTTCGTTATATTTTGGTGTAAATTTGTATTTTTGGCGTTACCAAAAAAAATTTTTATAGTAAAAAGGAAAGTTATCCCCCTTCTATTAAAAAAAAAAATTTTTCTTGAAATTGTTAAAAACGGTTTTTTTAGTTGGGGGCTTTTTTTAATTGTTTTGGGTATTATTTTGCTTTTACCTTTATAGTTCTTTAATAAAACGGGAAACCCTTTTTAAAAAAATTTTTTTTCCCCTGAGGAAATTCTTGGTTTTTAAAGGAAAAAAAACCAAAATTAAATTAAAAGGGGTTTAAAGGATTAAACCTGTTGTTTTTTTGGGGTTTTGGAAGGGAAAATGATGAGCCAACTCATAAAAAAAGGGGTAGTTTCAGATATTGGGGGAAATACTAAACCCCTTTTATTAATTAATTCCGGGTTGGCTTTCGCCCTTTTTGTTGAGGGGGTTCCAGTTTTTTAAAAAAAAAAGTTTGGTTTAGGGCAATTTTAGGGAAATTTTAAATTTTTTAAACGAATTTTTTTAAAAAGAAAACCTTTTTTTCCCCAAAGGGTTTTGATTTTTCTAGGGGTTTTTTTGTCTTATGATTTATTTTTACTGGGTAATATTTTGAATTTGGCTTTTACCTTGGATAATAATGGGAGTATGTTGTTGTTTTTTGTTTTTTTAAAAAATTTCCCGGAGTTATCCCCTTTTGTGGGAGGTTTTTAATGGGTTTCCCAGTTTTATTAGTTTGGTGATAAAGGGCTTTTCGGTTTTGCAAAAAGCGTTTTTTCTGAGAAGAGAATTTTTTCCCTTTAACCGGATTCTCTATCTTCGGGGTTTTTGTTTAAAAGAAATTAAATTTTAAAAATTTCAAGTTGTTTTTTTAATTTAAAGGTGGGATTTAAAAAATTTGGGAAAATTTACCAAGAAAAAAAGGGGTCCCAAAAAGGTTTTTACGTTACCCCTTTTTTCCCGGGGCTCCAAGATTAAAAAGTGGAGTTGATAAAAAAAAATGGGAAAATTGAGGGAAAACTTCATTTCTTGGGTTTCAAAAATTTTTATTGATTGAGGGGGAAAAAGGGGGGCCCCTTGATAAATCTTTAAAGCGGTTTAAAGGGAATTAGCTGAAGGGTAATCTTTAAAAAAAAAGGGGCCCGGGATTTTTCACAAAATTTAAAAAATTAGAAAAAAAAGAAATATTGAAAAATTTAGGCATTTTTGAAAGAACGTAAACAGAAAAGTTTTTTAGGGCCCTGACGAATTTGGGGAAAAATGGGGGGGCTTTTCTAGTTTTTATAAAAACCCCAGGGAGTTCGAAAACAAATTTTTCGTCTCTAAACAGGGGCCCCCGGGGTGATTGTGAGGGAAAAAAGGTTTTCGAGACCCCCCCTACCGCCCCTTAGAAAACAGGGGTCCACATAAATTTTTCCCCAATGGTTACCCAAAAAAAGCCAAAAAGGGAAACAACAGTGGAAAAAAAATTACTCCAATGGGGAAATGCAGATTTGGGGGCTACGTATCATTATTCGCATTTAATCAAGGCAGAGGGACCCGACCCCTGCCTCTTTTTTAAAAAAGGGGGAATTTTAAAAAACAAAAAAATTTGGGGGGGAGAAAAATAATCAAATATCAATTGTTCATAGAGCCCTCACAACTGAGAAATTGAAGTATTGAAAAAAGGTTTGGGTATTTGTACCTAATAACTCACTAAAAGGTTTTTAAATTTTGGGTGAAGGAAACCCACTCTTTCCCCCGAATCTTTAAAAAGGAAAATTTTTTTTAATTTTAAAGTGAGAGGGCAAAGCTTGAATGGGGCATTGATCCCTCTGAATTTCAAGATGTAGAACTATTGGGAAGGGAAATATTGGAGGAGGGGGGAAAAAGATAGGTCAAAAGGGCCCCCTTTTTGATTTAGACCGAAGTATTTAAAAGAACCCAATTTTAGATAACAATTCGTTTCTTTCGTTTAAGTTGTTTGGGACTCTATAGAAAAATTACAAGACAGTAGGATGAATAAAAAAAAAAAAGTATACAATCTATCTAAAAAGGCCCAAAATTTGGCCCCGAAAAAAAATCGAGCGGATGATCCCTTGTTTTTGAAGCCCCTAAAATTTTGGGTTGGGGAAAACAGTCATCCCCAAATTTCGATGATTATCGCCAAAATGGTTAGAGATTTTTAAAAGGGTAGGTCTGGTTTTTTGAAGTCTGCCAATTTATCCCTCGACTCGATTTTAGGGGAGAAATTGGAAAAAATTTTTAAGGAAGCCTTGGGTTATTTTACTAATTGTAAACAGGAAAATTTTTGTTCCCGTTTCCTTCCCGGCCCCCCGAGTTGCCCCTTTTTTACGGACTACCTTTAAAGGGCCACAAGGGCCTTTGCCTTTAAGAAAGTGAAATATGTGGGGGGATCGAAAATTTTTACACAAAATATTAGTCTGTTTGTAGATTTGGTTTTTTGGACCGTTGGTAACTGCAAATTTCCCTTTTTTGTCCAGAGATACCCAAAAGAACCCCCACCCTTTTAAAATTGGAAACAATTGGTGATTGACCCCCAAAATGTTGGGATGGTATTTTACGTCGAGGGCCCTTTATGTTCCATCCCAAAAGTAAGGGAACGAGGCGGTGAGTTCTTTCTTAATTTTGGGAGAAGTATTTTTCTAATTTACATAATTCTTTTGGGGACCAAAAATTGGGGGATTTCATTTTTACACACAAAATTTTTTTCTGTTTGATGGTCGGTGCTTTCCACCAAATCAGGGGGATGCTATGGGGAGCCCCCGTGTCCCCCGGAAAGTATTCCTTTTTTGGGTTGGGGGGAGGCCCCCAGGGTTCTTTTTTCTGATGACCTTAGGGGGCCCAAAACAATGGTATTGGGGGGGGTTTTTTAGATGAAAATTTATTTTGTGGACGGGTAGAGGAGGGTTTTTTATTGTTTTTTCCCGGAAAAATTTAATTTTTAATGTCATTGGGAAAAAAGGTTCCAAACCAGTCATCCCCCAAAAATGAAATTTGGTTTTTTTTGGACGTCTTTTTATCTTAAGGGCCCCGGGTAACCGCCTGTTTTACGGGCCTTGTAAACCCTTTTAAACCTCAGCAGGGGAAAAGTCTCTAGGGGGGGGTAGTCATCATCCCTTCCCCCTTAGGGAAAGGGATACCCAAAAGGGGCAGTTTAGCGTTGTTTCGGGGGAAAAATTGGGTTTATTAAGGGGACCCTTTTAAAAAGGAAGCGGGGAATTTTAAAAACGAGATTCTTTGGGGGGGGGTTACCCCCGACATTTTTTTCACGAAGATATTAAAACAGACTTAAACTTGATCGGTTGTCTATTTCAGCAAAAAAGCCCCAAAAAACATCACAAAGGGGGAAGGTTAGGATCCTAGGTAAAATTATGTTTATTTCTTTGCCCGAAATTTGAAAATTTTTTTTTAATTTTTTTGGGGGAAATTTTTAAACAAGATCCCAAAATTTTTAAGGGGAATTTTTTAGCATGTTTCCCCGGGATTACGTAAGGGGAGGGGAAGAATATTTGGGGACCCTTTGGGTTTTTGAGTAATTTTTTGGGCAAACCAAAAAAACCTTTGGCCACTTGGTTTCATCCCAAAGGTTTGGGATTATAGGTTTCGGAAAGGTAAAGGGGCCCCCCTTCCAAAATCGTAACAAAATCCGTGATGGAAATTTTCTGAAGGTAAATATTTAAAATTTTGGATTTTGCTAATTGTTTAAAAAAAGGGGGGTCATTTACCCGGCCATGCCCCTGCCCAAGATGTTTGTGGGGAAAAAATTTCCGGGGTTTTGGCGGGGTTTTTGGGAACCCCTGGGGGATAAATTTGGAATGACCGCGATACTCCCCTTGGAAGAATATGGGTTTTAAAAAATAAAGCCCCCTTTTTTTACATTCTCGGTGGTTGAAATTGTCCAAACCCTTCCCTAGAAAGGGGGATTTTGAGAAGAAAATACTCCCGAGGGAAGCGATCTGGATCTTCCGTTTTAAAAAGTTTCACCCCAAAAGGAAAAAATGCTCTCTATCGTTTGCGCCCTTCATTTAAACTCCTGCTATTTTTTTCCTGTTATGAGCTTATCTATTTATTTATTTAATTGTTGGAAACTTTCTTTTATTTTTAAAATTTTTAGTTGCTTTACCGATAATTATTTTGGCTGTTTTTGAAAGGCAGCAATGCATTCAAAACTTTTATTTTTCACTTGGTGGGATTGTAAGTTTTATAATAGTAACCCTTTTTTAAAATGCATTTGTGGGTGGGGGTTGTCTGCTGCCCCTTTTGGTGTTTAGCAAACAATTTTTTTTTGTTGTTTTTTTTTTTGGGTTTCCTTTTGTTGGGGCGTTCCCTCCCCGGGGGGGATGTTTCTTCATTCTTCTTCTGGTGGGTTTTGAGGGACCCCTCTTCCCGTGTCCACTGGGGGGTTGATCTGGTTGGGGAAAAATGTATTTAAAACCCTTATTTCTCCTTTAGTGCACGTTCGGAACCCTCTTCCGGCCCAGCTGCCCCTTTGGTTTGTCCCCCCCTCTTGAGTGTGGAAGTGCCCTCATCTTTGGCGTCACCTAGTATTCCCTAAGGGTCGTAGAGTATCCCCGTTTTTATTTGTTAAATTTTTTCCCTGCAGTGTTAGGGATTCAGTTTGGGAACCCTGTATTTTATTGTTTGTATAATTTGGTACTTTTTGGTTCTTATAATACTGTTCCACTTTAGAGAGTTTTTTTTTTCCCGTTGGGGAAACCCCCCCCTATCGGTGGTGGGGGGGAAAAGGTCCCGGGGGGGGAAATTTTAAAAGGGGGGGGATATTTAATCTGTTGTGTGTGGGGGAAGGATTTTAGTTAGGTGGCATTACAAAAACTGTAGTTGTTATGCATAGGTGTTGTGGGGGAAGGTACTATCACTAGGGACTTATAGGGTTTTTAGTAAATTTCCCGGTGGGGGCGCCCCTTTTTTTGGGGCGGGTTCCCCCCGGTATTAGGCAGTTTTGGGGAGGGGAAAATTTTTTTGGAAAATTTTTAGGGTTTTTTTTTTTTGATTTTCCCTTTTTAAAAATTTATTTTTTATATCCCATTTGCCCAAAGGTATTGGGTATTTTTTTGGTTTTTTGTTTTGAATTTTCGATTTGGGTAAATATATCGAAGTGGTTTCTCCGCCGGGGTAATTTTAGGAGTTTTTTTTTGTTTTTTTTTGAATTTTAAAATTCCTTTGTTTTTCAAAATTTTTTAAAAATTTTATATGGGGGGCCCTCTATTAAAACTGGATTTTAAATTGGTCCCTTTTGGATTAGGGGCCTTTTTTTCCCGGGGGAAAAAAAATTTTTTCAAAATTTTTCCATTTTTTTTTTTTTTAAATCAAATTTAAAAAAATTTTTTCATTGGGAAAAAAATTTTTGTTACAAAGGAAAAAAAAAAGGCCCTAGGTTTTCGTTTTTTAATTTTTCCCCCAAATCAGGAAAACAAATTAATTTATGAAAAAAAGGGGAAAAAGGAACTTCAAAAATTCTCTGCTTTTTAAAAAAGAAGGGGGGTTACCTTTTAAACCCAAAGTTTTTTTTTTAAAAATTTGGAAAAGTAAATTTTAAAATTTAAAATAAAGGGGAATAACTTTTCCAAAATTAATTAGCAAAAAACAAATATTAAATTTTTCGGCTTTTTGAAAAAAATGGGGGGGGGGTTATAAGGGTTCAAAATTTTGGGAAAGTTTTTATTTAACCCTTTTTGAAAACCCCCTTTGAAAACCGTTTTTTTTTTGAAGGGGTACTTCCAATAACCCCGAAGGGGTGGTTTGAGTTGGTAGCCCCAATAAAATATTTGGAAAACCCTTTTAAAAAAAAAAGGGGAAAACAAAGTTAAAAATCAATTCTTGGGAAATTTAATTTGG